>JAPQRQ010000008.1:11451179-11469325 GCA_037367365.1 Apogon talboti
TTTTAAAAAAAATATTATTCCTATTATTTTTTTTCTCTTGTTTGCTTTTGCTAAAAGGATGTTCACAAGAAAGTCTTGTGTTTTTTTTTTGGTCATGCTTGCTGTTTGTAAATCCCAAAGTGTAATTGTTTGAAATATATGTCTTTAGTTTTATTAGCCAGTTGTAGTTATTCTTTTGTCCCTTAGGGAATTCACTGCAAACAAATATTCTGTTCATATTACTTCAAAATTCATGTTATGTCTTGTGTAGTTAAATCTCTTACATTCTCATTGCATTACAATATATCCCTATATTTCTGATTAGATTACCCTTTTAGCAAAGCTGCATTTATTATTTTTATATACATTTTTTTTAGTTATTTACTTATTTATGTTGTGTTTTTGTTTGATAATTTGTTTTCCATAGACATCTCATCATTATAACTGCAATAAATTACCAGGGTTTGCCTCAGCAACCTGTAATTTATTGGTCCCATTAGCCACTGGGCAAATAATCTGTCTTTCTGTCTTTTTTTTTTTTCCTGTTCATTAAAAGTGGCTGAGCCCACAGTTCAACATTTTTGTATATATGTAACGTTGTTTTCCCACAGGGCGGCAGCTTACAATCTTCAACAGCCAAACTACTATACAGATTGGGGGCTGGGAACGAGACCGGAGTCGATCGTTTCAGGGCCAGCTTTCAGGTCTCTACTATAATGGCCTGAAAGTGTTCAACATGGCTGCTGAAGGAGATCCCAACATTAGGATCCAGGGCAGCGTTCGGCTTGTTGGGGAGTCACCCTCCTCTATCACACCACAGTCGAGTACCACAGCTAATCGCTCAGAGACGTCCACATCCATCATGGAGATCACCACGACCACAGCGTCCAGCAGGCGAGTCAAACAGACGACGCCACGAGAGCCTCAGCAGGTAAAATCACCTATTTGGTTGTTCTTAAGTGACGCTTAATGACAATTTTTCCTCATCTATGCTTATTTTTTTACATGCTGCTTTATTGCCTCGACCTGATTCATTATAAAACACTGACCCTAAACAGCATGGAGTACGCTGGATAAATGGATTCCATCAAAATGCTTTTACACTGTGGAATGTCTGTCTTATTTTAGCGTGTCACGTCTGTCTTCTCCTTGAGTCCTCCGACCTAAAAACGGAAGGAAATTAAGTCCATTGTTCACCATTGGGAACAGCACCACAGGCTGACTGTCGAGCATTTCTCCTTGTGCAATCAGATGTGGCACCATGGTGTGTGTCTGTGTGTGTGTGTCTGTGTGTGTGTGTGTGCCTTTGATAAGTATCATAGAGGTGCTTCATCATCTTTATCTGTCCTGCATGAGCGGTGCAGCATCTGCAGGAGCATATTACTTCTCAAATGTCACAATGTGGGACTAAACAATGCAACACAAAGCGTATGTCCTATCAAGTGAAGTGGCAATCGAACCGTCCCTCGCACACAGAGCTTGCCAAGAATGGGAGAAAAAAAAAAAAAATGCTAGGAGCAACATCCATGGATTTTACAATTTAAATGTTGACTGGATAAACGCTGGATACAAAAAGCTATTTAAATATAAGTTTGAATGACACATTTTTATTTATTTATTTATTTTTTTACCCGAGCGTCACATCCCTAAATGTAACATAATGTGCCAGAAATGCTGATTAACATAATATCGCTTCTTAGCATTAAAAGATTATTTTACGTGGCATTTCTTTAAATGCTACTGGTACCACTATGATTCAGCTTCCAGCAAATACGTTAAAATACAAACGTCATTAAGATCTCAGAATATGTGCGCACTTGAACAGAGGATGGTATTGACTCATTTGGGTCAGCGGAAGAAATGTTAGTCTTCCACAAAAGCGATCAGAAAAAAGGAATTGTGACAATGCTGGAAATGTCTTTATTAATGTACAAAATAAGTGGAGGAGCTTAACAACCCTCAGGAAATTTGTCTGTGTTATCAGAACATGTGCTTTAATCACTTAGAATCCAACACTATGTTCTGATAGCAGGTTAATCTTTATGTAGCGTAACGATCTCAACGTGGACTTTATGGACCATGTTATGGACGAGAGGTTCGACTTTTACATGCAAAGTGAAACGCACATATAGAATTCCAGCGAAACTCCCTCAGTCACACGCATAAGGATATACACAGTAGCTTAAATTAAGCATAGTCACACACCAAAATGACCCTTTAATCAGGATTTACTAAGCTTTCATAAAAATAGTTTAAAATCATTTTGGATTTAACTCATTTAGGATTAATCGGATTGAGTAAAGGAAGATTATAGCATCTCCAGGAGGGTGTGGATTTAACTTCATATTGAAAAATACGCACACACACAATTCAAATTATTTGATTTTAATTCTTTTTGACACACTTACTTTTTTATGTCTTTGCAGTTTGACCGAATATAATTAATACAGATAAATGTTTCAGTACTTTTCAAGACTTTTCATTACACTCAAATTCAAATGCCGTGACGCTGAGATGCATTACTGTGTGAGGAAGTCAGATGAAATAATTTTCCTTAACCCTTTTACATATAATTGTTTTCACAGTCGGTCTTTTGTTGAGATCATTTCAACACAGTGTGGAAATAAAACAAAATGTTCTCTTCTTTTTAAATTAAGCACAATGTTCTACGTTTAATAACAAACTCCCCCTAAAATAATTTGTACTTAGTTTTCAATTTTTTATGCAGGGGCGAAGACCCCGCGTTGCATTAGCTTTCGTTGAACTGAGACCGTCATAACAGTTTGTGTAAAGGGCTGCAGATGCTGACAAATCATACAATAATAAATATTGATCCAGTGAAATGGTTTTCTCTCAGACTCAGCATGACTTCTGAACCGTTGCAAGAGCATGTAATGCAGGCGAAATATCATACAATGGACTATAATTATATCCAAGCTCCATGCAGTGTTATAAATTGCAACCAAGGAACCAAGAGATTGACAGATAGGAACGGGCTTGGTAATATGGATGCCCGTCTTTTCCAGGCCTTTTTTCGTATTAAGAGAAAAAAAACATATATAAATGAAGGTGATGATTTATAGTAGAGATATGCAATATACTCAGGGAATCTGCCGCTATTAATTTACTTACTTTGTGTGCTAGCAGCTGATATTATGCCTTTATGCTCATCAGATTCTCCCTGAATGAAAAATCAATAACCATTTGCCTCGCTATCACGAACAGCTATTTGTTTTGATGTAAACATTGCAGTATACAATTAGAATCTCTCTGTTTTTATGTGAAGGTTATGAATACTGCTTTGACTTGTTTTGTAAGCGCACAGACCGTCGGTAATGATTTCAGGAAGATTTGGCAGGTTTGGAAAGGCGGTTTTTACGTAGCATGTAAAGTCCGGGCAAGCGAAAATTAGCCAAGGCTACCTGTGGTGCTTTATGGGTAATTTAACGCATTCATACATAAAAAAAAAAGGTCATTGTTGTGTGAGTTAGGTGGGGAGACGAATGAGGCTTGTAAAATGTGTGCACTGGGAGATGTCAGTGTGTTCAGTCTGATTCGACGTGACGACCTTCCCTTGGAGAGCTGCTGTGGTAGGACATAACTGTCTCAGGACACTACACTTAGAAAGACACCCGCGCCTGGCCTCTGTAAAAAGAGATGGTGCATTCACTGTCCTTTCTCTTGAATAGTCAGCATTTTAATCATTGTCCAGCTGTTCCATCTCCTCACTGATGGAGAACACAATTCAGCGAGTGCTTTTATATCCTAAGAGCCTTACATTACTGGGACATGTACATTTTTAGTGTGGTTGGTCCCAGTGGAAATGGACCGGCAGCGGCGCTGTCAGGCTCTGCCTATTGGAGCTCAGTGAAAACGGTGCTTAGGAAAATGCAGATCAATTCTTCCAAGAGCAGCTGGAGTAGAAATAATCAACAAAAACATAACGTGCTGCGCAGTTTTAATACCGCTCGGCCAAATATAGTGTAAGATTCTGTTGAAAGTGAAAGTGACTGCCCTATAGGCCCTATAGGTGATCTATTTTCAATAGGCTTCTGCTCCATGCCGAGATTCATCCACAGCATAGATTTGGTGCAATGCATTCTTCAGATAATGTGATTGCATTGTTGAACGGACAGACAGACTTACGGACAGACAGACGACAAAACAATTACAATACCCCTTCAGCCTAAAGTTGGAAAACTGAGATCTGAACACAGGCCTTTTAACAATAACAGGTAGATGCACACAAATATTTAAGTGTAGTTTTTAACCAGTTGTAAATCCATGCTGCTATAGTGTCAACACAGGGTTAAGGAAGATCTAAATACAATAGTCTTGATGATCAGTGTTCGTACAAGTAAACTCAACATTGAATGCTCAGTAGATGATTTAACATACAACTAAATACTTAGTCCAATGGCCTCTTCATTTTCTAAATTGCAGTGAAATTTAATGAACAAAGAAATGTCCAATCCACAAAAAAAAAAACAAAAAACAATCTGGCTGTGTAGTTTTAAGGTATGCCTTTTAGTTATGCACTTAACTCTTGCAGAGTAAATTCAGAGCTAATCATCATTAGTGTAATGATATGGAATGGTCTGGGGGGACCTGCCTGCTCAGGTTCCCTATCAAAGAGTTCTCCAAATGCTCGACTGGGGTTACATTGTTATTGAATATTTCAGGCCTCGGCTTATGGGTAACATTACATTAATGTCATTCTTTTCAAACCACTTGGTGTCCACTCATGCTTTAGTAAGAGGAATATTATCATCTTGGAGCACACTGCTCCAATAAAGAAAGTAGAGCTGATGAGTGAGAAGTGTTTTCATGTACTCTTAATGTTTATATAAGATTTGGCCTTGACATTACCTTTATCTTAATCATGTCTTAAGTTAAAGACATTGCACATTTGGCTATAATTTTCTCTAGTTTCTTTACAGTCATATACTATAGTTCCTGGCCTGTGTAGGAGTATTGTTCTGTATGGGTTTGACTATTCTGTTTTAATGAAGTGCTGGCTCCTTGTATGAGTGCCTGGTTGCATCCAATTAAACCATAATACTTCTCCAAACAATGATCAGCTACTGTATACACATTCCAAGAAATCTTCTCCTCTCATCTGATATGATTTGCACTACATTCATGTTTTTGAAAACTATTTTCTATAGCAATAATTAAAGTTATTTTCTTCTTGCAGCTAAAAATGTTTTGTTTGTGTTGATTCGGGAAAATTTGATATATGTATTTATGGAGTATCTGCAAGTTGAGAGTCCAGACTGTCAGTTGACACAAAATGAATGCATTATGGTGATTTATTCTTTGTTATTACAAAAAAAAATAAAATAATTAACTAAAGTTGCAAAAGTACAAGCATTTGGAATTATTATTGTCTGCACCAAAATGACAAAAACGTGAAAGACAGACAAAGTATAACATATTTTGATGCTGCTGGACAAAATGTCACACAGAAGAAAGACAGCGTTTAATACCAGATGATGCTTAATCAAAACCACTCACAGATAAGAGATTGTCCCCTATGTAGCTGTTACCGTCCCAGCAAAAAAAATAAAAAAGACGAAAGCCCACTATCTCCAACGGCCATTGAGAGTTCTTGACAGTGATGGATCCTCACCTGCATTGCTCTGTATTATCAACCCTGTCCAGCACCCATACAGTATATAAATCTCGTGAGCGGTCATAGTGTGAGGCTGCCATCCAGTAGCAGTTCTGTCTGCAGGAACATCCTCTAAAAGTTGAATTCATCACTGAAAGGCACAAGGACAGAAAAGTAATTTTCTATTGTGTATATCCAACAATGTGGAGGCCAGATCAGGTATGCAAAACACGGAAATTGTTTTCTTTTTGCCTAATGCCTTGTTAGTATTCAGTTTAATGTAACCCGTCGAAGAGTTTTACTACTGCCAGGTGCGCGCTATGAATAATTAAATATCAACATTTAACATTCATATTCTATCAGAAATATTAACCTCAATAGCTTGACACTTTTTGGACAGACGAAAGAGACGAAAGTTTTTTTGCCTGTAGAAGCACTATCGATTCAGCCCCCGCTCCCTCAGAAGTATTAAAGGACTATCTTACTTTCAGGTCAACACAATGTTTTTTTTTAAACACAGCAGTACTATTCAGTCCCACCTGACGCACCGCATTCGCTGTTTTCTTTCATGGCCTTTTTTTTTTTTTTTTTTTGCTTAGTACAATTTCTTTTTTATAGTTTGTTGCCGGTTGGAAATTCAAAAAAAAAATGTAGATAATGGTCTGTTTCTAGGGAGAATAAATTGCCACGGTGTCACATCATCGCAACCAAATAGCCAATTGGCCCCACTATCGGTGAATTAACCCTAGGTGAGGTGGACGTAATGGCCGTTGAGGGGAAAGTGAAGAACATTCAAAACACATTGTGCAGGGCCATTTCATTTGCACCCGCAGCACATGGTCGGGTTCCGGCCGAACAGGTTTGTAGTGGCTGTGTTTGTCTTGGTCCCCGAGATGAAGGGCACAAACCCAGCCTCTCTATAATTCACGGGGATAAACGAAGATTTGACATGCTGCACTGCTACACCTTCAGCACTATGTTTAGGTACGACCAAGCGCCTCCCCGGCTGACTCTTACAAATACACCATAATAAACTTAGTGTCACAGTAATCTTGTAGTGAAAAATCCTCCGCAACTTAGTACCCAATAACTGCTCAGTCTGCAGCTTCTCTTCTTTTATAATCATCCACGCACTATGTCTCTTTATTGAATCTGGTGCTACCTTTAGGCGTAGCTGTGATTGTCTTGATACTGGTAGGGATTATTGTTTTACAAGCTAAGGCTGCAATAAGTCTGCACATCCTAGATTTAGTACTAATCCTGCATGCATCAATATTCAGACCTGAGACTTATCTTGGGTATTAAGCACTCCTGGGGCACACATGTAGTGCAGGTTCTCTAATTGTGTTATATGATACGACACCTAGACTTGAGTGTAGGGATTAATCTGCCTTTATTTTTGGGTCGTTTGAGACGGATAATACATCATTTTCTTCATCTTTTTTTTAAAGTGCATCATTTACGTATCCCTGTCACAGATTCCCTTGTGGTGATGAAGCGGCGAGTACATTTGAACCTCCTGATATCCGCACCGATCTGAAAGAAATTAATTTTTGCTTTCAGCCCATTTCCTATAGTAATATCGCATCAAATACAACCCGACAAAACTGACTTTCCTGACTTTGTTATTCAGGATCATCAGGTCGTCGGTTTCCATGCATTCTATTTCACCTGCTCTTTAAAGCAAGTTAGTTAACAACAGATTGCTCGCAGTACTACATGAAATGTTTTTTTTTAATGATAGGCTTATATGGAATTAGTAAAAAAGCACTTCTCACTTTAAATTGTAGGATTGAAAGTATAATATACCTGACAGAACTGCATTCAGAGTAGCAGGTAGTAAAAAATCATGTCTCTGCTCATTTTAGTGAAGAATAAAAAAGGACAGGTTTACTTTATTTGTTCATTTTACCCCCATTGGGAGTTGTACCCCTGCTGTGTTTGCACTGGTGTCAGCCATGTGATCATGGCTCAAACACACGCTTCCTCCACTGCTGAATTTGTGATAGTGGGATGTTCTTTGTCTTTTATTGCTTTGTGTCTTTATTGGAAAGTGACAGGATAGAGAGAAGAGGGGTGGGGAAGGATGAGACATGCATCTAGCAATTTCAAGACGGGGTGTTTCACGTAAATGGGGTACAATTTTGGCCACCAGCAAATGCACATGACAGTTAAATGAAATGCCGGGGTCTGCCCGACACATCTCTAACAGATGTGGCGATACGGCGAGGAACAGCCATCTGAAAAAGATAATGTCACTTAAAAGTGAAATTGCTCCTTCAAATAAAATACTAAAACACTAGTGACTCAGTAGCAATTGTCTGTAGCTCATTTTTTGGCTTTATCTACATGTGCTTTTATTGATAGGACAAAAGGAACAGATTCTTTGGCTTAAACTGCTGACCGTTTTGAAGATGTGTGTGTTCCTTATATTTTGCTGTAACATCCAATTTATTCTTACCTCAACATGCTCACCAATTAAAAGTAGACACAGTGAGGTTACTAAGGAAACACACAAGATTCTACATTAACAAGGCAAGGGATTAATCACCAAGGGTGCAGTCATGTTGGATCAGCCTTATTTTATCCAGGATATTAAAGTTGACTGGCTCACAGACTTAGAGATATACTGCAGTGTTTAGTCTGAGTGTCAGTGCTGTATGAGGTTATAGTGCCTTCAATTATTCACAGAAAGAAATCATCCTCAGGATAAGGTTTCCCCTGCAATGCAGATGCATGGGGTTGACCATCATTCGACTTAGACGCTCTTGGATTGAGAAAATGAGCAA
Organism: Apogon talboti; assembly: GCA_037367365.1. NCBI lineage: Eukaryota > Metazoa > Chordata > Actinopteri > Kurtiformes > Apogonidae > Apogon > Apogon talboti. The sequence continues at coordinate 11,459,562 of JAPQRQ010000008.1, forward strand.
TAGCTATAAAATGACTCGCTTCACTGACAGGTGCACTATTGATTTTTTCATTTTTATTATATTTATTGTTTTTCATGCCCTTTTGAAAATGCCTGGTGTCACCAGTTGAAGAAAAGCTATGAATAGATATTTCAATAGCTGCATCTTTAACACAATCACTTGAAGTGAGAATAAGTGAAGGTTAAATTGCAGGGTATGTAGATGGACAGCTTTTTGCTTGCAGCTCTTGTGTGTCTTGCAAACATTACAACCTTGCCCCCAAAGTGAAGTGTGTGTTATTGTAGGTGGTCCTGGAGTGTGATGCCCCAGGCCTGGTCATGGGCTGTGCCCACCCAGTGCTGACAGATGGCAAAGAAGGTAACGTTGTAGACCTGCGGTGGCCCAGGGCTCACAGCGTTCACTCCCAGCGACAGACCATATCCATCATCTTAGCCTCACCAGGGGCTATTATGGAAACTGCCCTTCAACATTGTGCTGTACACACACAGTCACAGTCCCTCTGACTCACACATCCAGTCCACCTTTACTGGGCTAACACACACTTGTTAGGGTGTGTTAATGTCTGTCTTCATATAATATTTTTTTAATTTGGGTAGTTTTACAGCAGATCCATCCCTGCTTGTTTGCAGCAAGTATATCTGTACATTACCCAGCTGAGGCACTGGAATGTCTTCTCCCATGGCTCCTTTATTTTAAGTTTATAAAGTGTTAAATTATTAAAGACAGGTCCACAGTGATTGCTGTTAAGACAGTCAACAGTGAAGCATCTTTATTTTAGCAGGATTTCTTCTACTGGCAGCATTACAGAGACTGCAGATTGTCTGATTGTCCTGTTTGGATGATGAAACCTACAGAGTGTGAATGCTGTCTCTGTTGTTGTGTTGGTTTGTGCATACAAGAGACACTGATGGTGACAGTATTACATGTTTTACTATTATTTATTTTTTAGGCCATTTGATCCTCTGGTTTATGGAAACAGACATTAGTCGTAGTCCACCTGTTGAACATAAGAAACAGTTTGTCCTGCTGTGCATTGCTCTCTCCTGTAACACTCTGCCATCAGGTGGTTTATATATTGCACTCATGAACATGGGCTGTGTGCCAGGGAGCCTCACAACTCAATGAGCTATGTTAAGCTCTTTTCATTTAAGAAACTGTCAACAACAAACTTGTCATGTTTTCATTATTGTACATGTTTTAAGCACTGTAAGTCATATTTAAAATTCCCGTACTCCAAATCATAAGTGCAAGCAAATTGTTATCCACTGAAGAAAAAAAAAAGCATAATTAATCCTTTCAAATGATCGAAAACAAATGCCTCATTAGAAAAGCAAGACTGTCTGCAAGTCAGAGAAAGAACATTCGTAAACTTTACAACTAGAAGGCATTGTCTTCCATCCATTTACATTTGCTACATCTGTTATGAATAAGGCTACAGCTGTTAAGAGCCTAAGATCACACAGTGCGGTTCAAAAATAGTGCTCAGTGTATGCTTGCAATCATTTTGATTTAATAATAATTTTCACCTCCAGTTTCATTCCAGTATCTTTTATTTTTTTCTGTAGTAAATTAATACATTGCACACTGGTTGATAGTGGCCACACTGCTTTTGTGAATGACACATTTAGACCTGGCGCACGGCAATCTGATTATGACGACACTCTGTGGGAGCTACAGGCGACCTGGTCTGCTGTTGTAGGGCAAAGCAGCTCTTCCTCTTTCCTCATGTCATGTTTTTGCAAACGTTACACATGGGAATGCATTCATCTCAGCAGTGATGGCATCTATATTAGGATGACAAATTTGTTCCTGTCTCCTGATGAGGGACTGGGACTGCATGTCAAGACACAGGTAAAGTCAGGAAGACAGTGATTTGTAGCTGAGCTGCATATCTCTTTCCCTTTTCCTCTTTCTTTCTCCAAACACACACAGGCACATGTTTAGATTTGTCATCTATTTTTAGATTTTGAGAGGAAAGAACATGAAGATGAAGAATTACATAGTCGCTTTAGATTGTGCCAGACTATTTCCCCCCAAATGACAAGTGTTGGTATGTTAGCATTTAGATAGAAAGCACCATGATTACAAGCCATTCTCTAGTAATTGTTATTCCTTTCTCACTCCCCATGCTTATCCTTAGTGTATGATATTCCTCCTGGGCAGTTCTCTGCTCTCAGGCCAGATTACTACCAAGGCGAGCTACAGACGCTCACAGAGCTCCAGATTCGATTTCAGATAACGAAAATATCAGGGCATCCAGAGGGGAAAATGCTTCAATGCCGACAGATTTCATTTATCTGAGAAGTGTGAAAGCAAGGATAAGGGGGAGGGACAAAGTCGACCATGTAATATACTTCTATGGAACTGTGTTTATGCATAGGCAAGGGAGAAGAAATGAGAGAACAAGAAAGGGGGGAGCGTAGGAGGTAGATGGAGGCTGATAGTGTCTTATGAATTTCATATTAAGATTTTATCATTTAGGGCATGCAGCTAACAAGAGACATCCAGCCTTCTTCTGTTTGACTTGCTGGCAGCGGTATCTGCACTGTGAGGTGACTTCAGGCATACATCCATATTGTCTGAGCATTATTTATATGTACCTCATAATAAATAATAAGCAGCGTGCTCAGATAGAAATCAAAATATTAACTGTTTATCATAATCTAACATCTTGAGTGTAGTGAGAGAGCATGGGCCTGAATTACCCACTAGTCACACATGGTTCACTCTGAGTCAGTGACTGACATGGTGATGGTGTGACGCACACGTCGACTGGAAAATTGTATTTCCTCCCACGCAGCTAGACAACTTTCCCAGTTACCTTGGTGCATCACGCATTGCTCTAAGTGTCGAATTTGCATTAAGACCATGTGCGCTGTTCCTGGAAAATAAGTTGAACGGGTCCTGAGGGGGACTTGGGGAACATCTACAAAGTGGCGCGGCACTGCCTTGAAGCAGCCACATAAAAAGGAGTCCTCACACAGTAGCGTTTGGTGGGCACCGAAAAGGCGCTGTCTTTAACGGGAGCATGGGCCAGCCTGTGTACATTCTGAAGGAGCATTGTAATTACCTCACATCCGCATCTACTTGTACAGAACACCTTTGCACCCCTACATGTCCTCTACCTGTCCCCTCACATCACCCTTTAGAAAGGCAGCCTGTAATTTTGCACAGTGAAAGCTTTTCCATACACGAAGCTTGCAATTAAAATGACAACAGTCATAGTCATGTGTGTTGTTGTTTTGAATGTTTGTTTTTTTTAACACTAAGTCATACATTTCTAAGGTATTCATTATTGTTGATTATATTTCCACAATGTCACTTGACAATACATAAATAACTACCTTTTCAGATCTGACTAGTAATGATATCAAATGCTTCCTTGCAGATATCAGCAGTCACATACTTTTTTCTAGTAGATTAAATCAAGACTTCTGATGTGTGATAATATAACAAAACACTACTTCCTCTAAATCTTGTGACATTAACAGTATTTTAGCCCTGATTCTGAGATGAATGTATAGTTAAAGGTATGTAACAATTTCTTTAGCTGTTGGCGAGGAACTGTGAGCATTTCTATATTGTGAGCTGTGAGTGTACCAGGTGTGTAAAGCTGCCTCTCAGCACCTTGTTAGACTGTCTGGGGTGCAGTGACTTAAGCCTCAAGGAAGATGTATGGCAAGACAGGAACATGTGGGTATCAGGGGAGGAGATGGAGAGCCTCCGACCATTCTCTTTTTAATGGCACTCTGATACTCAGCCCGAGGTCCAGTCGCGGCAACAGCTGCTTCGTTTTAAATAAAGCAGAGCCTTTCTCCCAATAGGGACGATACCTCATAAGTTAGGAAGCGAAAACAGCTGTCTGCCAATAGCCAGATTTATGTTAAAGCATACACAAGCCGTCGAGGAAGATGGAAAGATGTGATACCAATTATTCAGAGCTAATTGCCTTTGAGAAACACCAGCTTCTTTGGCATGAAGTTTCCTTTGCTCTGAAGAAACACACTACCTAGAGAACGCAGTTAGTCACCTGCTCGTAGGCAACATATTGCTTTAGGTAATTACTACAGCTTTACAGTAAACATTGCTGTGCGACCTTATGTTTTTATGTCTTAAACTAGGGGCAGAAAAGTCAGGATTGTTTTTGAGAGAACGGTTTTGTTTATCATTGTACTTTTCTTCAGAATGGCTTCCATGCTTATTACCAACGAGTGCTTTAAATGCTGTTTCAAACACTACCTGCAGTGTCTGTCTGTTACCCTGTCTTTTCCATAATTATGGTTTATAATCTACCAGAGGGGTGGAAAATATTAACTTTAAGTCAAAAAACGTTATGGTGTAAATGACTCTTAAGCCTCCAAATAACAGGAGTGAAGATGTTTTTCATAAACAGATTTTTTTTTTTCCATGATGTTGCTTTTATGGCGTAACTAGACAGCATTTTGTGTGTAGAACAGATTATAGCGCAGTTACACAGATTATAGTTACCAGCCTTGCTCGGTAAAATGATCATTTTACAAGTGAATGTGCATTCAGCTGAAAATGTCTCACTGACATCCCAACAATTGCGGTCTTGCTTGTTGCGCGTTTGCATATATTTTTGGTGTGTTTATGGACTGATGTTTCTTTGGCAGTGCCTGTTTTGAAGCTTTGTTGATCCATTTGCTGAGAATTGCAGTTTCTGTTGTAAATCCTTCTCAGTGAGCATACATAGAGAATATCTCCTTTTTTTTTTTTCCCAGAGACTTCCTCCCTATTGTCTATCACTCCACTCTCAGTCACACTGGCAATCTGTCGAGCCACCGCAGAGCTTTGCATCGGAGGTTTTGCTTTAAGTGGTAAAGAGACCCCTTGGAATCAAGATGTTTGGAACATGATAAGCATCTTATATATATTATACATCGCTATTCATTCCACAGCTGAACAGTGATAGCGATAATGCCATTCCATTGTCTTGCAGCCATGCTGAAGTCTGTATCTGTGTGAGTCCATGATGTTGACAGCTTGGCAGACCAGCAGTAGGAAGAGTGTGGGCGAAGGCCAGGCAATACACTGAGCTGAACTCACAGTCTTAGAGGCCCACATGCCTTCATTATTCAGTTGGAATCTATTGAGCATCTGGGACTAAATTATTCATCAACATCGACCTAGTTCCAGGGTGCTAAGTTAGATACTTGGATGTCATCAGGCGTTCTGATAAGAGCTGCTGCTGCAGTGTGATAGCTGCCATGGGTAAATAGAGAGTGTGCTCGGATCATAAAGACTACAGGCCCCCGTTTCGTTGTTATAGACTGTGGGTTTGTATATCAGGGCTTTAAGGTATATAGAGCTCAGTGTAAGAATAGGTAGGGATTCTTCCTTCTTTATCTAACCATGATCCATTTCTATCTGCTGTCCCACTGCCTTCCCCTCGTACCACTCTTTCTCTCTGGCACACTAATGATGTGTTGCTGCAAGAGAGAAGCTTAGGACAACAAACTCCTCCCAATTACCCTGTGCAGACTATAGCTCTGGTCAGACCTGGACACAAGCAGGACACTATCATAGTACATCGGTGCCAGCCTGAGAAATAATGGCACAGTGTGGAAACGTATACAGCATACTGATGCCTCTGTTCAGGCATTTGGAGCTCCGGCTTCAAGGGCTGGTGCCAATTATAGAAGAGATATGATGAACGTTTTCAGCTATAGTGGTGGGTTAAATTGGACTCTTGTGCGTATCACTGATATGACTTATTCAACAATATAATGGGATAATGGGAATAAAAGGACAGATATATGTTACAGGATTTGTTCTAGAGAAAATAGTCATAGAAGATGTTCCTGATATCCTGAGCATTTAAAACAATTAAATGCAATTCTTTAAAATTAACACAGACATCGATTTGACATCTTACCAAACACATTCCACCTGTGATTAAGATGTATGTTATCTGTTGGTAAAACAAAAAAATTACAAATAATATTCTCTTTTTTTTTTTTACTGGGGAAACATTGCCCCCCTTAGTATCAGGGATTGGTTTATTCTGCTGCTGCTGTCTTAAAACAGCACATCCCCCAAGGCTGCTTATATATAATGGTTTGTGTACAGTAAGATCAATGCATTCACAGAAATGAGAAATGAAAAATCAAATATAGACAAACACAGGATATTTTGTAGCAGCACCGTAGCAGACAGGATGTGTTTTTGCGTTATGATTATATGTAATAGATTTGCCATTTTGCCTTTGATGTTTCAATAAGCCCAGAATTTACTGTCTACTCGCACACATTTTTTGGTGTTCTGTAAAGAATTGGAAGCAAAATACTGAGATTTACACCACGCCTTAATGAGCAGTAAATTATGGACACTGAGTAAAAACAACCAATTTTATTATTTCACCAATCAGCAATATAACAAGTTAGGGTTTTGCACAACACGAGTTTAGATTGGACAAAAACAGGGCTTACGAGTGAAAAACAGAAAAGCAGCGAGGCAAAAGAAAACAGCAAGCATTCTCAGAGGAATACATTACCAGGACAGCAGAGGCATGCTTCGGATAAACCCTTCAGATGCCTTCAGTGTCCTCCTGACTTTCAGCTCGTCTCCAAAGAGACATGTTGTGTGCCAGAAAGCATTCATCAAATTAGACCAGAGAGAAAACAATGTGAAAACCCACGGCTCTCCACAGAGACATGCCGACAGGTTATCACAGAGAAGGTGTCTCTTGCTCTCGAGCACCGGGGCAGCAGCACAGCAGTCTCCCTAAAGAGCAGCACCCCTCCCTCCACCCCCCCACCCTGCAACAGCACAGGATTAAAGGGGGAAACACACAGTACATGAAGAAAGTGTACAAACATACTACTTTTATAGTAAACCCTCCTCCATACAGTACTTATTAGACTGGCATTTGACACATTGTAGGGAACAGAGAAGTGTTTTGTAGGGTTGTAGATAACCAGGTGTCCAACAGAATGAAACTGCTGACTGTGCTTGAGAGAACGCATGCAGACTACTGCTCGGCCTGGACACCTCATTAAGGAGGTACATTATCAATCGTAAGAGATCGAAAACCAGCATGACAGTGCTAAAGAAAGCTCTAGGGCTTCTTTGGCTGAGTCAGGGTCCACATGCCCTGGTTTGTCTTTCCTGGTCCACATTTTCTTTGATGTACAGTCAGTGCACAAGCCAAGGTCAGTCAATGGCTTTAATTCACTGTGAGAGCTGCTTAGATGTTTTTCTTATACTTTAGCTTTGGATATCATGCATCCTGATTTATGAAGTATTGACTTAAAATATGACATTTCTATAAAAAGAGGAAAAGCATGTTTGCTTCTGCTGTATCTTTTTCTTGTACTTTTTTTTGCATTTTGTATTCCCGACTGTCTCCCCAGGTTTTCTCAGTACATCTCATAGGAGCGTGCTCTCTGCTGCTCCGAGCAGAAACAGATAAATGAGCTATGCTGTAGGTTCACCATGGCTTCAGCACTTTACCGCTAGATTAATGATGCTTTGCAAGCCCCAAGACTTTGCTTTTAGCATTTTAGAAGTACGTTCATAAAATGAACTACAGGTACATCTTGTTTATACGCTTATCTATTGGAGCATCTTTCCTGTGGGCATGATGCTCTCCGCATCAGTAAACCTGTCTCTGCTGAGCTAATGAACCCTTTCCAAAACAGACAATATTTCTGGAAAACCATTTAGATGAGGAAACTTAACTGCTATAACTCAAAATCGCTGTAATGATAAAAATTGTTGCATATACATCTTTTCTTATTCGAGGTCTCCCTTAGAAAACATCTTACGATTTCAATGTCCTTTTCTTGCAGTCTAGCCAAGCTATCTGTCAGTTTTCATCACAGTAACTAAATTGCATGGTAAGCCCCTCACATACCCCACATTGAATTGTCACGGGTGAAAAAGAAGCCAAGCGTTTGAGAAGGACACCATGAATTGGTAATGTTATTGGATTTCAACCAGGTCATGACCACATCAAAATGTTGACCTACAAACTAATCTTGGGTGGCAGACTGATGTTCAGTAACATGTGAATTCATTTTAGTGTTGATTCCTAAGCTTAGATCCAATGCACACAGGAGATTCATTTAAGAGTATAGAGTAGGATTGATATTTTGATAAGATCAAAAAAAGATTGGACTCACACAGATCTGTACTATAGCATTGCTATGAATAAGCCACTTATTTCAAAGGATCATTCAAGGTGCATTTCTCTTATTATCATACCACTGCATAAATGTTTTTCAAGGTGATACCTTTTTTTTTTTTTTTTTTTAATTAACACAAATAAAATGACTTTTTTTTCCCCAGGTCTTTTTAGGAAAAGAAAAAGTGAATCATATGTAGATTCAAAATGCACATTAATCTCAACAAGATTTGACCTTTGTACCTTTAATTCAGAAGAAAAAAAAGAAACTAGAGAAAATACACAGTGTAAAAAGAAAAAGATTCATAATCAGTAATACCCAGACTCAGTGTAGAGTTTGAGGCCTCATGATGTAGTTGTCTGACCTGAATGAGGAGACAGAAACAAATAAATATGAAAGGGCCATACACCTCCACCTAGGGTTATTCCATAGGGAGTTAACCTATATCTACTACTCCCACATCACATTGCTTCCGCTTCTCCTCTTGCAAATAAATCTGAAGGACAGAGTTGAAGGGAGAGAAGAGAGGAGGGATGTGAGAGATGGAGAGAGTTAGAATGAGAGTAGTAAGGTGGGAAGAGGAGAGAGAGTATTGATTCCTTGATTCCCGTACCTCTGCCAGTGAGTGCAGAGTGTCAAGATCTCCCGCCAGGAAAAACAAATCACAAGGCTGAAGTGATGGATGTGGCACTCCAGGATCCGGCGGTTTCGCCATCTGGATGGCCGACACTGTATATCAGCCTCATGCACAGCAAATTAAATTTACATTTGGACGGCTTCCCCAGGCCTCACCCGGCACAGATGCACCAAAAACAGCCCTCCACCACAACTCCCTTAATGGGTTTGATCTATCATTTCCAGGTCTATTATGTAAAGATGATGTTGGTTCGTGTTCAGAATGTCGAAATGATGTTACAGTTGCAATAAAATCACATTATAAGCAGCCAAATGGATGTGAAGCAAAATGACATCACCTTTAATTTCCTTAAGAAGAGTCAATGCTAATCCAACTTGCTGATGTATTTTGATGCACAGTCAAACATCAGTGAAATAATAGCCCGAATTGAATAAAACCCTGGGACCATCTTCATTTTGGGAAGCTAATGCATCTCTTACCTCATTTTGTGTTTTCATTTAGTGGCCGTCACATACCCCCAGAGTACAAAAAAACGTAAGCGCAATTAATATTTTCAAGTATGCACTTCAGAGTTTAAAAATATTAGCACAAAAAGAATAACTATAGGTCCAAGGGTAAAAATGTATAGCAGTAGGTTATTCTGCTTAGCAGGGCTCCATATCCAAAAATGTAACCTAGTCCTGAAGAGGCTGCTATGCTTAAATGAAATGACCTTTAACGCAGAGCTGATCAAATGGCCTGAAGCAAGACTATAAAAGAACATTGCAGTATAATGTTTTACAGTGTATTTTTCTGCTCTTTTGTTTGCCCTTTCCCATTTTCCAAGAGGGTAACATATATTGTGTTTGGCAGATGAGGAAGTGCATTGAAAACATTCTAAAATGGATTTGGTCTCAGAGTAGATGTGGCAGCAGAATAATGAAGCACCACCGTATGAGCCATGATTTTTGGTTTATTTTAGATGTTAACAGTTAACTGAA
>JAPQRQ010000008.1:11478401-11494562 GCA_037367365.1 Apogon talboti
ACACAATGCACAGGTTCTCCCTTAGCCAATCAGGACGCAGAACACAATGCACAGGTTCTCCCTTAGCCAATCAGGACACAATGCGCGCTCATACGCTGTAAAAAAAAAAAAAAGCATGCAAAATTGCACTAAAAAAAAATCCGCGAAACAGCGAGGCCGCGAAAGGTGAACCGTGTTATAGTGAGAGACAACTGTATTTCTTTGCACAAATCACAATCAGCCAAAGACACAGCAATGGTTTGTTTGTAATGAGTTTTGAGGCAAAGATTTGTTTTAGTACGGATTGCATATGGTAAGCTTTAGCTATCCATAAAATAAAGCAACACAAGAACCAGACAAGATCCTCCGAATCTTCATCAAAACTGGCCAGCACTATGTAGTTGTTATTTTTGTGGTTGTTTTTTGACATAGGAAAAGGGACTGTGCAAATGGTGTCAAACAGTCAACCAGTAGACGGCTTATTTGAACAAGCTATATCTTGTGGGTTACACTAATATGCACTAGTCTAGAGGACAGGAAATTCTCTGTGTGTTTTCTTTATTCGCCGCAGACATGTCTAATCAATAAGGGGAGCACATATTCTCAAGTGGTTTGTTCTGATGCATTTAGGTTTGTTTTTTTTGTTTTTTTTTTTTTCTGGGTGAAATAAAACTGAATCAATGGGAAAGTGCTCCAAGTTTACAAACTCATCAACTGATTTCAGCAAGCCAACCATAGGTGAGAAAACAGCCTGAAGGATTACTGATCCCTGCCTGCGATCAGGTGGCTGTTTGATAGACACTGCTGAGACTAAATGCAAGCTAATGAGCTGTAATGAATGCTAATCTTTTTGGGCAAAACGTGGCTGTGTCAGCACTCTGCAAAATACTCTGTTAATCCTTTAAGTAGTGGTCACTATCTGGCTCTCCTTGTATGGATATTAAAATACATTTTTCAGGAAAAGGCTGAAATCTGTTCATGATAATGAGCTGCGTGTTAAATGAAATGACTGGATCACATAAAAATGCCTATTGAAATTATTGACATTTCTTGGGAAATGAAAGAAAAGTTGTGTTGATTTGACTGAAGGTTTCCCACTGACATGATCTCTGTGTGATTACTAACTGTAGGGAGCTAATCAACAGATGCAGGCAAGAGGAAATAACAAAGCCCATAGCTGGAGGTGTTAGATCACAGAAGGAAGAACAGTGCAGTACTGTAATCACATGACTCACCCCTGAGGCCGTCTGCCGTCTGAACTCTTCCAACTCTGTCACCTCGCAGCAGATGCGAACTCAGGTCTTGTGTACTACCCTCAAGTGCCACATCAAGAACTCTCTCCTCCATCAACCTGCTATGTTATCTACACTTTCAACTTTTTGACCCCAAACAAAGGATGGATACCGAATATGAAAGTAACTCACCGTTAATGCCTACACAATGGCTTGCTGAGGAAGAGCCGTGTCAACCAGTGGCTTTTGCCCACAAGGCGAGAGCATTCTTCACACCTGTCTGCAAGGATAAGTGGGCTTGTCACAAGCAGAGCTAATCTGTTGCAACGCTCAGTCACACTCAATCCCCCAGTGGTGCTCTCTGCTTGTCCTTGAATGTCTGCTGGCATTGGAAGCATACTTGGGCCACTGATCAGTCTAACCAGAGTGGAAAACATGTCAATGAACAACAGAAGCATCTCATCTCCTGACAGAGACCTAAAAGAACTTTTGCCCTTTACAGTTTACACTCATTCTTCCCCTTTAGTCTAGCATGAATGAAATCTACCTAAAGTAGTCCTCCGTCTCTGTGGGCCATTAGCTGATGCGATGTTTGAACATTAAGCTGTCACTCAACAAAAGAAATGAAGGTAAAAACGTACCTAATCTGCAAGGCTATCTACACTGAGTGACCCAAGAGAGGGAACGGTAAAGAGAACTATCAGAGACATTTATTATAACTTAGACTGCATACAGAATATGAATTGGGCATTCTAATGTGCAATCACTTGATCCCCAGCATGTCCTCAGTGTTATAAAGCAACTCAAACTCATTATGGACTATACTTTGGAGAATAATTGGTAGCACGTACAGTGATTTGTTATGTGTTCAATCCCCAAAAGTGCAATAATATATACATATTTATACAACATATTACATAACAAATCAATGCAATCTGACCTAAATAGTTTGCAAATATAACAATATCAGTTGAAACCAATAGCTGGCATAATGTACCCAAAAAATGTATAGCAAAAATGCAGTGTGCTGAGTGGTTTGGTCTAATGGGAAATAAATATAGTGTTTTGTGGTAAATAGAACAAAGTTTGCAAAACCACTGGTATGCTCAGGGCAATGCAACAGCAGGTTAGCATTAATTGTAAACTGAAGGACAGGCTTTCACTGTCTGGCTTTTATTTCGTGCTTGTTCGACATTTAGAAGTGGCTACAAAAGTAGCATGTAGGACGGGATGTGCTGTGTCATCCTATTAATTCTGCCTGTCCTTCACGGATCAGGAAGAAACAGGCTTTTTATACACGGAGAACAGCAACTGGCCTCAATGCTTACACATACACACACACACACCAAAACTTAGTCTGTCATAAAATGTGATCAGATAAGACAGAGCGATTTTGGCAAACTTCAATTGCAGCAAATTTTTGTTTTCCATGTTCCTTTCTTTTGATGTGAGATGGGATGGAGAGTTGTTCTCTACTGTGGAGACTAAGTTCTTGCAAAGGAATACTTTCCTCATGTGGAAATGTTAGTCTGATTGGGCCAGATCAAAGGATGGGAATAATGAAGAGACAATGTCGTGGTTTCTGTTTTAAAATGAAACTTCCTTTTAAAGCTTGTTTGATATCAAAGCTGAAGAACGCAATTATTTTCTAAAACTAAAATGTCCTCATCATAAAAGTGGGACGGCAAAATGGGGCACAAGGGACGGCAGATGGGGAAAGCATTTAGAAACATATCAAACTTTTATTGAAATTGTATCAAATTGACAGCTGTCACTACACTTGCAGAATCATATTGCATTGACGGCTCACTTACTTACATGAATATTTTGATGAACAGTGCGGTTGCTGTTAATGTACAGGCCCTTTGCCTCTGGTCTCATGCTCCCTAGCCTCACAAATAGTCAATATATAATGAGTGTTCATTAAAGTGTCAGTCTGAATGCCTGGCAGTAACAAATTGGTTTAAAGTGTGGTAGTCCCATGGCTACTGTATATTCACAGCAGTTGTGTTTTAGCACTTTTTTGGCCGAGAATGTGAAGCAGCACAGTAAAATATAGCAAAGGTTGCAAAATACTAAATAAATAAATAAATAATTTTGGGTCAACATGTAGGAGATTCAGATCTACAGCTCAACACAAGTATTTATCCTTGTATAGTTTGTCCAGTGTAAATAAAAAATGGAGGAGTAACATCGTTGCATCGACATAAGTCTGATCTTAACCCAGCTGCAAATCCTTCAAATATTTTTTTTGCCCCAATCCAGTCAAACCAGAGTGCTTTCATTTTCAAATGTTAGTGTTGAGTGTTTGGATTTCACAAATGCAACAAAGACGGCTTAACCAGAAATGATGACTGCTACAAAACACACAGTGAGATGTGCCAGGAGGACTGAATAATATCAGGCTGACGTGCTTTCAGAATATGTTCCATTGAATGGCACTATTTAAAAACAGAAAAGGGGAAAGCCTTTGGCGAAATCTGCTGAGTCAATTGAAGAATTTTTTTTTTCTTTCTGAAAGATTTATACAGTATACAACATATTTATACAGTCGTATTGCTCAAGTATGTACTGAATGTCTGAAATTTCATCTGTGTTCGTGACTCTGCCTCAAGACATGTAACGATGCTTTTTAACATGCTTCTTTATGAATCATTACGTTAACCAGTCTGTCAGTGCCACCTCTAAATTTAGGTTATTTTGTTGATTCTGGAATGTGTCAGTCACCTCCTCCTCCTCTTCTCTTCTATGTTGCAGATTGCAGTCCAATAAATATCATTAGAATAGTGTTCTGCAGGAAGTGAAATGCTGATAGGCAGTAGACGAAGATGTTCATTCAATGCATTTATTGAACTTTTGTCAGTGTGGGCCAGGCATTACTCATTTCCATATAATGATCAGAGTGAAATATTCATCATTTGTAACTGTCCCATTCTCTATTTACAGTTTTTTTTATGCAAATCCATATGTGATATGTTAAATAGTTAGATTTAAATCGGTTTTATTCTAATTAATTTATTCAGGTAAGGTTCCGTTTGGACGCTTCCATTCTAACCATTGTTTACCATTTCACCGCTGCTGTTTGCTCTTATCTCTTCAGCAGTCACTGCATGCACTTAGGTGGGAAAGCCAATCCTATCTGCCAACATCTACTTTTAGCTTCAGCAACCGTGAGGCATTGTGTCTGCGCTATCTTTCAACATTAAACAGTAATATTGATCCACACATGCAGCCAGGAGAAAGCATCCATTCACTTCCATAAACCTGGTTATAGTAATAAAGATGAAATGCAAGATAGGAAGTTCAGTACATTTGTGATGATCGTATCTCTGTCTCCTTTTCAGCCAGTCCCACTGGTGCGGGACCGAAGGGTTACCCGGGCCCATCTGAGGTCTTCAGGGAGTCCAGCAGCACAACTGGGATGGTGGTCGGCATTGTAGCAGCAGCTGCGCTTTGTATTCTCATCCTGCTTTACGCAATGTACAAATACCGGAATAGAGACGAAGGCTCATACCATGTAGATGAGAGTCGCAACTACATCAGCAACTCAGCGCAGTCCAACGGCACCGTTGTCAAAGAGAAACCAGTCAACACCGCAAAGACCTCAAGCAAGAACAAGAAGAACAAGGACAAGGAGTACTACGTGTGATTGTCAAAGCTTTGGTCTGTTCTAGACCAACTTAAACATTTACAAAAAGACAAATCAGGACATGACCATGTGTACAGTATAATAACAAAGATGAACAAGAAAAAAACGTTATTTAGTCATTTTTCCTATATGACAATACTCTGAAAAGTAAACATGAGAAAAAATAACTTTCTTTAATTCAAGAACTTGAGTGAAATGACACAAAGATATATTGTCCAGAAAGAGACTGAAGGAAAAATGGCTCTGGTAACCAGTTAAAATGAACTGAACACATATCTAACATGTCAACCAAACAACATTAACCCATCTGTGACTTGTTTCCTCTGCCAGAATGGTGTGATCTATCTCCTTAGTTTCTGGTAAACAGGGGAGCACAGATGCACCGCGCAAAGGGAGAATCAGCATTACAAACTTAATGTTTTCATTTACATTGCCTGTGTTTGTGTTGTTGAGACTTTTTCTAGAGAAAATAACACAAAGCATAAATACACACATAATTACGCCAAACATTTACTGTGGATAAAGAGGAAAAATATCAGGTGACAGGTAATTCAGAGAGATAAATCCCTGATGGATGTCCAAGGAATCAGCCAAAGTACTCACTTTCTGAAGAGGCAATGATGGCCGGCAAAGACTAATACCTGGCTGACTGAGCTGCCACAGTGCAAAGATAAGAGCGGATTGCAGTTTCTCTTGAAAGACGATGTTTTAAAAGAAGAAAATGTCCATTGTGCCAGTAAGAAATCTGGAGGCCTTCGTTTTCACATGGTGTGAACTCAAAGGAGCGAGTTCCCTCAAAGGTGTGGGGATGTCTCAAAAGTGATCATTTGGGAGCCATGCACGCAAAATTATCTTACTACAGTACATATGTTTATATACAGTACAACCACATCTATATGTGCTTTCTGGACTGTGACAAAGTGGTGTTTTATAGCCTGTTGTATAGATGATGCAAACTATAACTGCTCCTCGACCATTTTGGAATAAAACTAAAAAAAAAAAAAGGACAAAAAGAAAACATAAGTGTTATTAAGTGTTGCTAGACATAGAAAATTTTATGAAGACATCTGCATTATTATTTTTTTTTTCAGTTGGATAATTTGATTCTCTCCTATTTTTACATGTGTTCCTATATAGTTTTTATACAAATGCCAACCTGAGATAAATGATCCCAGACCAGTAGTAGCCTAACCTGTCCCAAAAAAACTGCACAAGGTTGATATTGGAGAGGCATGGCAAGGCAAGTTGTGTGGCTCTCTTTTTAAGGATACTGGTAGAAACACTGCCTTCCTCCTCAAATCCTGACTTACATGAGTGAGAATGAACACCGGGAATACAAGTGATGAAGATGATGAATGATGCTGATGACAATAATTAAAAAAAAATAATAATTTCCTTGCTGTGTGTGTTTCCAAAGTGATATTCTAAGATTGTCCAATGTGTGCTTGGGCTGATGCAAAACCTGAGGAGAATAGCTCAAATAAGTCTCCATTTCAACTGTTCTGTGTTTGTTCTGTCATTCTGTCAGTCAATTCTGCTTTCCAGAGACCTGTACTTGGAATGAGTATGAGGAAAATGACCATGAATCTATAAATGATGATTATAAATTCTCTTTGTTTGCTCTTCTTTTCTTCTTGACTGTTTTATGTTGAACTGTAAATCTTCTTGTACTCAACAGAGAAGTAATTATTAAAAAAAGAAAAAAAGAAAAATAGTTTTGAAAAATCAAATGAATAAAATATTACCTAAGTGAACATACCCAGTCTATGACACAGTGAATTGGATGAATACAGTATTATCATCCTCCTGTTTGAAAGAACCCTCTCGCCTACTTTGAACCACAGTATTAGTGACATCTAGCATTGTTATTCCAACAACCATGTCGAAATACGAATAAGGTTCATGTCTGTTTTACCTTTTCAGACAGGAGACACTTGCTGGTTACCCATTTTAAGGTGTATTGTTTAAGATTTAATTGCAAAAATACAATATGATATTCATTACTATGTGTTAATTAGTGCACAATCATATGAAAGTGATTATTGTGTTTTCTCCACCTGATAGTGGACTGTTAATGTCATCACTGAGTCCACCATGTTGTCCACCAGTCAAAAAAAAACCCCAAAAAGACCAAACATCAGAAACACAATATTTAATTGGACCAAATTTAGCTTTAATTACTTGACTCATTTGCTGTGACATTGTTTATGCCACTTATTTCCATCTACAGGTGCAATCCTTTTTTCACCAAGATATTGTATTGATGATGATGTCATCCCAAAGATGTGCTGAGGAAGACAATCCTCAATGGGGTTCAGGTCTGGACTCTGTGGTGGCTAATCCACGTGTGAAAATAATGTTCCATGGTCCTTGAACCACTCTTTAACAGTGTCAGCCTGATGTATCCTGGCGTCATCTAAGAATATGTCTGTGTCAGCAAAAGAAAAAAAAAAACATGGTCAACCTGGTCATTCAGTATATATAGGTTCAACTGACTGGATTTTATGGACTCATAACGTTGCTGAACCCAGACATGACCAACCGAATCAACCCCAGGCTTGTACTGTAGGCGCTAGGCATGATGGGTAATCACTTCATCCACCTCTCTTCTCGCTCTGATGCTGGAACAGGTTCAATCTGGACTCATCAGACCACATGACCTTTTCCCATTGAAACATAGTCTGGTCTTTATGCTCTTTATCAAACTGATGGTTGTTTCAGAAATGAGAAGCTACTCACTGCATCAGTTACAGTTAAATAACTTTTTGCAGGTGAAGCATTAATCACTGCAGTAATTACACAATGGAGTGATTTTACTTCTTTGTGTAGTTAAATCCAAGTGGTGTTTTTGGTGGCCGGGCGGTGTATATTTTAGTTTCACATTGGGTGGCATCCAGCACGAAGGTTTTATATGGTACAGAACTGAGACAGTAAATACTGGCTATAGGGAGGAATATCTGTTTTTGTAACAACTATACATGAGGGAGGTGGATATTCAGTTATTTACAAGTGCAAATCAATGCTAGATGTCACTAATTATCACACACTGAATGCAGAAAACTGACAGTACACTAAAACAAAATTATAAGCATTTATTATTGCAGGTCATCTTAGTGATTATTTTAACTTATTTTAACCCAAACCATAATCTGTTCTTAAATATAACTAAACCTTAATAATGGCATCAGTAATGAATTCCATTTTTGTCTAATATTGTGAGACAGTTCTTCTACCTCTGGTGGTTATCCTCAGTAAATACTCACTAATTCACCAAATACTGTTAAAATGAGGCCATAGGAACAAACTACTTACTGTATATGAAGAGGAATTGCTTCATTTTAATTTTTACTTTCTGCCAGACGCTGTTCGTTTATTACTAATCAGTACTTTTTAATCTGTATCACATTTTCACATGTTGACCCTATGCATTATATTCAATAATTAACATACTAAAAGCATCATTTGAGGCTCAGTCACATTCAAAGTGCAAAGTTATGGCTTAATTGTACAGATCGTCATTAAAGGCTTAAAATTCTTGCTTAAAAAGCCTTTTGCTATTTGAAGCTTTAAATGTTCCATTTATTTTACTTCTCTGACTTTCGTGAAAAAAAAATACTGTATTGAATACATCCAACACTTAACTTTAAAAAGATATTTAGAGCACTTTTAAGCACTAATGATGCATAATTTATATACTATGGTACAGAAATGGAGCCACTCTAGATGTCATGCTAGTTCTTTTATTTCCGGCTAATCTGTTCCACCCATCAGATAAAGAACTATTATATTCACGAGGGTAAATGAAGTTCTATCGCCAAGCGGTTACTTGACTTTAAATTGAAGTCAGACTCTATCTGCCTCACAGATGAAATTCAACCTAAAAGTTTAATGATATTTGGTCCAAGGATCAGATACAGTTCTTGACACTGAAGTATCACTTACCACTTTACATCCGCACAAAGGTGAAAATGGAGATAAACTTAGCAGGAAGACATACCTGTTTGATCTATAATTCCTTTAAAGCTTTACTTTGCTGATGGAGCTGCATTCCTCACACCTTGGTTTGATTTTCAGATAGTAGAGTCGAAATAAGGAGGAATAACAGCACAAAGGTGTGGGATGAGCTGGATTTAAACCCTCACAGCAAGCAGATGGTTTCCCCAGAGAATCCATCCGACTGTCACAGCTTTTCATCAGCTGCTCAAGCAGCTTTCCAATGTGATAATGTGTTATGTGCGACATGTTACCTATTTCCATATGGATAATCTTCCTTTCAGTTGGCTGTGTCTTGCTCAAGGACACTTCAGCACAGAGACACTCAAGTCTGTAGTTTCACACATAAGGTTTTATACGACTAAAAATATCTGTTTCAATATAAAGCGATGAACTTCACTGACAAAGAAAAGGTTTCACAAGTACCACTGAGTATAAAATCCACTGAACATGTTTCTCCTTCAAATATCAACAGTGAAATACGACATACAGAAAAAAGTGCAATAGCTAATAATAATAATAATAATAATAATAATAATAATAATAGTACCGCTGTATAGTAATACCGCGGTTCTATTATTAATAATAATAATAATAATAATAATAATATCCAATAAGAATTTCATAACATTGCGGGTTCTGAGTAGTCTTAAATTATAAAATTTTATCACATTAATCACATTAAGACCTCACAGTACTTTATAAAACAGAACTTTATGACTTTGTATGAGTAGCAGTGTTTTTTCCTCCATCAACTCCTACTGTTACATTGGAGTTAGTGATGGTCTTAACAGAGCCTTGCACACTGACTGACACTGAGGTTATGCAGCCTAACATCAATTCCTGCTTGTAAGTATGGGATTTATTGACATATTTCTCTTGTGCTTTAATGAGAAAATATGTTAAAATACACATTATATTTTGAAAGTTGTACAGTGGAGTCGTTACATAACAAAAAAGTGGTCTAAAGAGATAATACATGCATCAATCGTGGAGGAAAAAATAAACTGAAGGAGCATTAATAGTTATAATATCAGTCTTTTCAGTCAGATACACTATTTTGAAGGTTTACGGTCATAAGTTTCAGAATTAAGTTTATATATTAAATACAAATGCTTCCTTCACTATGACAGTCAACGCTTGATGATTCGATTATTACATAATCAAAGTGCGTATTGAGCCTAACAAGCAACACAACAAGCACAAGAGGGAGATCCCATTATACCATTTATCCACATGAATGGGCATCTTCTCAAACCCACAGACAAATAATGTATTCACCAACATTTTTGAAGTTAATAATCCCCAAAAGATTATTACGAAGCCAATTACACATAATTGATCAAACAAAGTGAGTTCAGATGGGTAAACAGTACACACGTGGCCTTGGCGCTGGCGTATACACGGAAAGACGATACAAAAACGCATCGCTTCCAGTCAGGTCATGAGAAGTTTAGAATCTTGAACAGGAAGAGTAAAAGTTCTCAGCAGTAATGGAGCTGAAATGTGCAATATCTTAATTCAATTGCAAATGATGTTGTTCAGTTTTAACCTCTCCAGATTGTTCACACATTGTTGTCACAGTAGACTCCCTGAGGTCATATAAGCCGTGCAGCAGGGTTTAACTCAAATCCTGTGGAATATGAGTTAATTTCATTATTATTTACATAATGAAATAGGACAGAAAAAGGAAATGTGAAGAAGTTGGATTTACAATAATGTTGGGGTTGGCGTTTATATATAATTGTGCAGCTCTGATATGAATAAATGCAGTTTTCTTACTTCTGATGATAACAGTCTATGTTTTTACTGTATAAAAACATACCAGTGTTTGCCTGCATCGTCCATTGTCTCTGCTGTTTGTTGTTCTTTCTCTTCGCTGTCCTTTTCTCTCTCCGCTGTCCACTAACCCCAGCAGGACAAGGCAGATGGCTGCCAAGCCGGTGCCTGGTTCTGTCGCAGGATTTTCCCTCAGTAATACAAGTTTTTCCTCCCCACTGTCGCATCAGGCTTCTCCCTGCAGGATTTGGTGGGTTTCCTCTCTGTATAGTCTTTTTAAGGCCTAAATATGATTTTGTGAAGAGTCTTGTGATAGCCCTGTGTTATGATTGCCGCTATATAAATGAAACTGAATGGGTTGGCTGCGGTGGCCTTACCAGTGTATGGGCATATGTGGATTGATGATGCAAGATGTAATTAGCATAAAAATGGCAGCAGTAAAGTGGGAGTCTGGTTTTAATGCAGACAAAAGGGAAATATTCAGTCTATTAATATTTTGAACAAGTCTAAAGTTTTAAAGACCTTTGCAGTCAAAGGTGGCGCGTATGGATGTTTCATAACGGTACTGGAGACAGAAAAGTAGAACACAGATTTCCTACTTATTACAGCAGCATCACGGTTGTCTTGGCAACTCTGTTACTCAATGAGACTTTCATCTGGGATGCACTTTGTGCAATTTTTGTTCCAGATTAGAGACCTGGGTCCGGGTCTCTGAAGGGCGGGTCAGCTCTCTGCACCCCTCACGCACAGACATCTGGGTCACCTCGGCTGGGAACAACACCGGAAAGTGGACGTGTCATTGGAGGACACAAAGCAACAAGTCTTTTACATATTTGTGTGGAAAAACAAGTGTTGTCAGCATGTCTGTTACAAAACCTAGTGAAAACCCGTCAAGTACAAGCAGGGAAATGCAGTTTGACTGGTAAGCACAATCACATAATGATAGCTGATCTTCCCTGTGATTGTTATGTATAAAAGGCAGCTAGCATACATTTAGTGATAGTATGCAAAATGTATGCTATGCCAGAGACCACCCTGGAGATTGATAATAATAGACTTTTTCCTCTTTTTTTTTTTTTTTTGCTATGGATCCATTCACAAATGTGATATGAAATGGTCTGAATATCATCTGATCTGATTCATAGTTTCAGACGAGTGAATTTAGAGATCTGGAGGCTGTAGGCAAACTACAGCACTGTCAAAATATTAATGAAGAAAAAGACCAGCATACAATGTTATTCTTAAAAGCAATGTGTGGAAAAACTATGCTCTTGCTGTAAATACTTATTTCTGATATTTCTTTCACATTACTATCGTAACAAAGTCAGCATCTATGATAGCAATTAGTTCCTAACAATGCTGTTGCACTTTCTTTCTAAAAATATATGTATTATATATTAAGTATAAGAAACTAGTAGGGTAGGGTGAGTTATTGAAAATGAGAATCCGATCTCAACTACCTTACCTGGTTAAATAAAGGTTAAATATATAAATGACATAAAATAATTATTACCTTAACATTAAAAAGAACCAATAAGAATACTAATAAAATACCATATAAACAGGACTGATAAGAGTAGTTGTTGTAGTAGCAATAATATGCATGCTGTTTTGCAACATGTATAAAGTACTTATGAAATAAGCCTACACTATTGACTCTGGGGTAAGCAATTCATGGATACATTCAGCCAAAAATCACCCATTTCATGGAATGTAAATCACAAAAGCATCTCTCTTGTGAAACCCAACATGCCATTTTATTCACCCAGGTGTATTTTTATATGACTGAGATGAGACAGGGGTGAAAATCCACTCCCACATCACCCTCGGCTGTACATACACACGTCAGTCATCTGGGCCACGGATTCATTAACTTAACTATGTGTGAAACATTGTTGCTATAACATGGGGAAACGATCCATTGACAGCTGTCAGAGTAACTGATACATAGTACAACAGACACACCAATACACACCACCGCCGAATTTCATTTCCTACAAATGACTTACCTCTGCTTCTACTTACCCCACTTCATTTTTCTAGCAGGTGGATCAGTGATTTCTCTTAGTGTTTTTTACTCAGTCATTTAAGAGCTATAGATTGTTTGTTAGATGCAACAGTCCTCTTCTGTCTCTACTATTTTGGCGTTGCGTATTTTACACATTTACTTGGCTACCGATCCTTTGGCTGTCTGAGTAAGTTCCCTGTCTGACAGGCTTCGTTACCCTCTCTGTCTTTATGTCCTGGACTGTCAAGTGGTCGTCCTTCCACCTTCAGCTCTGCCTCTGTTTCCTCCTCTTCACTGCTACTGGCCTGTGGCAATAAAATGTTGAACTTTCTGACACTCCTCCGCTGGTCTGGATTCGCCTGTGTGGCGAATTCAGACACTGATTACACAGATTGTGACTGATGAAACATCTTGATGGCATGAACTTATCTGATCATTCATGTGCATAAAGGCCACAGTGATGATGTGAGCTCATCTCACTCTTTGATTCAGTAGTTGTTAATGAGCCTTTACAGTGGGCGCAAGCTGTTTGAGTTGAAATGATGTCAGCATTTTGTAGCAGTGAAGTGGGTTTTTTTTCACCATCTGCCACTTTTGGTCTGTTTTTAAGTGTCAGTGCACCATACTCAACATGTTCACCACAACATCTGACACAATATGTCTGCGGGTACTGGAGGAACAGGATATCACATTTTGATTTCTTTTTTTTTTTTTTTTACATTTTTTACTGACATTTCAGACACAGAAGAAAAAATGTAAGGTTGTTAATATAAGATAAAGAAGAAGAGCATCCCAGTACTATTCCATAGAGATAGTTGATCTTTCATGTAATAATCCACCAGTCAGTTATTTTCTCATGGGTATTGTTGCCATAATAGACAAAAACAGTTGCTCTCTTAAACTGAATATGGCAGCTGAAAGTCTGCAGTAATGTTACAGTTGTACACATTGCCAGCATTCACTGGTTTCAGACCAAATTGGCAAACCAATCCATTGACAGTAAATACTCTTACAGTAGTCAGAGTTTCAAGGCTAGTTAGATCATGCTGGATAAATGATCTGCCACTGAGCAGAATCATACTGCGAAAAATAAAATGAGGAGGACTAGGTTACTGTGAATCAGTTTCTGTGGGAATATTACCTAAAATGACATAAAAAAAATATAAGTTCTCATTATACACAAAAAGATTGAACATTTTTTTCTTAAAATACTGTGATACTATATATGTGGATAGTCAAATTTAGCAAATTTGTGTTACAGGGCAGCCAAGAATCAATCAAATAAGAGAATAATTGAGATTTACTGTTAACAAATAAAAACTGTTTTGTAATGTTACTGTAATAGATTTGTAATATGGCAACCTTTTGACAATAAAATGATAAAACATCCACAATAATAATAAGGTATACTACCTTAAAAATCCACATTCAAAATTACATCCTTAATTGCAATGCTATAATGCTGAAAGCCATAGTTATTTTTGGTTCAACCTAGTACTGTCAATCCATCCATCCATCCATCCATCCATTTACTTATCTCTGGGGAGAGGCCACCTACACTACAGAGCAAATGCATTTCTGCTGCTTGTATCTGTATGTTATTCTTTCGGTCACTAACCCTAGTTCATGACCATAGGTGAGGGTAAGGAATGTAGATTAACCGGTAAAGACGACTTTGCTTTCTGGGTCAGCTCCCTCTCTACCACAACAAAGCAGTACAACGTCTTCATCACTGCTAACGCTGCCTCTGCCCACCTGCCAATCTCCTGCTCCGTCCTTTCCTTACTATCATAAAGATACTTAAACATCTCCACCAAACCGAACACCCTCCACCCACTGTGACAGAGGGCAGCCCTGGAAAAGTCCACCCTGCACAGGGAACTAGTCTGACTTACCACAAGTAATGCCAAGCAAGCTCTGACTCCATTCATACAAGGACCAAATAGCCATGGGCCGTGAGTGTCATACTCCCAATATACCCTGCAAAGGATATTCTGAGGGACACAGTTGAATGCCTTCTCCAAATCCATAAAACACATATAGACTGTAAGGTCAAGCTCCCATGCATCCTCCAGGACCCGGCGGAGAGTAAAGAGCTGGTCCAGTGTTCCACAACTCATGAATACAAGGTTCAATATCAGCTGGATAAACAAATAAAATAAAATAAAAATCATAGTAATATTAGATTAAATCAAACATAAAGATACATTAGTTGGTCATATATTCTAATTCTGCAATGACTTTTCATTTAGAAAACAAAAAGGTTCTAAATCCAAATAACTGAGGAACTATAACCAGGAAAACTATTTAATAATATAATCTATATATATTTTTTAATAGTAATGCAGTAGTTACATAACAAAAAAAATCGTAGTTATATAGAACCAAGTTAAAGTCAAACTCTATGATTGATAAGGTTCTACTCATGCACCGTCCAGTATTCCCAATGCACACGAGAAGACCAGTCACGTTAAAGGTCTTTGTCATGTCACCGCATTGCTTAGTAACAGCGGAAAAGGAGCAGAAGAGAAAAACACATTCAGTGGAGAAAATATCACACAATGTCTTATTTATAAGAAACATCAAGATCAAGGTCTTCAGTCTTGTGATGCTGTACATGCAGGAAAAGGTAAGGTCAGTCTTAATAATAATAGGAATAACAATCAGAAGAAGAAGATCACTGAGCCAGTCTGAATGTAGCAGAAGCATTTCCATGAGGACATAGCTGCTCACCTTTGTGCCTTTCCTCCCATGCTTTTTTTTTTTTTTTTTTTTTGGTATCATGGTGATTGATTGTGTGCTGCAGTGGACACAGGTACTCTGCTCGAACCGTTTTGTTGTGGAAAATTACCGGCTCCAGCCATGGATGGTCCACCTGCTTGTTGTGCACACTGTCTGTCTCTTATTGTGTATTTTTTTACTATGTTATGCAGTTTTTACCTGTGGTGTTTGTGTGTGGGTGCTGACCACGAACCCACATTGTCACAACAAAGAAGTGACATTCGGCCAACGTTAGCACTAGCTCCCAGTCTAGTGGACAGTACAATACTCACCCTACCTCAGTGCAATAGTCACAACCCATGTACATTTTTTTTCTTAACCTTACCTTGTATAAATGCTATTCTATATGTATCCTTATTTACTGTACATATTTCTGATCTGTAGTATAGTTAGCTTTTTGCATATTTCAGAAGTTTTTGTCGTATTTTAGTCATATACAGTGTAATGTTTTATCTTGTAGCTTTTGTACATTGCTTACATTTTTCAGTATTTTGTGTGATGTTTGTGTGATATTTCTATACAGTCCTTTTTTGCACCAATTGTTTTTGCTGCTAGATGCATTTTCATTGTTCCTGTGACAGTGACAATAAAAATATATTCTATTCTATTCTATTCTATTCTATTCTATTCTATTCTATTCTATTCTATTCTATTCTAGTCTAGTCTATTCTATTCTATTCTATTCTATTCTATTCTATTCTATTCTAGTCTATTCTAGTCTATTCTATTCTAATGTTAGT
>JAPQRQ010000008.1:11506847-11523077 GCA_037367365.1 Apogon talboti
GGCTCCGTAGTTACCATGGAAACACCGTCATCTTCTACAACATTGATTCACCAGTAAAACCCATGGAGTTTAATAAAGGACAGTGAATGGAGACACTTGGTTTATGTTAAGTTATTGATATCTTTGCTGTAAAAGTAACTTTTTCTTCAGTTTTCTATGTTTCTGATGTAATAACCCTCAACTTTAATCTGAGCTTTTTCTGAAAATCTACATGATCAGTAAATTCAATATGGGAAAATACATGATTTACACTGAAAAAAAATGCAAAATACAGAAGATAATATTATAATAAATGATGATAAATCACTTAAGAAAGGTTAAATATAGAGGAAAAATTGCCACAATAGGATGCATAGCATGGTGGTCAAATCCTCACAAAAGAAAACACTGCATAACAAAAAGATGTATCTCAAATTGTATATTTTCAGCATTGGCATCTCTGAGGTTGTTTATTTTTCAACATGGCAAAAGTTAACACAGATAGCGGGAGGGAGGAGAACACCAAATGGAAGTACATCCTAAGCACCAGAGTCATGGTACAGTATTATATTCTATAGGTGGGGAAGAAGTGGGGGGGGGGGTGACAGACTCACATGTTTAAATGAAATCCAACCCTTTCCCTCCATTTTATAGTCCAAGACAAGGTCACAATTTATTATTTACCTTGAGAAGGAAGTGTATTCTTTCAATTGATGCTTTGTAATTGAGTCATCACTGCCTGAAAATATAAAGGCAGGACCATTTCCTGTCTGTGATTTAATAGGATGTTCTGCTACACTATCTTCTGTCTTTAAATAAGCAGCGAGGAGTACAGACATGCTGTCAACATTGCACTGAGTCACCATAATTATAGCAAGGTTCCCCCCTGTTCACAAGTGCATCCTCACGTGACTGCAGTCATCCTCGCCCCAGTCAGCTTTGCAGTTTGTACGGCGTAGCATACAAATCAGAAAACGGCACAAAGCAGGATCCCCAGGTTACTGACTTTCAGCCCTGGTAAAGTCTCTACATTTTCTGCAGTTCTATGGTTTCAACAGCATTGAGGATACATATTAATACTTAGTAATACCTATTCCTCTCTGTCTGTTATCTATAAATCTGTTTTTCTTTTCTTCTTTTTTAGTGAAGCAGTCCTACAGTGTGGTTAAAATGCTTCTAAAATATAAACACAGCTTATTTTGCTTAAAAGATTAACACAATATTAACCCCAGTTTAGGCACATGCAGTCAGATTATTTTCTATGTGTAAAACACTCTACAAACACATCTTTTTGTGGTTCTCCTAAAAGCATAGCACTTTCTTTGTAAAGTGTGGGTACAATAGTTTTCCTGTCCTCACAGAAAGCAGGTGCTCAGCTACTATAAGTACTGTTTCTAGCCTTGTAATAATAAGGATATGAATTAAGACACCACTAATAAAGCAAATTACTTTAACTTGACATAATGTATAATTCTTGTAATAATGTTTCATAATATTAAAAAGAAAAAACTGTTCCAGTGAGATAAAGTTGCTTCTCTTTTTTGGCAGTTGTCTTAGCATTGTTTCATTTTAATTAGTTAACTGTCAGCAACAGCAAAAAAAAAAAAAAAAAAAAAGCTGTGGTCTGCCGGCCATTTACTGCCTAATCCATCTGTTGTTCTCTACAGTATGGTGACCTGGAATTCTAGCCTTCTAATCATCCATCTATATGTGTACAGCATCACTCACGATGAGCTGTGCCACAACAGATTGCTTTAAGTCACAGTGTGGGTTTCAGGCAAGTGATGAAAACAAATATTGTCCTGAAATAATTAAACCGCAACATCCACCCAAGAACAAATATCCTCTAGACTGAGGCCATACACAGAGTGACTGTCCTTTGACTCAGCTCATTATTTTTGTTTTTCATTTAAAACTTTTAAATACATGTGTGTTTTCAATAAATGTGTGCGTTTTTTAAAGAAGCAATCATACCAGTATCCGTTCCCGTTAATGTCTGAGTTGTGGTATAATTTGATTTGGTATGAGGTTTTTTGAGGTCTGGAAAATTCTCCTCCCAAATTGGTATGAAAAGGACAAAGGCACAACTGAAAACTGAATTCAGACTCTGGTGACTTTTGACTACAGCAGCTTTACTGAAGCCCCAAGTTACACTTGGCTGACTGCTGCTCATCAGGGATCCATGGCATTATATTACCAGACTACTTGGTATTTTTAGCTTTTGCCCCTGTTTCAAACACAGCCATAAACAAGATGAAGTTTGTATGGATTTGCTTCAGCCTCAATAATAATTTTCAGCAGTTTCAGGAAGACTTGAGTCAAAATTAGAAATATTTATATTTATTAAAATTTAACCTTCACGAAAAAATAAATAAATAAATTTGCTAAGAATATCAAGTATAAGTGCTTGAAAAAGAATACAAATTGTGAAAAAAAAACTTTTCAGCGATGTAAAATGAATGATTCTTCCTTAGTTGCAAAACTTTTTCAGTGATATTATCCCATTTTGGAATGTATGCAGTGCATCACAAATGGTTTAAACTGCTTCTGTCAAGTCTAGAGAAATCACAGAAGAAACAACCGACAACTATCTAACTTGAACATATGGCAGACCCACAGACATATAAATCCATATAGGTGTAAAAATCTTGCAGATTTCCTGTACATGTCTTCTTCCACACGTGGTTGCTTTATGGGTACCTTTTACAACAGCCTCAGGCTACAAGCTGTTTTATTGTCGACAGCTCTTCAAGATGAGTGACAAGTGTGGGGGCAGGAACTTGACCAACTGAGGAGGAGGAGGGCAGGTCTAACAATACATTTTCCTCCTCAAAGTGAAAACTTGCATATATTCGCTGTAACTTGCAAACCTCTGTCAGGAAATCTCCTTCTCTGGTAGAGTGTGTGACAGACCACAGCCAGCTGCTTCTGTTCCTCAACTCTCTGTGTTTGCTTATCCTAATGCTGAAACATCTGTGGTTTAATTTTCTGGCATTTGTTCAGAAGATTTCACCATCACTTAAATCAGTTAACAACTTTCATTAATGACCCTAGTTAATGTACCATTTCAACTTTAATCTGTGTGGGGATCATTTGGCTCGGATGGCTGACTCAACGGCTGGGACAGAAGTAAGCAAAATAAAAAAAAAAAATTAAAAAAGAAAAAGAAAATCCAACTAAAGCTGTGGTCAATCTTTAATCAGTCATTTTGCCTACAAGTTGCAGTTTATGTCACACAAGGCAGGTTATTTGAAAGGCCAGTTTATTGTTTTTCATCCTTTATTTTTCTGAGATCAATTTCTGTGTACCAAATTCCCTCAGACCTTCCATTGATCCTTCATCACCTCTTTCTCTTGTACTCCTGAGATGGCGGCTCTTGCTGAGAGTCTTGATAACACAATGTACTAGTGTTTTCATCTCAAGGACATTTTCAGCATTTTTCTGTTGTGCTATTCGAAAGTCACTTTCTCAGTACAAAGACGTATAACTCTGTGATATGTACATATAGTTTTCAGGTGCGAGGGTGCTCTGCTTTGAATGGATGCAAAGGTAATGCATGAAATCAACCCAACACTGACAACAGGAAAATGTGTGCTCTGCTGGAGCCGCACGCAGGGGAAACCTCAGCTCATCTACTCTCTACCTTCTTTTTTAACATCACTTGATCTGAATGAAATGTTATCAGCCTCTCAGCCTCACCTTTGCACTTGCTTAGATCAACAAGAAGCCTCTGATCTTGACCTATAGAGGCGGATAACTGCAGAGGAGCAACAATAAATTGCCTCCCATGTGCAGAAGTAACTTCTTTATATCAGTTGTGTCTTCAGTGTTGGTTGGGGACGAGACACCAGTGCATGTGTGTACAAAATGTGTGTATTTGTGTGTTGCCAGGGCGGGTTATCAGGGTCACTTTCCAATTTAGCGAGACGACAACTGGAGCTTGTGGAAAAAAAAAAAAGGAGGAAACAAAATGAAGGCCAAGTGCCGTCTCAGCAGTTTCCCATTGCTGTGTTTTACATTTTTGCCAGAACAGGAGAGCAGAAGGTGTCAACAGCACTGACAACTGTTTGGTTGACAGATTCACTAGAGAAAACAATAAAAAAAAAAAAGAGGAGGTAGGTTTACGTCTTATCATACGGTGTAACAGCCCTGTCATATTTACAATATAGCAGGGTCCAGACTGAAACGGAGTGCTGTGTTTGCAAAGAGGACACAGTGGCAGTCGCTTATTGCTTCTCATCATGGTGGTGCATTGCTGAGCAATTAAAAAGCCATCAACTGACTCCTAACTAATTACCTACAGTGTCATCTAACCTTGTTGTTGATATTAAATAAAGTACTTGTCTGTAAAATGAGGTGAACTGAGCAAAAGCTTATTCTCAACATGCTTTATGCCAGACACTGGACCAGGACCATATGCTGCTCTTTATTACAACACACCCATTACTGTGATACAAATTAATGTTTGAACAAAGAGAGAGGAAATGAGCATGTTTACCCACAGTACATATTAAAGTGAGTTTTTCAATGTGCATTACTCAGCAGTAATGGAGGGTAATGTTGCAGGGAAATACAGAGGGTCAGTGATGCAGAACGCAGGTCAGATACGGGATGAACATGATGTGATTGAGTCTGATGTACTGAGTAAATGCATATTATATATTTTAATACAACAGTGTTTGTAACTATCATCAGGACATTTAGTGAAATAGCTTGGGTGGAAATGTTTGGTAATAATTAAATCTGGGGGGGAAAAAAAGGATTTTGGGAAACCGCACACGAATGGTGGATGACCTGTCGGGATGTTTATACAATACATCTCTTCAATACATTTTTTTATTCATACAGAAGGGTTTAACACGTTTTAAATCTAACTTAATAATGCATTGGGTGTTTCATGCGCTGTCTGATGTGCTTTGACTGTTGTTCAGAGGGAGGTACACCTACTGTTCATTTGCAGCCTTTGGAAAACTAATTTACATTGAGAGATCTTCAAAGATTACACCCTACACATCATACGGTTGCTTTACATCCCTTCACATCACAGGTTCCACCATCAACTTCATGTAAAAGTATCCTCCAGTGATCAGCAGTGAGAATTTTTTTTCCATTTCTTTAATAAATGGTAACAACACCATCGTCAGAATATGATTTTGCAACTATGTTTTTTTGCAAATAATCTTAATGTAATTTTTTGAGATTTGTTAATGGATCTTTTACCTTTTTTCCCTCTATAAATAGGAGGTTTCTAGGGTGGATGGTAGATGTATAGTATTTAGGATTGTGCCACTACAGACTGGAGATTGCATCCTGGCTTCTATAAGTTTTTAGGTTTAGGCAGTAAAAATGCTTTGATTAGAATGAGGAAAAGCCCATCATTTGGTATAAATATTACCAACTGCAGAATTTTTCAGTAGTAAACCGAGCCTTTGTATCAGTCACTAGCCTCAAGAACTTTAAATTCCTAAACTTAACCAGAAAAATCAATGTAATTTCAGAGAAATCATCTGCTGATCTAAAATATTTAGTAACACTAATCCTATCCATATGTTTCAATAATTCAGGTAAAATGCAGTTTCTCAGCTCTTCAGCAGCTTCAGGTTTGACCCATTTGACCAGTCAGAGGCTCCGTATTGAACATGGAAAGACCATCATTTTCTGCAACATTGATTCACCAATAAAACCCATGTAGTTTGACAAATAGCATAGGTTGTAAATGCTTGTTTTTATGTTGAGATGATGATATATTTTACTGAAAAAGTCACTATTGCTACAGTTTTCTCTGTTCTGTTATGATAATATTTGAATTTACTCTGAGCTTTTATGAACATCTACATGATCAGTAAATGAAATATAGGGCAGTACACCATTTTCACAGAAAAATCCTGAGAATATGATAATAAATAGTGATTAATCACTTAGGAAAGGTTAGATGCAGAGAAAAATGTATTTAGAAGTCAGCATAAAAACATTTTGTTAAACAGTATAATGTTGGTACACAGGTATGTATAGAAATGTCGATATGAAAGCATAGTTTTGATTCAGATGAATTAAAACTGTACTTATTTTTCATAAATGTACAGCTGCAATACTTTCTCTCGGTGAATGGGCTGAATGAGTACAGAATGTGGACTGTCTTCTACAAACAGGAAGTGATTCATAATTGTGATTAATCACTCAGGAAAGGTTAGATGTAGAGAAAATGTATTTAGAAATCACCATCACAACATTTCTCTTTAGTTTCTTACACAGGTATGTAAAAAAAAAAAAAGTTGATATAGACTGTCTCCTACAAACAGGAAGTGATTAATGCTTATCCTGACATATCAAATCATACAAAATGCAGAAGCAAAAGAGCCAGACTTACCTTCCACCGCTGCTTTAAATGTCAGTACATTTATGATCCTCCTCAGCTTTGTTATCATTTAACAGCAAACACCCTAGGCTTGCTTCTGCATTCAGAAACTGTTTAATTCTGTATCGTTACCCATTTTTATCCTGTTCTTTCCGTATTTTTTCCCTGCCTCTGATGAGACCGTATTATTCCTCTTTATGTCACCACCTTTCAAACCCCCAGTGCTCTTATCAGAGGCAGAGTGCTGATGGAGCAGCCGGGCTCCTCACTGCTGTTGGGCAGCAGAATTAGTTTGGTTCCACTGAATAATGAAGTAGAATGTGTACCCAGTGTTCTAATTAAAACCCATGGTCATTCATCTATCTAATTGATACAATGCCTTGCAGTATAATTTTGTCCCCAATGTACCATTCCAGTCTGTGTTCTCCACTCTATGAGCCTCTGCTGAACAGGACGGCCCTGTGCCAAACATATATGGGACAAGACAACAGTGACTTCTCATCACACTCTCTCTAACACACACAAATGTATGCACAAAAGACTCGAAAAATAGCCCAGACACACACACACTAATCATATAATCTGCCAAGTACTTTAGTTATGTGACACTTAATATATCAAGGTGAAAAATTGGAGAGCCCAGTCAAATATTGACTCCAGAAGCACTTGCTTACATCTTTTTCCATTCAGCAGACTCAGTGTTGGAATAAAAGTCCATTATATGAGCTTGTTATAAATTAACACATCATTTTTTAATTTTAATTGTGCATCTGTAGTCACTATCTACGGAAATTGTGCCACTTTTAAGTAATTAATTGCAACAAGATGCAGGAAGTTTTTTTTGGTTTTTTTTACTAATTTCACTTGTTATATCATTATACACTATACACAACAATGCAGGAGTCTTTTGAGTATGAATCACTGGTCACACAAAATATACTATCTTTGGAAATTAGGAGTGTATGGAAATGTCATGGATATTTTTATATGACATTTCATGCACCAAAGAATTCACTAGAAAATAAACTGTAGACACTAAATAGACGCTACATACTGTACCATAATTCATTACAGTGCATGCACAAGCAAAACAAGTTATAGATCTGTATTAATTAAAATAAATGTCAACTTATATAGTTTTATTTGATTTTCATGTATGACAAATAAGCAAACAGTATGTTATATATGACAAGAAATATGCTGTAATATCACATACTGCTCTCACTATCCAGGTAAAATGAGAGTAGTATACTTACATATGTTCAGCACTGTGATGACAAGCCTGAACTCAGACGATGAAATATATACGAATACATGGAATGACCAAGGTACACACTCTGAATTAAACATGTGAAATTTACAGTATGTATGTTCACACGCTTCATATAGATATAGTAAACTCTGATCCTAGACATCGTCGCCATCTCTTGCCTTTTGTGGTTGAAATAAAAACACTCGAGAACCGAGCTCAGTCCATTTCGATGAATTATGCATTTTTCTCTTTGATTATGTATTTTTTATAACATGTAATTCCAAGATAAAGAGAAGGTGCAGCATATAGAAAGCGGCTAAGTGGCATGAAGGAGCTGACACCTTAAGTGACATTTTGTGTCTATGCTGTAATCACAAATTCAGGATTACTGTGGTGGCTTTCAGAGTTTGTTTTGCTCGTATTTTGGTCTTTTTTCTTATTCGAGGCTGCATTTCACTCCTTGTATTGAAAAGAGAGGAAATATATGAGCATCTTAAATGTACCCATTCTCACATCAGTAAGCACAACAGGGGATAGAGTGTAATAAACCCCATGAAGTACATATCTTTAGTCTAATAAGAGCGAGCATGTTGGTTGAGAATGATGCTGAAATTAGAGCTAATGTATTTCTCTGGAGAAACTGAGATGTGTGATAATATGGTAATGATGAATAAAGATGTCATTTTAAATAGACTTTCTAAGAAATTCACCCATTTCTTGAATGATAAATTGTTTTGTTTTTTTTGCATAGTTTGAGGGAAATGAACATGTTAAGCTACTTAGTAAAAAAAAAAAAAAAACTTTAACTGGCAGTGACTTCCTGTCACTGTAAGGGCAGCATTGTGGATAATTGGGTTTATTTACAGAGCACATTTTCTGGTTACAGTATCCTCTTTCTGCAACACAAAAAGTTCCAATTGCATTAAAGCTCCCTCCCTGGTCATTTGAGTGCACACAAATAAATGATTTTACGTATTCGAGGCTAAATAATACAAAACAGAAGTGCATTCGGTGGCATCTGTTAGTCATTAGGTACCTATTTATGGCAAACCTTAAAGCTCCAGAAGGACTTATTTATGTCTTTTTTATTCACCAGACTGTAATCCAGTGCACTGTTATAATGAAGGGCCTGCTGTATATAAGCTTTAACAGATAAATTAGCACACAATTTACTAATTTGCACTTTGCATCTGTACTCAATATCTAATAGGTCTTGTAACACATTTAAGATAATATAACAGGATGTAAGAAGTGTAATAATGTCATTACCTGCCTGAGACAGTACACCGTTTCACAGCTTGAAAATTGCACAGAAAACCACTGCAGCAGGCTGAAATACCATCACTGAGACTTAAATATTGTCCCCACGGGAGCACATTTGTCTGTTTCCTGTGCAATTGAGCAATGAGCAACAAGGGCTGTGGTTTCTCCACTATCACATTAGTGGGAGTAAAGTTTTTAGAATATCACTTTAGCAACTGTGCTTGCATAATAAAGGCAATAATTAGGCTTGATCTTATACACATCGATGTGACCAACCGTATCCATATTAGAAACATGTCAGAAATGCTCCACTACTATACAAGTGGCAAAAATCTAAACTTATAAATAAGACTGAATTTTACAAAGTTCAGTTGATCTTGGAGACAAATCAGGCACTAGAACTAAAAATACATTATTTATCATGCTAGCACTAAGTACATGATGTGCTTTCCTACCTGATTCACATATTATTATGAACATGACATAAAACACAGGCTCTGTTTTCATGGTTGGTATGCTTTTCTACTTTGTCCCTACTGAGGAAATTGCTGAGATGAGATTTTAGTTTTCTCTAATGTAAAATAATGCATGGACTTTTATGAATAAAAGTCCATTACTATTAATAAAAGAAGAAGCCACTGATTTTGCCTGACTATAACACTTCATTAACCAAAGCAGTATTACTTTAAATACTTTGCAACGACTCATTTAATCACAGTGCATAGGTTTCTATAATCCAAATTAAATGCGTATTATCTTGACAGTCTAAGACATCCCAACTTAATATGTTATATCAGACACGCTATAAGTAAAAATATTTTTTTCACGTTAACAC
This sequence comes from Apogon talboti, assembly GCA_037367365.1. Taxonomy (NCBI): domain Eukaryota; kingdom Metazoa; phylum Chordata; class Actinopteri; order Kurtiformes; family Apogonidae; genus Apogon; species Apogon talboti. Next base: position 11,516,532 of record JAPQRQ010000008.1, read on the forward strand.
TTTTCTACAACTAATAAGGCTATGTGTGAATTCTCACACAACCATAAGGATAATAATAAGCTCAATGCTCATAGTGCGACATAAGGTTTCATCCAGTGGTTTTCTGCATCTAGTTATGGTTATGAAAAGCTTATTGAAGTGTTAGGAAAAGTTGTTTTTTTTTTTTTTTGCTTGTTCTTTTTTCTTAACTTTATACAAAGTGCAACTGCATATGCTTTCTTGTGTGAGTCATTGTTGATACAGGCACAACCAGCAGCTTGTCTTTTAATGGTCAATAAGGCATACTTTGTGAGCATAAGCCAGACCAATTTATTTGTAATTATTTGTTCACCCATGCTTGTATTAAAAGGAGCAGCTGGAAGTTGATACATGTGGAATGGTTGAAATTCCAGCCATCCTCTCGCAAACGCTGAAGACAAATTAATAAGAATATTCAGCATATTGTGAATAACATCTGTCACTCATTCCGAGCGTTTAGGCATTGTTGCCTGCAGACATCTTCTAAGCAGTCCATGTTTAATTCCTCTTTACAAATACTCAAATGTGCTCAATTACCCATGATGCACATCTCATCTCTTTCATCTTTTAAATGTCACTGTATTATAAGCAATGCTCATGTTGATGCGTACTCATAAATCACTTGTAGCCAGAGGTGGCCTAAAAGCTAACATGCTGCTTTGAGGTTAGGTACAAACTCATCCATAATTTCCCAGGATGCAGGGTGAGGGGTGTGGGCAAGGGAGGTTGCTCCTGCTAAAATGCCCCACGCTACAGGGGGCACATGTTTACTGACAGCCCCACAGAGGCTGCGAACAATCACCTGCTACCACACGTACCTTTAGGGGCCTTGCTGTTACATTAATGCATGCAGCTTCAGCTCATTATTCATAGCTGCTTGACTCCAGGGGGAAACTGTTGGGATGGAGCCACTACAGTAGCAAATGATACTGGGTCATCTTTAGCATTCCAGGTGGTATGAAGCCAAAGGGAATGTGGCCCTTAGAAAGCTCTGTAGTATTGTGTCATACAAAATGGAATACATGTTTAAATATAGCCTAAATTGTACTGATTACAATATAATGAATATGCTCAGATTTAATGTGCTTACCTTGACTCTTTGTGTTCGTTTTTGCAGAGAGAGAACCCACCTGAGTCAGGGGGAAAAAAACGGCTGCTATCCATGACGGCAATTAAAACGCCACATTCTAAACATATACGTCGATAAATACATGCAATTCAGCACCTCAGAGGCACCCAAGGACACTTATTTGAAACGCAGAGCCGGTCGATAATTACTCTTTCTTCCGTTGTTCCTGAAATGCAAATAAAAAAAGTATCAATACGCGGCGTGTCGACGCATAGTGAAGTTATTCAGTGTTACGGGTGTCTAATTTATGTCAAAGTCATCCTAAAATCACAAACATTTTCTCAGTAGTTGAATTATTGTTGCATCCCCTGTGTCCTGAAAGAGTTCCTTCTCTCCGACATCAAAGTGGAAACTATGCAAAATAAGCTTACAGAATAAAAAAGGAACACAGGCAGAGAGAATCAAGCTGAATATAACATCCATACCCTCCAACTTCGGCTTCATTGATATTGTATGAGTGGAGTGAGAACTTCAAAGGGAGGCTAGTCCGATCGATGGTGCAGATTCGGGAGTATTATGTTGACTCTTGCAACAGCTAGCATCAACAACTTAAAGGGAAAAAGGAATGGACGCTCCTCCTCAACTTTCTTTTCTGATCTGACTTTTCATTCCTATCTCCTCGTCTTAACCTCCTGTGTCATCTTCAAATTCTTTAGTCTTTAATCTAGGCTGGTCACATGACGTCTCTGAAACAAATCAGCCGGATACATACAGTACATGTGCTTATGTGATGTAACCAGTGTTGTTGTTTTTTTTTTTTTTTTTTTTTTCAGGCCCGGCTGAAAATGAGCCTTAAGCACTATCCACAAACACAGAGGTAGGTTTGACTCCTTTGTGCCGGAATTTAAAATATTCATAACTTACACACAGTACTTTTGGCTCGGCGAGGAGAAGGCATGGAAACTGCATAACAGTCTGTGGCTTCCTGAAAAGACAGTGTGAAATAGAAAAGCGACTCCACATCCTGGTATGATATTTATAAATCACAGCAGCATGTTGGCAGAAAATTCTCCGAAAATATTGAATGAATCCGCAAGTAGTGCAGACGAAACATCCCTTCTGCAACACATGGCTCATGTTTATCGCTACCATCAACAGGGAACAATGTGATAAAGAGTGATTTTGCTTTTTTTTTTTTTTTTTGCATCCTTACTTTGCCTGCCTGAGTCTGAAGTGATAGTTTAGCGGGGCTGGAAACGCAGCACACATTGACATAGCAGCAATTCCCCAGGATTTCATTTAACAAAACAATGACACACTTTAATATCAGGTACCCCTTTTTGCAATTTCCACTTTTAAAACTCTTAAGACTTGCTTTGTTTTACTGGAGGTGGAAGGTGGAGCATACAAATGTTTCTATTCTTATTGATATTACAAAAACTGTGTTCCTCCGGTGTTCACAAATAAACACTCAAGAACACACAGCACTTAAAAAGCCAGTGAGGAAATCCCACTGCAGCTTCAAGGGAAAAGTTTCTGACAGGTTTATTGGGGACCTGGATGTGAGCCCACGGGTTTGTAAGAACTGCTTAATACAAGATTGTTAGAGAACGTGGATGAGCTCTTTGACGCTGAGTCTGGAGTCAGGGAAAAGCCAAACCCTCGAGAGATAAGAATGGAGCCGTGTTAGAGAGGTGAATATTTTAGCACATCATATCAAGATAATTCTTTTTATCTGTCTCACTCTTTTTACCCGTGGACAGAATCCATTTAGGATGTGTACCCCTCAAAGTCTTCACGATGACATCAAAGTCAAAGTGTGGGCTAATGGCTACGCTTGGCACAAGGTGCATGGCTCTGCTAAGGTATTCTGCACTTTCATCCATCTTTTGTATGGTTACTTTGTCTTTAATAGCCTAAGTGCTCTCCTTTTTGTCCTTTTGAGCCTTTAAGTGCCTTTAAGAGCCTTACCAGTTCCAAATATGCATACGGGAGTCCAGGTGTGCCGCTTAAGCAATTAGAGAGCTGACATAAGAGCAGAGCACATATTTACCTTAAAAATAGAATGCGTTTAGCATGTGTAATTGGGGCTATGTAATGCTGGCTGTTAAAATATTCAATGGTTGTACTAATGAGTGAGCCACCACACATGAGACTTGTGGTGTTAGGTATGACAAAAAAGCCCACGGCACTCTATTCACCCATTTATTAATATGTTTGATCATAGTATGTGGCCTAAATGCGGTGTTAAATTGTCCAAAAAAAAAAAAAAAAGTTATTCTTCATATTATCTGAAACATGCATTTTTTTTTTGTAGATGAGTCTGTTTTGCCCCTATTTATTATCTGTAAAAACTTAGTGAAGCTTTGATGTTCAGTGTGTAAAATATGTTAATACATGTACATGTTTTAACTTCTTTCTTATGTTTTATTTAGAGTGTTTGAACTGACTTTAACATCCTGTAACACTTTTTTTTTTTTTTTTTTTACGTGTCATTTGGAGTGTTATCCAGTGTTACTTAACTAAATGAGGGTCATGAGCAACAACACAGCACGGGGACAACCGATGTTCCATGTTCGGATGAGTTTATTTTTAATTTCCTGGACCGGTAAAATCTTCTTTTTAAAGGTTATGCATTCACCCGGAAAACAATTACTACCAGTGCAGTTCTGCATTTTAAGCACACAAAATAGTCGTTATCTAAAAATATGGAATAATATAATAATTCTGCACATATTAAATTATTGCAAAAATACATCTCTGAACACTCTGACTCACTTATTTACCCACATCCGTGTAAATTCATTTATATGTAGATGACTCTGGTTTGTACAACCGTTAACACTTCACATGTGACATAAACGCCAACACAAATTTCATGGAAGTTCATAAGCTTGTGCAAATGTTACGTACTCACAGTACTAATTTATTAACTCTGACCTAAGTGCAAACAGGTATTGTCAGGCAAAATCTGGCTTTTACAAGCAATACTCACAACAGCCAGTATAATTAAAACTCACTGATTACATCATGGTGAGCTTTAGTGCAGATGACAGATAATTGTGTATATTTAGATGAGGTTCAGATATATTTGGATTTCACAAAGAAAATGGAAGCAGGATTTTTAATGGGAGTATTAGATATATTGATCAAAACTTTGCTCTGAAATGTGAAAATATAAAGAAAATAAAGGAAATAAAGCTGCTAAGGTCAAGTATGCATCTCCAGCAGGTGCATCCTTTGTTTGCTTTACACCACACAGATAGACAGTGTATTATGGGCTTAAACATGACAGATTTTAGCTTTAAGGAAGGTGTAACGTGCAAGGCCATCAGTCAGTCAGCCAGGATTTCATTCCAAGCTGTAGAAAGTGAGACAGCTTGGCAGATCAATACTACAACGCCTCTGTGGAGTGAATCAACAAATATACCCGAAGGATCACAGAGGAACAATTGTTCATGGTTTGATGCAGTGCAGTTGCAATATCTGTCAGTAAAGGTGGGAGAATGTATATATTCCTCTATATAACTTGTGAGGACATGTCTGCAGACGTCTGTCGGTTCAGAGTATAAAATTATCTGGAGACTGGAGGACATTGACACCGGCAGAGGAACAGACTAATGCCTCTCCCACGTGCCACACAGCCATTGCATGTGCAGGTAATGTGCTTTAAATCCACTTCCACAGAGGAGCGTGGAAAGATTCACGGACAGGCAGGTAGCAGCTTTGGATTAATGTGAAGAATATGGTAAGCTGTTTAAAATGTAAACTATTGCTGAAACAGAAAAAAAAAAAAAAACATATTAAACACCAACCAGTAAGGTGAGTGTTAGACTATTTTTATCTTGCCAATAAAAGTAAAGGAGTAAAGATGAACATCTATTCAAGGTGGGAGAAACATATGCTTTAAAAATGAATATAACGGATACAAGAAAAGAGGCTATCAAATATTCAGGTGTGATAATCTTCCAGGAAGCTGTTGAAATTACATCTTCCAATTTATCTGTCTCTTTCTTCAGCTGTTTTGTGATTTATAAGGATCGCACTTGTTAATCGGGTCACGTTTTTCTTTATCCCTGCTCAGCCAGTTACGAAAAGAAATGTGATCCAATATCTGAAAATGCGATTTAATGAACCTTTTCTGTGCCCAGTCCAGAAGACTGGGATGTAGATTACAGTAATGAATAAGAGGATAGTGCTTGCTTTGAGAGAACGTCACCAAAATGCAGATGATGTCTTGAAAGCTGTTAAAGTGAGTTTAATTCATCACGGTCTATTACAGTATGTGCAAGCTTTCGTGATCAAGGCAATGACCCGTTTTTCCAAACAACTACGCAGCATGTGGTTTGAACACACTGTGGGGGTGAAATGTATTGGGCTTGATTTATCTAAGTGTAGAGAATTCTACAGTGAGCACTGCCATTATACCATGCAATCTACAGCCTTCATCATCCTTCCTGTATTTCTTATATACAGTACACGCACCAAAACACCCTGTACTGATTTCTTTTAGTGATTTTCATATTTTTAATTTATTTGGATAAGGGAAACTGCGGTGTGTTTACCACTGCCGCTGTGACATATTTTGTCAGATCCCTCATCCTCACACCTTTTCTTATCTCACTTCCTTTCTAAGACTGTAGATGTGGATGTTTCTTTTCTTTAAAAAGAGAAAAACAATGCCATGAGAGAGGCATCTGAGTCACTGTGATCCGCACAATTTCTTTTTGTAGTCTTCTCCAAACCTTTTTCTGCTAAGAGCTGGATTTCATTTTCTTGCCTCACAGGTTATAAGCAGTGCCATTTTAGTGCTCTTTTTAGAATTTGTTAAATTTCCTCATCTTGTATGCCTTTAAGTCTTTATGGAAATCCTTGATAGTCAGGGTTATCCCATGTGTAATAGCAGTCCTTGTCTCCAGGTTCATTTTTTTTTTTTTTTTCGCTTTTGCACTCAATGTATTTCTTGAAAATCTGCCGGTACTTCAAAGTTCCATGAAGTGCCCTCTACTCACTTTTCAATCTGATGTGCCAAGTCCAAATCCTGTATCTGCATGCCGGGTGCTTGATAAACTAAATGTGCACTTTGTGTCCTACGCATACTGGAGAATAGACTGTGACTATTCACAACCTTGTTCAGCATAGCCTAACTAGGATTACAGGCATGTGCTCAGGCACCCATGGGACTCATACTGTGCAGTGACCATATCTGTTGAATAGCAATGCTGTCTGGTTAGTGTATACAGAGTAATGGATGTGGCCTCAAAGCATTGTGTTCTAACTACTCCATCCTCTGACAGCCTCTTACATGTCCTCACCACTCACTTGTTCAATCTTAAGTGTCATCTTGCATCACTGCACAATGCTGTTTGACCTTGACCAAACATGACCAAGTGTCAACTATGGGTAGTATCTTTAAATAAATAAAAAATTAGATATACTGTATATATATGGACTGTATA
>JAPQRQ010000008.1:11554711-11565362 GCA_037367365.1 Apogon talboti
GACTCTAAAAGTTGTTTCTTAGTGGTTCTTATCCCATCTGGTCAGTTTGACACTTTGGTCAAAGGCTATGTGGTGTTACTTTTCCCCAACATGGGAGACCAGCAGACAGACTCACTACTCCCTCTAGTGGTCAGATAAATACCCTAGTTGTCAATGTAAAAATATCCTTTTCAATACACTACAATCCAACAATAGAATTACCCCATATATCTCTTGTGATTGCTATGGTCATCCATTGTGTAGTCATAATGTAATGTTAAACTGGCATTAAATGTAACTTAATTTTCAAAAATGGGAAAAGGTTCTTCAAGGGTTTGTTTATCCAGCAACACTGTATATGGTAGAATTTCATTACAGTTTTCCATACTGGTAATCATGTTTACTTCTTGTATTATTTCAGTAAACACAGCCAGAAAATAAATAAAATCAATTTAAAAAAAATTTCTTGTGAAATGTGACTAAAAAAAATTCTATTACAATTTTTCATTCATTTTGACAGTGAAATTGCAACTGTAAATGTAACTGCTTTTGTCTGTAGTTCATGCGAGTAAAGGTCCATAGCACAACAATATACAGGGGAAATGAAGACACTGAAGATCATAATTAACAAATCAGTCACATGTTAGCTGGCAAAGGCAATTTTCTTATTCATCATGACAGAGGCCAGGCCTCTGAAATATTCTGCTAATGGTTTTGACAAATATAAAATATTATACAGGTTAGCAGCTCTGAGGTTTTTCTACATCACAACTTGACAAGTGTTAAAGACGCAGCACACAAGAGAGATAGTCAAATCTTCTCATGTTTGACAGGAAGGAAGTGTGTTGGTTTGTTTTTCCCCTTGAAAATTACCATGTTGAGAGCTACACCACTGCTCTCAGGTTATAGTAATGAATGTAAAATAGGATGGCAGTGAAAAGATAATGAACAGTGATGTAACCATTCCTGCTCGTTAGGACTTTAGCCCACAGTTCTAGCATCATAAATACTACTAATATTAATAACTTCTTTATGAATCCTTGTAAGATACAGTAAGTGTTTTACTAGACTTTGGCATTTCTCCAAAGGAACCAGGAGTTATTGCTTGTAACAAATGGGTGGCATGTGAATTCAAACACCGCTCTTTCTTTCTTACCCTGAGCCCCATCCCCAATCTGCGAGGGTGTCTTATAGCTCTCCAGGGCAGGATGCATAAAACTGCACTGCAGAGCGCAGGTTTCAATTTTAGGGAGACTAAAAAGTGATGATGCATAAACAGTGCATGTTCATAAAAATCCTGTGTGCGCCACCTGTGCCTTGTTATTTTTTCACAATCACAGTAACACTCCAGGCAGAACTAGATATCAGCATTTCAGGATACAGTGATAGCACTGCAATTACAATGTGTCACTTCAGCCTGACAGTAAATAAATGAATGACTTTCTACTTTATCCCTTCCCCCCTTTTTCCTATCACTTATTTACAGCTAAGCTGCCGAAAATCTGTGCAGTGTTGATCAGTGTTAGAAGCAAAAAAAAAAACACTGAGAATCTGTCAAATAAAGGTGGGTAGTTTTCCTTTATTATAAGCTACAAATGTAGGTGATTATCAGCATTATTTTACATTTTACATATCTTAATGCCTTGCTGAATGCTGAATATTGTAATGTAAAAAGGGAATCTATATTACTTCATGTTATTTCTCAAATCTGGAAAATATCAGACAGTTCTGATGTGACTGTCAGGAGCCGTCAAGCAGATAATATTCTAAGCACATCCCTTAGGACACTAGTAAGCTTCACTGAAACTTATCCTAGCTTGATGTAAAATAATGTCTTGCAAATTACCCAAGCTTCAAGCTGAAACCTGATTAAGAGGCATTTCCCCATTATGAAAGATTAAATGACTAAAATCATGCAAAAATATCATCAGATCAAAGGGAGAGCTTTAGTTTGATGAAAGCTAAAATTGTCAGTTGTGGATGAGCCAATGGAGAGGGAAGAAAGTGAAACTCTTGCCAAAAAATCCAATGAAAAGCGATTTCTCAAAGGGTAAGCATCAGATATTTTTAGAAGTCGGAAGCTTTGGTTTCTGTAGCATCATTAAAAGCACAGAAAAGAGACAGATTATGAAAATAGATTAAGAAACAATGTTATTAAAATTACACTGTTAAGTTTATCACTTTTTGTTTATATTCCAAACTTGACATACTATTCTTAGAAACAAACTAAATTACTGTATTATTTTAAATACTGTAATTACTGCAGTGCATGTGCTGCAATATATTCCAGTTAGTGTATTGTTATATTCTAATATTTTGAACAACAGTGGACTCATTATTTAAAAAAAGTAAATATTGCCTGATGTGGTTACAAATGTGTTTACTTATATCTTGGCCAGATAGTTATCTCCTGGGTCTCTCTCCAAAGTACTTTGTTTATTTTCTCTGGTGAACCTAACAGGATGATTTCTTTCATCTTCTGTCAAGTCTTTGTTGTGGCTCACATTATGCCAGCTTGTGTTGTTGCATTGTTACTGTATATTGCGCTTCCTGTCAAAACAACACAACTGTCTATTGTCGGTGGTTTTAATAAAGATGATAATATGTAAATCTGTGACTAAACCGTGGAAGGTAAACTAATGGCACAATAATTGGATGGCAGTTTTATCCACAGTTAGAATATCAATATTTATACAATAAATTTGAAAACATTCCTATTATACCTTGCGTAGTATTGCAGATTCATTATAAGGCAATCAAGTATGTTCAGCAGCAACATTTGTTTTGCAGTTTTTGTACAATATAATGTGGAAGGGACCAGTTTTGGATACGGGAAAAGAGTTGTTATGGACATGGAAAACACAAATGTACCTCTAAAACTATATCTGTCAACCCAACCTCATGTGACAACAATAATAGCCAATTAAAATTGTGCATGAAAAGAAAAACACAGCTCCTGGCAGGTGGTGTTAAATACAAATGTTATATGGTGGAATAACAAAACTCCATGGACTTAAAATCAGAATCATAGTATTTTATTTGAGTTGACGGTAAATGCTGTGTAATATCAAGAGGCAACAACCTCAGCTCCAAAGTGAAACCAGTGTGGAAGTATCTTAACTAGGGTGACCAGATGTCCCTCTTTGTGTGGGACAGTCCCGCATTTTTATTGTTTTTTACACGTCCCGCGAACTGAGATGCTGTCCCACATTGTTATTAGCAGTCAGCATGAATGCTTCCTGCCACTATGTTTTCTTATGTGAGCAAACTTGCATTTAAATAGGATACATGAAGTTTGTCTCTCGTCTAGTGAGTTAGGATCTGGTCACCCTAATCTTAACCCATAAAGACCCAGTGGCACTTTTGTGGCAGTTCCCAAATGAATTTTTCTCTATATTTAACCTTTCTTAAGTGTTTTATCACCATTTATTGTAATATTATCCTGTTTATTTAGAGTTTTTTCAGTGTAAATCATGTATTTTTCTATATTCAATTCATTGATCATGTAGATATTCATAAAAGCTCAGAGTACATTCAAAAGTTATTATATCAAAACTGAATAAAACGCGACTTTTTCAGTAAAATCTAACATTGACTGAACATAAATCAAGTGTCTCCTTCCACAGTCACTGATCCAACTCCATGGGTTTTTACTGATGAATCAATGTTGTAGAAGATGACGGTGTTTCCATGGTAACTACGGAGCCTCTGAACGTTGAAACATTTCTGCATATTTTGCCAGTACACAGTGTTTTGGAAGTGTTTAGAAATCAATCTATTCTGTTATTATAGGCCTGAGGATGCACTGGTATTTCTTGCACTATACATGATTTCTAGAAATGTCCCGATCAAACAACATTTGCCGGGAAAGAAAATGGATAATTTGAACTGTACGAGATACAAGCTGGTCAAGAATAGCACAATTACAGATGTAAGTGTGTGCGTATGTGTGTATCTCACAAGCCACCGTTTAGAGCGTTCAGTTTAAGTAATGAATTTTTTTTGCCATGACTCTATCCATCACAGAAACAAAGTCGTTGCAGAAGCCCAGAGGAGTTATTAACTTGTGAAAGCAGGAACATCTGTATCTCCTCCATACTTCTTATGTGCTGATGCACCCATTTTACTAATCTGCTTACACTGTGGAAAAAACAACTCTGATTGTGAAGAAGTACAAAATATTTACACAGGAGAAATATTGCATAGTGAAGTTTGTTACATTTCTCACAGATAAGCCTCTTGCACTCTGTGAACCGCTGTTACATATATGTAATAAGACGGTGAACTCTGCACACGCCACTAGAAAGACATAATTTACACACCATTACTCTTGAGATGTTAATAATTTAATATCTGCAAGCATTTGTTTGATATTCAACAGCCTTTGGCCTTGGGTGAAAACATGACTACAATTGCTACATAGTGAACAAATGAGGAGTTGGAGAAATACAAAAAAAAGGAGAGTCAAATAGCAGAACGTTACAGTGCTTTCCTCTAGATAAATAGTAGGAGTTAATCTGTGAGGCCTTTAGCTGTGTTTCAATCTTCTCAGTAAATTGAAATCCTCTGCAGCATGCACATATGTGATGACTCAGCTGCTGCCCGTCTAAAACCTCGGCTTCCACCTGGAACTACACTTATGATTTGGAAATCTGGATGTTTTACTGTATGAGCAGATGTGCCTGCATGCACGTGCTCCATTCACCCACCCACCCACCGTCATCTCTGTCAACTCAGTCCAATCTCATCTTATTTTCCTCTCCTTTGCTCTAAAATGGCTTCAGCCTCCATTGTCCTGTCGACTGTGTTTTGCTGTCTATCTGTCAAGGAGACAACTTCCTCCCTGAGACACTGTCATTGGTAATTATGGCCTGAGATAAACTCTGCTGGAACAGCTGGAGCCGGCCTCCAACATCCAGCCCCAAGGTCAGGCTCTGAAGGGCATGTAACAGAAATGGGCCACTTGAGGAAAACAGCCATAACCGCAAAGTTGAGTGTTCGTGTACCGGGGTTTTTTTTAGCTTTAACTCGGCTTCTTTAAAATATGTCACTGTCTTTATAATATAACCCTAGACAAACGTTATTTTTTATTGTCATATTTCCCCCTCGTTCGTCCCTCAGCATCTCTGTTAGCTGTGTTGTAACAGTTTTATGAAGCTTCAGGAGAACAACTGTAATCAGTTTTATGCCAGCGTCTGTGATGGAAGATATTTGGCTCAGTACTGAGTCAAAGACTGTGCTTTACAGTGCCGGGCTGGGCAGCACTTAGAGTTGGGAGCAATAACTCTGCCTCCGGCTGACAGATAAAGTGAGCAGGTAGTAAATAATAAGGCGCAGTAGAAGACCTTGGAGGTGGCCCCTGAACTAATTTAATGTCCTTTCTTCTGAATTTAAATTAGACTGTAATCCACAACTGCTTTTCCAAATCATACAAATATGCTCTGACTGCTGCTCTATTCCGGTGATGAAACACAACATGTAGGCTGGTGGTCACTGCTGTGCCGCACTCTTCGGCACAATAGGAAACAAAGCAAGAAATAAGATACTCCATCACAGATTTTGATTCATCGGAAGGACTCTCGGTAGTATTAAATATTTATGGGCTGAGGCTTTCTTTCAATAACTACAAAAATGTCTCTGTCATCAATCTCTGTCATTTATCAGAGTGCTCACTTTCACTTTGGAGAAATGAGGAACTTGGGCATATAGATTTCTATCTGAAATCAGTAGCGGAGAAGTCGAAATCAATAGCAGGGTTTGTTTCCAGCTTCAGACGTCCAAGCCAAAGAGGGACAAAGACAAAGCACGGAAGCAATCTGTCTCCTTCTGTTTATGTGTTTCTGTCGTCTTTCCCTCAACACGCATGCAACACATTCGTTTGAACAGTTTCTACTGGGACACGTATCGAAAGAAACTAGATATTAATTTATTTTTCTGGAAATGCGATTCAACTGGTGCTCTTCTTCTTCTCTTCATTAATTCATAAGTTATGAATCACAATCTTACATAATGGCGAATACTTTCTTTACACATAATTAGAACTTTAAGTAGTCATTCAGAATAACATCTATATACTTAACCTTCAAAAAAAAAATCAGGAAATGTATAGATTCAGTTTGTGACATTTGCTGGAATTTAGCAATGAACTTCAGCGCTACATAAAAAATGACGGGGTAACAGGGTGGACTTCTTGGAGGTGACCTCATGCCTTTGTTGATATTAATGTCTCCTAAAGAAAAACAAAACAAGCAACAGGTCAAGAACTCCAGCCCCACTTGTAATATAGAACAAGTTTATTTAAGTTAGACCGGCGTGTTTCGGCTTGTGTCCTTGATGAGGATCTTCAGGAAATACATAACGAGTTGCATTTAAATAAGATATAAAACATAGAAAAAGTGAAAAAGAAAGTAGCAGGGTGTTTGCATATATAGGTTAGGCATATGAATAGATGGCTACCATTAGAGATATGGATAATGCCATTTTAAGACTACGAACTTAGAGGATAGAGGTAGGAGGTGGAATTTGAATTTCTTGAAAAAAAAATGCATAAAATAATATACTTTAAAACCCACATATACAGAACTGTGCAAAAGTCTTTATCTTTGTTGTTTTCACAGGGTTGAAATGAGCATACATATTTACATCTCATTTAATTTTCTTCACATACAGGAAAAATTACGCGCACAGCCTTAAAAGACACCCAGAAAAACGGAACTAAACGGGTTCTAAAGGTTAAAGTCACTATTCAGTGTGACCCCTGACCCCCATGACAAGAAGCAGCATAAACAGTTAGAAACATCTGACATGTGTTGAATGAAACCTGGTATAAAATGTCGGAAAATTAATGCAATAAATCTTATATTATCTGTACAAAAGTGGTGCAAAGGGAGGTCTCACTAAATACTACCACTTTGTTTTGTAGAAGTTTTTTATACTAGAAAGATTTGTTTTTAATGCTGTATATTCTTCCCATATACGTATCCAGATTGTATCTAGACTGAGGAATGCATATTTGTGGTCGTAATAACTTTACTAAATCAACAAATCTAATGTTGGCCTTAGACTTTTGCATAGTACTATATATCTACAAAACATTTTATATATAGAAGAGCCTTGAAATTTTTCTACCTTTCTGAAGAAAAACAAAAAAAAACACAAATAAAAAGAATGAACGGATGTGTAAAAAATAAACAGAAAATGAACTGTAAAATATGACTCCAATTTATTATATCACATAATTATGAATTTTATAAACCATTCCTGCCGTCATCCTCCTGAATCTCACACACCGGTGCTTTAAGAAAACAGCTTCGCTACCTTCACGATACCTGAAGAAGACCATTAGACGGACTTAAAACACCTAAGAACCCTTACACCTTGAGACCAGATTATGTTTTCTCAAACTACCGCCTCAAGGTCAAGATTTCATACTTTGCAGGTTTTAAACAAACTGGAAAATGGTTGCGCTCAGTCGAAAAGGAGGAGACACCGAGGCTGTCTCCATGACAACTGAGCAAACAGCTAAGACCGTGAGATGCAGCTGACACGACATTCCACCTTGAAATCGAATGCTCATTACCTTTTCCCGTACGTGTCTGCTCTCCTGAATAGTATGAATTCATGCATGTATAGTAGATGTAGTGATGTGATGTCATGATTGGAAGCAAATTCAAAGAGGTGCTGTAGATAGGAATCTCATTTAAGCTAAGTATAAACGGTCAAGTGCATAAGAATAACGCAAATGACGGAAAGTATTGCTGCAATGGCATCGCCTCATGATCACTCAGACTACAGCTGGAGCTGCAGGGTAATGATGCTTTGTTTCTTTAGCCTTGAAATGTTGCGTATGGGTGGGAAACTCGGGGGGGTGCTGTCATCATCTATAATGTCTGATGATACAAACGATGGTGGCAGATAATGGGGTTGAGACGGTGTTATTATGCAAAGGAGGTAGGTCAAAGTAGGGTGAGTGTGGCTGATAAAGCTCTTCTGAGCGCTCCGACGGCCCACAGGGGGACAAACCGGAGAGGACAGTGGATGTTGGAATCCCAGGCCACCTGCTGCCTGCTGTGCAGTGTGGAGTCCTGCGAATCCCACCTCTAATGAAATTTGACATACTGGAGATGACAGGTGCCATGACAGCACTCTGCTAGGATACAGTGGACGGGGAGGGGAACATGAATTCTTATAAGTTACCACACCTGTGCACCTCTGCTCCGCTGTTCCAAGGTGAGGGAGAGTGTGTGTGTGTGTGTGTGTGTGTGTGTGTGTGTGTGATGGAAGTGGCGGTGATTTTTAAGTCGACAGGTGATACATCATTCAGCAGTGAGTCCACAGAGGTATACTCTCAGCAGAAAAATGACAGGTGAGATGACAGTCGCACATCTGAATAATCGTGTGGCATTAATGTATGAATGGTGAATGGACCTTGACCTGATGTAGTTTATACCTTGTAGATTGAGGTTAAAAGAGACAACAGAGCTGCTGAGGGTAGACTGAGCCGCTGCGTGTGCATGTGTGTGTGTGTGTGTGCACTCTTCATTTTTATGTGTGTGTCTCATTGGAACGAAGTTTCTGTTTTCACATGTTCTCAGTTGTGTTGTCCTGTCTGCCTTAATTAATTCACTGTGGGAGTCAGACTCGGAGAATCATTTATCTCTGCTTTCATTTCATTTACAGACGCTCACCTCAGTTGCTACCTCGGAATTGTTACCGAGCATCTCGTGAGTACTGACATTTTGTTTGATATCTGTTGCCTGTCTTTCTGGTGTTTTTGCATTTGACTTGTTAATTATCAGCAGTCCTGCACAAACGCAAGCAGATCTTTATTTTATAGTTCATGAGTTCATCTTCTTTTAGTCTTGGTTCGCCTATGTTTAAGTGTGCTTTTTGTGTCTTGAAACTGCTATAACAAAACCTATTATCAATTTAATTTGAGTATTTTAATGTGAATGTGGTATTCTCATTTTAGAGTCACTTTAAACAGATGTTATGGGGTGGCATTATGCCTCTATATCAACAACCAGTTTTATAATTCCCTAGATTTTATACTGTATTTGTTTGGGGTTTTCCAAAACTCCAATGTCAGTAAACACACCATAGCAGCTTGGTGTGCAGGTTTGGCGGAACATGACCTGAGGTGTTTATCATTATCTAAAGTCCACCAGGTTGTACAAAGATTAAGATTTTATGGGAGTTGATTCCAAAACTAAATCTAACCAAGACCAAATGAGATGCATGTCTAGTATGCATACTTGTGTTATTATTAAGTAGCAAAAATGTGTCACCATATGTTTTGCCTCCCCCGAGTTCTCCCAAAACAAAAAACACTACATCATTCAATCAAGGTTCATTTATTGTCTTTCATTCAATGTAGCACATGAAGAACAAACACAGGTCCCAGTAATAAGAAAATAATAGGATAAATTTAAAAAAAATATTTAAAAAATTACGGCTAAATGCAAAAATTTTGGCACCTTTTGAAAACTACTGTAATTTCTTGATTTGTTTATAATTGAAAAGATCTCTATAGAATATATGGAAATATTTCCACCAATAAAAATGAAAGTTGTTCATTTAAATAGAAGTTCATGTTAAATATACCAGCAGCTAGTGCATGTGACTATCACCCTGAACCACACATATAAAGGTGATTATTCCCTCCCCGTCCTTTGTGTCCCGTGGGACCTTATGTCAAAAAGAACATATCTATCGTTTTTGGTGACATAATTTACTATTATGATGTTGATAATAATTATGTATATAAATATTCCGATAGCGGTTCGTCATGGTTTGAAGTAAGGACAATAAAGCATTTAGATTTATGTGACACATCTCTGTTGACTGCATCTCTCACCTCATGTGATATACATCACTAACGCCAAGGGGGCTCTCACCTCTGCGCATTCCACATCATTCTCTGAGAAAACGAATAAAAAGAGATGAAAACCACCACAAGTCTTGTCATGTTTAAAACAATATCTTCAGTGGCTTTGAGCAGCTTGTGGAGAGATTTTTTATTATGTCGCTTATGCAACTCTGGGGTGTGAAGTCTTTGAAATTACATTTTTCACACTCTTTAAGGCTACTCAAACAGTTTTACAACAAACTATGATGCTCTTGACTTGCAAAAATGATCTTAAATTGACATTGTGGGTTTATTAGGATGGGTGAAATGCAGACAGTAAAATTCCCTACGGGGACAATAAAGCAAGTTGACCTCAACCTTAACTGTTACAAACATTTTGTGGTTTAAGCTAACAAATTTATTAGCAAAGACTTGGCTGACATCTCCAAACAGCTGCAGCGTCTTCTCCAAAAAATAATTGAATAAATGCCAGCATCACAGTAATGATGTTAATAAATAAGTTCTGACAGACTTTGGAAAAACAGCATTTTCCTACATTGCTCCATGATTGTGGAATAATCTTCAAAAAACTGTAAAACTACATACATTCATTTCTGTTAATGATTTTGAAAGTATCATGGAGATGCAGCAAAGGAGGAATGTCACTGGGTTTTTTTTATGCCATTATTGTTGAATAACTGTATTGTGTTTTATTGTTTTATTGTTTTATAGTTCACTGTGTATCATGTGTGTTTTGTATTGTTTGGACTTTGTTGGCTGCTACCTTGGCCAGGTCTCCCTTGCAAAAGAGATTTCTAATCTCAA
>JAPQRQ010000008.1:11577111-11590177 GCA_037367365.1 Apogon talboti
TCACAAAAAGATGAAACACATATAAGAGAGGGAGACTTGACTGACGAGAAATGGGGAAATCGCCTGTTTAATGAGACAGATGATGTGAGGTTCAGTGAGATTTCCGGACTTTTGCTTTACTTCCATTTGAAAGCTTGTATTTTTGTACTTTTACCAGAGTTTTTAAAACAAGTATCTCCACTTTGGCTTGGAGACAGAATGTGCGTACTTTTACCACCTCTGCTTTTATCACACTCGCTGTAAAAAGCCAAACAGTCAGGGTCCTGAATGTCAGAAGCCAAAAAACCTAAAAAAAAAATAAAAAAATAAAAACTATTCAACTTAAGACACAATTTAATATTTCAGAAATGGAGAAACTGAGGTCATCTACACAGATTCTACATGAGGGTCATGGGCAACAACACAGCACATGGACGACCGGTTCCATGTTTGACTCATTTTCATTTATTATATTATTTATTTCTCTGAAGTCGAACCACAGAATATCTCTCTTCTTTTAAAACATGACAATTACTACCAATGAATTGAAAAATATAATAAGGACCGATAAAGAAATTAAATAATGTTTGAACTTGTTAAATAATTGCGAAAACAAATTGGAAACCAAACTGACTTCCCCACTTGCACAAAAGGAATGGTACGTATAAAAAAACAAACCCTATATTTCTGAAACCTACAATGCACCATACCTAGTAATACCCTCAGTATATTGCCATGCTGTGGTGTGTCTCTGACCGTGAACATGCATTTTGAGCATCCAGAAATACAGGTTTTCATCCAGTGAATCTTCAGAGTCAAGTTTAACTATATTCAGAACTGGCTGACTCCCTCCAGCCTCTGTTTACCCAGGAAAAAAAGATCTTCTCCAAAAGCGCTCTATTATTACCAACTCCAACAAAAGACAATAAGGATGAACCAGAATACTGCAACATAAATATGTGGGATAACTGGAAGTATAAACTAAATGTACAAGTATGGTTCTATGACATATGTATCTATAACCGGTGTATTATCCTGGTCTGGAGAGAATGCAGGACTTCTGACGTGGAAACCAGCCAATGCCATACATTATGTGTACATTTCCAGTGAAGAATAAACCACACAAAGTTATCCAGTTCTACTTCACCATACATTTATTTCTCTGTCCACAGCTTGTTAAACAACTGACCTTTGCAGCTGTGATACATTGAAGATTTATGTTGCCTTGTTTGTGGAAAGAGGACAAGAAAACATGATGAAAATACTGTATAAAAACACTTTTTGGGCATCTTCTCTCCTTTAGAAGATATATTCTGATGTGTGGGCCAGTATTTTGGTAGCCATGGTTACGTGCTAACATCACTCTTGATCTGGCTGGAATGAGAACAGAGATCTTAAGTGCATCATTTCCATGGAAAGTAAAATGTGCCTCCAGTATCTATGTATGTACTGTATGTATGCACGTAGAACAGCATTGGTCTGTGAGAAATCATACGTTTATTGTGTTTAATAATACAGAAAATATCTAAATAATGATCCGTTTAAGTTCCTGATCTGATGAATTTGTCACAATTAGCAGCCGGCTTTGTGCTGCGTTTTGCAATGTCTGTGTGTCACTGCTCAAGTTATTCTTCCATGATGCAATTAGTGACATATTGACGTGTTCATTTGTGAAACTAGCAGCCGCAGAAGATCAATTGCACCTCCCTAAACGTCTCTCCCTTGTCTTGTATTCTGCCACAGGAACGTTTGCAAAGCGCAACCATTCTTTCCCCATTTTAACTGTTTTCACTTCAGCTCCAGAAATTGCTTCATACATAAAACATCATCTTTTAGTTATTTATTCATTACAACTGTTAGCATCATTACAGATACATATTTTTATGTAGCCTTCAGTCTTCGGTTTCTGTGCCGTTGCTCTATGACATCGGTTTACTTTGATTTCTCTTTTTCTCTCATGTTAGATGTTTCAATTTAAACATCAAGCTTGTCTTATGATGAATGATGCATGTTGTTTTTATTTTTTTTTTAAGTATCGCCAGTACAGGACTTTTACATTAATGTTGTTGTGTTAGGTTTACTACAACCAGAACATACATGTAAACACCAGAAAATGTAATCCACTTGAGAAAAAGATGAGAGACATCAATTAAAATTGAAAGCACATTTAGGCTTTAATATTTTACCATGAAATGCAGATGAAATCCATATTACTTTTTACCCCCTTGATATGTTTTGTATTTGCATCAGCATTACTATTTCTTCCGAATGAAAAGAAATAGAATGTATAGCTTCTTCTGCTACTTTTGTGTCAGTTCTCAAGTGAAATTTTCTCTATATTTAACCTTTCTTAACTGATTTATCACCATTTATTATAATATTATCTGCTTTTTTTTTAAGTGAGAATCATATATTTTCCTATAATTAATTTGCAGATGTGCATAAAAGCTCAGATTAAAGTCATATTAAAAACAGAGAAAACTGCAGAAAAAGTGATTTTTTTAAAGTAAAATATATCATTAACTGAACATAAAACAAGTGTCTCCATCCACTGTCATTGATCCAACTCCTCGGGTTTTACTGGTGAACCAATGTTGTAGAAGATGACGGTGTTTCCATGGTAACTACGGAGCCTCTGAACATCCAAATGGGTCATATCTGGTGACCATGAAAAGATGACAAACTGTATTTTACACCAATTATTTACATATATTGACAGGATTAGTGGATCAACAGGTATTAAACAGTTTAGATCAGTAGATGATGTCGGTGATGGATGCTTGGGTCTTTATGGGTTAATATAGTCTAAGCCCTTTGCTCTTACTGACTGAGTGAAAGTAGGAAGCACTTAAGTCACTAACGTCTATGTATTATAACAAATATATATGAATTTCAGTAACAGAACCACACCTCAAACACTCCCCTTCCAAAAACGGCAGAATTTGTTAGTATTGTGTTGATGTTGGTGCTCTCAAACAAGTTTTCTTTGAGTTGGGCAAATACTTCAAATTTCCTGGGAGCATAATGTCTCTCTTTGCATAAAACATCAAACTTTTACAAATGTCACCAATCAAGTCGCTGTCCAAAGAGTGAGGACTTTAATATGTAAACAAACTCTAGCTATAAACCAAGTGCATCACTGTGGAGTTTTGGATTAGACTCACGCCTTTGTACTCAGCACTTGTGAAACTCCCAGAAACTCTCCTGAGCCCATGGAGTCAAACAACTCATTTTGTCTTCAATGTCCCCAAATCGTGGGGTCCGTCCCCTCCTGCTGTCCTTTAACAAATGAGAACCTTAGTGCTGCTGAGGGTTCCCCTTCCTTTGTGTGATGCAGTCTCAAACTCAGCCTTTGTCTTCATTTCCTTGTGAATGGCATTACTCTGTTCAGACCCTTTTCTCTGCTACTGTACCACGCTTGTTTTAAAAGTGAAATAAAATAAAATCAATCTTACTCTACCCCTTTGTGGTGTTTTTTTCTCCCATTTCCAAGCCTTTCTCCCACAGGAATATTACCAAGGCTCTGAATGTTGTGCATCTTGCTTTGTATTATGTGTCACAGTTAAATTCTTTAAAAGATAAATCCATTGTTAAAATAGATACCAAACCTAATATGAAAGGTACCAGTTAATGTTTTAAATGAGGCTAAAAGAACCTGTCATTGATATGTTGCTGTACATTTTCCCTGATATCACAAGTGACTGTCGCTGATTATTTTTTGAGCAGATCGTGTTTGAAGGTGACTCGTACTTGGGAAATGCCTCTTTAAAAACTGTCAGTGCTTTTCCCACAGAGAATCACTGCTCCGAGTCCAACGCTTTGTGTTTGCATTTACCCCTTTGACTGCCGGGCAGAGTAAATATTTTATTTTGACAATTTTCTAATTCTCTTCTTCACAATAGCAAGCTGTTATTGCAGCAAAATTTTGCTGCTACAAGCAATTATTGCTAAGGGGCTCCACATGCTGGGCTTAGTGAACTATTGTTAGAAGCATCAATCCCTTCAAGAATATGAGATTTAATGCATGAGAGGTGAGACTTTTCATTCCACTCTATAGCAATGAAGCTTTGTCCAATGTATTTGTTTGGTGCTAAGGTATTGTGTTTGCTGGCACCACAATTTATTCCTGGCCAGCTTCATTTAAACTGTCCCAAAGATAACATGCTTAAGTACACAATGTTCCATTGCATTTTGCCATACATTTGCAGCTGTAAGTAGATAAATATGTGCGATTCAGAGAAACAATACCAGTGTTGTGACCTCATTTTATTTTTTATTTAGCAATTGTAAAGTTCAGAATTTCTGGAAACACAGTGCCAAAATTGTGACTAAAAATAAGGCTACTCCAGAGGGCGAGTAGTGGCCCTGTGTTCCCTGCAGGGATGTTCTGATAAATACTGTTATGTGTTTTCATAAGCATTGCAGATCTCATTTGGTTAAGTCAGCATCTTTGCCAATGTGGAAGCAATTACTTATCGCAGCTCAATGCATTACGAAAATCTATAGCCAGTTATATTAATAGAACCACAGGCAGAATGAATTCCTATCTTTCCTATCATATTCCTATGGCCTGGAATTGCACTGAAACACATCCCCTCAAGTCTTGGTACTGCCTTGCCTTTTCACCTTAAAAATGCAAAAAAAAAAAAAAAAAATCCTCTGATCTCTGTTGCACCATCTGGTAAAGGAAGCCTTGAATTATAGCACCCGACTCTGATACTCACACCAGATCCCGCTCTGGCCCTTTCCGTGTCTACCCCGAGCAGGGTTAGGTGTAAGGTTAGAGTTTTAGCTGCTGAAACTGCCTCTAGGTATGAATGCAACTCTTTCTTTTTTGTTTGGGAACAAGAGAGAAAGCAGAGGATCGTGTGGAGTTCAGTATGCGGAACCATACCATTAGGAGCTGAGCCTCTGGTAGATCTATAGTAGTCCACTTTAAAACTGACAGAAATACAGACACAGCCTCAGTTTCCCACTAGAGAAATAATAGCATTGGATACAAGCTATCTATCTAAAGCCTCAGTGCCTTAGAAGGACAGCAAGTTTCTCCGTACTATTAAGAGTTAATTTTCAAGTGACACTTATTTTGAGCTGACAAGTGTTGATTGGGAGGTTGGTGGTGCATTCATGTTGCTGTTATGGCTCTGGGGCGACTGATCAGAACTTGAGTGTTGCATTAATTTTGTATAAACAGTGCCATAGTGTTGATTTTAACACTCAGAGTTAATTAATTCTGATGTAGTGCTCAATGAAGTCCCTAAAAGAGAAACATCACCACCGTGTTTACCTTCAAAGAATAACTTTAAGGGGCATTAAAAAAAAAACAACAACAACAACATCAAACCCTGGTCATGTTTGCTTGAATGCATATATAGAAAAGCTAAGGTTGTTAAAGCCAATTTATAATTAGTAAAACTGTGATCACATTATTTGATTGTTGCAGACATCAGATGTTATTAGATATAAAATATTTGCAAAATAGTAACGTATATTTTCATCTATATAAAGTCCTTTCAAGACTTAAAAATAAAGGATAATAACAAACTGCATTCTGATTATAATCTATTGCAGAAAGCCTCAAAATGTGCCTCATTCCAAGAGAAACTCCAATATTGTTTGAGATGATTGAGGTTTTCTTTTTATGTTCACTCTAATTGGCAATAGCAGTTTGTCCTTATAACAGTTAACTGCAGTATTTCTCAAGGACTCTGACATTGCAAAGTAATACATATAAACAACTTACAGATTGGTGTTTTGCACATAATTTGCATTTATGTGACTGCCTTTGTTGCCGTGAGAATGGATAAACAAGTGCGTGAGCACTTTCTTGTCTGTATCCAATTATGAGTGCGTACATGTTACATGTTTACCCTGACACTGCAATGACTCACTGCAGCATCACAATAAAACTGCAAATTATACTGTATTACTCTTACTGTTTGAGAAATAAGTGATATTGTCATTAGTGAGCTGTTCATTTAGGCTCGCAATGCATACAAACAAACATCCTCCCTATAAATACAGAAATGTTATTCTTGACACAGTTAAAACTATTAAAGACAAAACAGATGTAACTTTCATAGGCTCATATTACACTCCCTAAAAGCTACAAGAAATCATGAAAGTCTGATTTCCATTCCCTAATCTACAATGTTTGTGACTATTTAAGGTCATGCATATTTATAAGAGTAAGAGCCCTGAAGTAATGAGAAAGCTTTGCATTTATCTTGTTACTGTCATTTTACAATGAATGCCAATTTGTTCACAAAGAAGCAGTTGCACAGCCACCCGTGTTGCATTTGCTTAGTTGAATTTAAATTGAAACTCTCTCAGTTATGGAAAATTAATACAAGGAAACTCTGACACAATAAACAGCGTTTTAGCAGAGTTAGAAAATGCCAATCCTTAACTTATGAGTGACTGTGCATATCAATTATCTCTGTACAGTAGCGTGTGCTGATATTGACGTCACTTAAAAATGACTTTTGAGAAAAAAGGAGCCACTAATATAAGGAAGGGATGAAACATGTGAACATGACTGTATTCTATGAAAGGAAATTGAATGAAGGAGAATTCAGATGTGAGGCTCATGTCATTGTTTACCTACATTGTCAAGCAGCCCGTTTTCTCCTCCTCTCCAAGTGATTGATCAAGAAATGCCTTTGACAGCTTGATGGGAGCTTGACTGATGGGTATCCCTGACTGTATTCCACCTGTCAGAGTGGAATGAATTGTCCATCCCATCAAAGATCACCTTTGATCTTGCTGGTGGAGATAACAGAAACGGCACAAGCAGATGATCTGAGTGGAAAAACCATCAAAAGATGTTGCAATACAGAAGAAGAAAAAAAAAAAACAACAGAAAAATTGACGCTTACACCCTTGTTCAGTGGAATTGCTCACTGTTCCAAGCCATTTCACATGTATAGTTTATGTGATACGGTTTAAAAGGTCCATTATGACATTCGCACGTGGTACATTTATAATAGGACACTTGCCCGTTGACTGACTCGTACTATTATCAGACCGCTTTGCTTTCACAAGTAAACAGCGCTTTCATGCGGATGTGTCCAGTTGTGAATCAATCAAACGTGCTCCCGACCTCGTCAACCTTCAAGTGTTGATGTGTAAATATGTAAGCAAACAGATTTAGAGGTGTAATCTGTCATGGGCATTTGTAGTGTTTAAGTTGCAAGGCAGACTTAAACATGATTATCCCAAAGACAAATGTTTTTTTCCTCATTGCACAGCCCTTCTCACCCTCACTGCTTGCTGACAACAAACACAGGCAGTAGGATGAGGCTGGATAGCTGGCTTAGCACGTACACAGAATAATGTTTGGAAGCACTGACAGATAAGAGCTTCATGGCTCTGCTTAAAAGAGAAGCAGCAATGCATCCGGACGGTGTAGAGGTGGTACAATCACCCACCACCACTGCAGGGACTTTGGTTCAGTTTCTGGCAGTGCTACTGGTCTAAAACAATGGATGTGGTGGGGAGAAAAAAAAAACAGCTAGGGAGCAGATTCTGGTCACTGCTTCAATTTCAAACTGGGTGCATTCTCACTCCTACTGGGTAGTTTCACTCTCACACTGAGAGACACTGTTGTAGTATGGTCCAAATCCAGCAAATAGAGTAAATTCAGGCTTTGAGGAAATAAACTACTGCTAATTGCAAGCCAGGCTGCTTGTCATTTATGCTGCAATATGTATTTTGCTAGTGATAGTATAATGGGTTAGGGTTAGAATAGCTGAATCCTCCATTTTGCGAAGAGTGATGAGTATTTTTGCAGTGGAGATATGCATTTTCCTTACCAGAATTGACTAATTACTAATTATTTTGAGCCACAGATGGCAATATGCACTTGCAAGGTCCACTGATCTGTTGCTCCATCTGAACCAGATATCAATAACTCAGTGAAATGTTCATTTGGTAACAGACATTTTAGTTCCTTAGAGGATATTTGCGGTGCTTTTTCTTTTTACTTTTCATTCTTTCTTTTATTTATTTATTTATTTATTTATTTATTTATTTATTTTTCCTGACAATGAATATAGATAGGGGAGAGAAGAAGAAAAAAAACAGAAGATTTCAAACCAGAAATTCAACCTAAGAATTACTGCTCCATACATTAGTGCAAATGCAGTATGTACTGTATCTAACCCACTCTAATACTGGGTCACCCTGCTCGGCTTTCGGATGCACTAGAACTAACTGCAGTTGGTAAATGGTGGGTCAGCATGCTGAATAATCTATTTTTCTGAACACACACACCAAAAAAAAAATTGTCTTAGCTGACCTCTATTTTACCAAATATCTCTTTCCCCACTTGAATGAAAAATGATCACAAACCACTATAAACCCTCAAATAAACCACTGTTGTTTCAGCAGACCTTCACAGCATTGTGGACATAACAGATACTGAGGCTTTTGTCTGTCATGAAGATCAACAGCAACAAGTTAAGCTACAAACACATCAGTAATTCAACTTAAAAGTGTTGGTTCAGGGTGGTGAAGTGCATTCTTTATACTGTGTGTCACCACAACACTGCTCCATGTGTCACAAATGTCCCCATAATCTATTCATACGTAAACTTAAACCATGTTTGCACAGGACTAGAATAGTCTGCGGAGCTCTACTAATTTGGAAATTAACCTCCCCACATCTGTGCTTCATGGATACATTCACATTTGGATAAGCAAACTCTGTTTTTTATTCGCATTTACAGACATCATCTCTTGGTTCTGATGTCAAGGACAGGCTCACCACTTATAGATAAATGTTGAAAGATGGAAAAATATTCTTTACCCTCTCCTGTCATGTATGTCATCCATCTCATCAACTTCTGAGACGTCGCTTTTCTGAAGCTCTTTGCTATCACAACATGAGCCACCTAAATTTCCACTCAGAGCACGTTATAAACCTTCATTTATCATCAGCAGCCAGCCTCCGTAGTCCTTGACCACGAAATAGGTTGAATAAATGTGTAACAGAAAAAAAAATAAATGTTGCAAACTCCACCAAATCACTGAGATGTTAATTTGCACAAGACTAATAATAAGGCCCTCTGTTTTTAAAACTGGGTAATTCATGATAGAATTTTAATTTACAAATTACAGACATGACAGACTCACCTGGGATTAAGATCACAGATTACCTCTGCATGCAATTTCTACAAATCACTTAAGGTCATAGGTCATATCAGTCCTCTGTGGATAGAGCTCTGTACAGCTATATGACCTGCAGGTATATTTGATGCGTCAGGTGCATATTCATTACACCGAGCAACATTAGACATGTGCAAATTAGGGTGTGAAGCCATTATTTTCTCATCTTTCCATTTTTCCCAGATAGACACAGACCACAGTTTTTTTTGGGGGTTTTTTTTTAAATCTTCACTTCAGTCACTTTGCAAACACATATCAGTGTGCTCAAGGCATTTTTCTGGTGAAATCAACATTCAACTCAAAGCCTTTGAGATGTGTTGTCTTCCAAAAGAAAAAAAAAAAAGTTTGAACTGGTAAAGGACGAATCTATGAATAGAAAAAAAAAAAAAGTCACACCCATTTACATACTCCCGGGATATTTTTTAAGGAACAATATGTCACATTTCCCTGGATGGCGAGCACCAGAATGAGACTGTAAATGGACAAAATGAGTTTCCTTTGCAGGGTATGTGAGGTGACAGCCCCGGACCTTCACAGTTCAGAGTTCAGAGTGGTCGGCTGCTCGCTCCTCTGGGTGTCTGATTAGGACACATGCTGGACGACTCCTTCCTTTTGTAGGCACAAATCACCCAAAATCAGCCTGAGAATACACTGTAAAGGCTATCTGCTAGGTTTAATCCTGCAAACTCCATGAAACCAACATGACTGTGGATGTGGATGTTTGCCTTTTTCCATGCTTTGGACTCTTAACTTTTACTTTCAAGTGCTTCTCAAACATATATTCATGCTGATTAACTTCCATTATGTTGGCAGCGCATCTTGACTGTGCATAGCAGCCTCAGGTTTCACTGCTTTTTTTTGTTGTTGTTTCAGGGGTATTCTTGTGGGTTTGTTCAAGAATTTGGTTTTGGCAACAAAACCTGTGGGCTTGAAAAGACTGCTGAGGCTTTCAGTATGATTTATGAGCAATACAAATAAACTTGCCTTGACTTATTTTGCTGTTATAAGAGAATAAAAGTGTGCATCGCTCTGCTCCTCAGGTTTCTTACAGCCTACACAGCCTTTGAAATATCCTGTGGAAAATACATTTGTGCCTGCAAGACTTTTATGCACAAAACACATGTGACATTTGCTTTGAAAACCATTCGTCATTGTCATCGATATATGACTTACTAACTGTTTTTTTTTTATCAAATTTAGCTTATTTTATGATTTGTGACTATTTTATTACTCTCTGTAGATAATCTATAGTCATAATAGTTCTCCACAGCTATCATTTGTCATAATCCCCCTCATTCCCATTCTTAAATCTATTTCACGGTCAAAGATCAGGATATGAGCTGAATAACAGGCATGTATATATAACATTAGATGTGACGAGATCTCTGATATGGTCTTCCCTGCACATGAGTAATAATACAATCACTGGAACAAATAATTCTAATATACGACACGTATTAATATGCTTTGACCATTTCTTCAATTCAATTCCATTTAATATAATTGTATTAATGTTTTTGGGTTCCTTGGGTTTTATGTGAGAGCGAATCTCGATGTGTGTTTGATGATGTCCGTGGCACAAAACTAAAGTTAAAAACGGAACATATTTTATGGCTATGTAATGTTACAGAACAATGAATGCAATACAGGGAGAAAAAAACAGTACATCACTTTTTTTCTGTTTTAACTCTTTAAAACCATCGTGATGTGTCATCGGTGACACACCCTGCGCATATGCAGTTTGGATGGCTGTAAGTCTTTCACTGTTTGTTCAATTGGAAAAATTTCCAACGGTTTCTGAAACCTGAGACGTTGCACTTCATAGGTTTTATTGGGTCATTATGGTAATTACACTCATGCCTGTACTAGAAGCTGGAGAAGAAGCCATTTTAACAGTATTTTTACAAGCAGTAAATTGTAAATGATTGCTAGATTTTGAAAGATCTTGGGGAAAAAAAGTGCTGTGGAAAAATGGGCAAACAGACTCACTCACAGTATATTTTCTAACATTTTAGTTAGTCAAAAAAAGAAAAAAAAAAGTCCAGGCGGACTATTTTAGGCTTAGGGTTTAAAGGGTTAAAGGGACTACCTGATAGTTGACTACCTTCCTTAGCATCACTTCCATTGCTCCAAATGATGTCCTTTCTTTTTATTTATGGGTTGTGGTCTTCCTACATTAAGGTGTTTTCATCATCTAATGCAACTGCCTGCAATTATCCCCAAAACTACAGGCTGCTTATGGACCTAAGTCTAACACATCTGTCACAGTCAGCTAATGTGTTTACCCAGCGCGCAGTTCTGTCTCCACCAACTCCCCAGTGCAATAAGGCCATGGCGAAGGCTTGACCTCCATCATCCCTCTTCAGCTTCAACCCAATCCTTTCTTTAGTCTCTGCTTCCGTCCAGGAAGAAGGTGAAGGTAAAGACCTGTGCTAATGAATTAACTGTCCAATTATAGATACTGCAGGTGCAGACACATCCCCTTTCACTTTCATTTACACACACATCAGACTGCCTGGATTCCTCATTTACCTCATTCTGCCTCTCCAGACAACAGGAGCATATGCGGTGTGCAGGTTTAGTTTAGTGTTTTGTGTAGTTCTTCAGAAAAAAAAATCCTTCTGATGTAAATTACTTATGATGTCGGTATCTGAGACATCATCTATTTACCTATCAAAGATGCCAGAACACATCCTGTGAGTGTTACCTGCCATGCATAGTCAGATTTTTTTTTTTTTTTTTTTTATTGAAGACATTAAACTCAGATGTAGTTTTTTTTTCTTTTTTCTTTTACAGCTGTTTTCTGTATCTATGGATGATGCTGAATTTTCTTTTTTTTTTTCTGCTCTGACAGTTTATGAAGGCATCCTGGCTTTATTTCGCACCGCAGCAGCTTGCGTCTTCATATTTGTCTCAATAACTTCTTTTAAGTACCTGCTGCTATGAGTTGTTTTTTCCCCTCATTATAGGAAAATTACTGCTCCGTCTTTGTATAGTATGAAATAGTAAACCTAATGTAGATCTGTAAACAGCCTGAGGCCCCTACCCACTTGAGCCTGAGTCTGTCTTCCTGTCAATCACGTATAATTGGATCAACAAAACAAAGACTTGGCCAATTTATGAGTCATCATTTAAGGGGGGGGATGCTAAATCCAATGGACACACACACTCACGCATACAGGAAGGGGATATTCAGAGATATGCACAGTCATGTCCTCAGCAAAAGAAAAGGAGGTGTACTGTTTTTAGAATATAGCGCACTGTACTGAAAATATGTGAAGGGGATGTTGCTACAAACCTGGAAATGCCTGGGGAGACCTACTTATTCATGATTTCCAAATAATAATAAATAACTCACATAACTAGAAGAAAAAGTTGCATTGTAGTGTTTTATGTGGCAACAAAATTCAATTGCACAATTTTGCAAAAAATAAATAAATAAAATACTTAATGCAGAGGCCTGGTGGTTAAGCATGACGTTCACTGCCTGCAGGCGAATCGGCTCATTGAGTTAAATGAAATACATTTACCACAACTGAAAACAATTTATTATGGTAAATGCTATGAAAATGCTCATTTTGTGTGAACAAAGGTCACAAAGGAAAGTGACAAATGTATCCTCGCTACGGTCACGGGGGTCGCTGGAGCATATCCCAGCTACCTATGGGAAAAAGGCGGGGTACATCGCAGGGCCGACATATAGAGACACCAACCAATCACTCTCACACCTATGGGCAATTTTTTAGGTTTGTTTGTTTGATTGTTTCGAACAGAAGAAAAGAAAAATCTTTTTTATGTACAAGGAACCAATAGCACACTTCAGAGCACACAAGTTCAGTCAGTCATCATCTGAACCCGCTTAATCCTCACTAGGGTCGCTTGGAGCCTATCCCAGCTACTTAAGGGCAAAGGCGGGGTA
>JAPQRQ010000008.1:11598802-11609616 GCA_037367365.1 Apogon talboti
ACAGAAACCCAACAGAATCCTCCAGGAGCAAACAGTGGCGAGGAAAAACTTCCTTTTAACAGGCAGAAACCTCGAGTAGACCCCGGCTCCTGGTGGATGGTCGTCTGCCTTGACCAGTTGGTCAGTTGAACTTTACTGATGCATTTTGATTTCTTAAGTGCTCATGGTCTTGCTGTGTTTTTTTGTTTTTTTTTTTCATTTGAGCAATTAAATTATGGGCAAAAAGTGTATTATATCGTAAGCACTATTGAACATGTACTGAGTAAAATGTTATTCAAAATTGATTAGTAATGCCTTACACTACTGCGCTACAGCAAAAAGTAATCCATTATTGTAATGCATTACTTTTATAACGCGTTACTCCCAACGCTGTCCCTGCGGAAAAAAAGGTTTATATGCTCTTGTCGGGCCACATGACTCCTAAAATCCTAAAACCTTCGCTACATGTTTGAAGCAAGCTTGGAAAGAAGGGTTGAGGATAGAGACTGCAGCAGAATCCGATCCTGCTCTATTAATGCTAGACATCCGCTAATTCAATTTAAGGTGAAGCTAAACTACATAGAATCCATCCCATAATCTCTTCATTATGTGATTAGAAAAAATGTGCTGGAGGACCGACTTCTCTGGACATGTCCAAAACTGTATAACGTCTAGTGTGAAGTATTCGAGTGGTTTTTGGAAATGTATGATTGTGCATTTATCCGTGACACAGGAAAAGCACTATCTGGGTTCTCTCTGTCTCTACTCAACCACAGCCTCTGTCTGCAGAACACTATCACTATCATGAATGAGATGGTAATCACGAAAAGACTGATTTTAAAACTCTGGAAAGCAGAAATCCTGCCCCTTTAGATGTTTGCATAAGGAGAAAACTGAAAATGTGATAGAGCATTTTTTCATCTGTGTCCCCCTACCTATGGACACCATTACTAGTTTAGTTTACTTTTAATTTAATTAATTTAGTACACTGTCACCCATAAAATTGGAATTATTTTGTTTTCAGACACATTCCTTTCTTTATTCCTATTTATACACATCAGTAATCACCTTTGATCGGTTCAATGATTGCATACTGAATCCCATTACGCTTGATCTATTAAGGATAAATCAAGGTCAAGTTTATTTATATAGCATATTTACAACAACGCAAAATGCCCAAAGTGCTCTACAAAGATACAGGTAAAAATAAAAGATATAGTAAAACTAATAGAAATATATGAAGATAAGATATACTAATAGGATAAATAGTATCTAAAAACACAAACAGAAGATAAAACAAATAAAAGCCACACTTGTAGTTAAAGCCAGTGCAAATAGGCACATCTTCAAGATGATCACATTGTCACAATCATTTCAAGAGAAGCTGTAAAAACGCTTTATTCCAACTTTATTGACAAATTGTTTGTCTTAACCCCAGTAACTCCAGCAAACACATATTAAAAAATGGTAACACTTTAGTTTAAGACACACATATTCACCATTAATTAGCTGCTTACTAACATGTATATTAGTAGCATACTAGCTATTTGTTAGTCATTATAAATCATTGATTAATACTGTATTCTGCAAGACCTTATTGTACCCTTACTAGACCCTTAACTAAGACTTTCCCCTATATAAGCTCCCAATTACTGCTTATTCGTCGTTAGTAAGTAAGTTGTTGTATATTAATTATGATCTCAATATGCTTTGCTCAGTATAGGGCTTATAAGGTAGTAGTACCACAGGAACACTTATTCTTCTCTAATAATACTTACCAAAGGTGGTCTATTCATATAGAGTGAAACACAAAACTACAAGTACTAATAGTGTACAAATAACTCATAATTAAGTCTTTGTGTTACCTAAATAACTTAGCACAGTACAATGTAATCAACCAAAAACATGCAAAAAATAAAATAACATGGTACTACTTTTAGTCTATAGGTTATAGTTATACAAGCAAAAAGTTCAGATCCTTCCTTTTATATTTCTAAGCATAGAAAGTCATATCAAGTAGAGCTTCACAATTAACCAGATCAATGCAGTACAAATCTATACAACCACACACCAGTGTTCACAGGTTGTACATGTTCAGTATCACAGCACATCAAAAAAATATTCACTACTAGTTAAATATTTCAGAAGTCTAACATTTACTATTCTATATGTTTCATGGCAGTAAATATTTATAGTGTAAATATTTCATTCATCTCCAGTCCAAAGAAGTTGTTTGACTAATAATGTAAAATCTAACCAGTATTTTATTGCTCTATATTAATATTCACTATGTTACATAATTTACATGTTTTAATTTTCTATACATTTTAATTTTCCATATTTCATTGTAATATGGGATGTAATGCTGTCATGATGCATTGTCCTGTGATGTACACCTAGTCCTGTCTTTATTTTTTCTTAGAATTATTATTCCTTTCATTATTTCCTTGCTTATTGATTTATGACCATGTTTAAATACTTTTTATTACATATTTTTACATCAATATAGATTTTTTTTATAAAAAATATTGTTTTCAAAACTCAAGAAAGAAAAAAAGATGACTTGAAGGCCTTGATGGTGGAATATGCTCTTTTATTCTTTTCTTTTCTTAATTATTTTCTTGCTATGCTTTCAGTGAGTAGTTTTATAAGACATCACTGGAATCCAGTGATTTTTTTTAAATTCATATTTACAATGACTAATATTGAATACTATTGAAATACTTTGAATATGTTTGCAGTCATCTCAGTTTTAATAGTTGGTTGGAACCAGTTTGATTTTCAGTGCAGTCATAGTTCAGTGTGGTTCAAATACAACTGGAATGGTGTAGTTATATTCTATGAAAATAGACAAAGGACTGTGTTAGTTGTCCCAGAGTCACTACTATCAACTATGTACCTATCAGAGCTTCACATCTATCAGATTCATCAACAATAGGATGAAAATGACACTATCAACAGTTTTGACAGAATATAAATGAAGGCTAATATACAGATACTAGTCACCATAACTGTAAAATATCAGTGTAATGTAGTTGTTTTAAATATGATCATTCATGTACTAAAAAAAATGAACATTTCAAAATAAAATACTAAACTGGCTCCTTTAGATTCCTAGTTTCTCTCTGCAGTACATCAATTACATTTTTGCATCACTATGGTAACATCTTTACAAGAGGATATTCCTTATCTCCTCTTTTATGTTTGTAGTTGGTCCACACTGGTTATATATATAAATATACATGTGCATCTGGGAGATCATTTAGTTGTTAAAGGGATAGGTCATCATTTTATGAAATAAGCAGATGTGCTTATTTGCAGAGTTATAGATAAGAAGATCAATTTACTGAGCTAACGTTCACACTTATCTGAGCCCAGCAGCAAGTACAACTCTGCACTCATCATTTAATACAAAGTTGGTTCTGGAATAAATTTTAAAAGAAAGTAATTAACTATAATTAATCATTTGATTTAAGAATAGAAAATGTCATTCTCGGTATCTGCCGCTAGTGTGAGAGGACAGGGGGAACCATCCAAATCATGTGCCAAAACAGACCATTATCATCTCACACAATGATCAAACCCACGTTCCTTTTATCGCCCTCTTCATTTCTTATGCAGAGCCATGTGAATTGTCACTCGTATCTCCGATCTTTAAGCCACTCATCTTTATTCGGCTGATCTGATTACAGTTTGCATTTTCAATTAATGCTACAAACGAGAGAGGGGGAAAGAAATGGACGAGAATCTGATTTTAGATTGAGTATGAAATGCCGACTGATTGTAAATGAAGTGAACAAGAGCCGAGTTGAATGGAATAATGCCAGGGACGCTGCAGTCCACAGTTCTGGAGGAGCACATCTGGAACCACTCCAAGTGCCCTGGGGGTGTTGCTTAGAGGAGCTTCACTCTCCGCCTCTGTCAGAAGCGGCAAGGGGAGAGCGAGCATTTAAGAAAATAGGAAGAAAAGAGAGAGGGAGAGTTGGCTGGCTGTGACAGATTTGTACCACCGAGCAGCTGTTCCCTCCAGAGCTTTTATCCGTCCTCAAAGAAATTCTTTGTCATATATCCGCAAAAGCTCACACACCTCACAACAAACACTGTCACCGCGCTTCTTAAGACAACATCAATGGGGTGAAATTGGCCAATTTTAACCGGATGTAAAGACAGGTGAAGTAAGTAAACCTGTGAATGTTGCATTAGAATTTAAAAGGTGGGTCAAGTTCTGGCCCGTTGTCTCGATCCCTTTGAAAAAAACAGTCAAAGGGAGATCTTGATTGCTTTCAGAAGACGTTGAATGAGGTTAGAGGCAGAGTGCAGAAATAGCACCGAGCTCAGAGCACGCACAACATCCTATGAGCGCAGGAGGTGATGTGGAAAAGGGGGTCTTTTCTGAGGCACAGAAGACGATGCCTCATTTGGATGCAGTTAATTAGAAAGGTTGATTGATTTGATGGCACTAGCGGGGCGGGACACCAAAGTGCAGTGGTCTGTGAAGGAGTCCACGCTGCACGTCGATATTTACCCCTTCCGGGGAAGCTTTAATAACAACATTAAAGGGCCTGTGAAGAAGCACGTCTCCTTTTTTTTGTGTTTATCTTCTGGGACATAGTCAGCACATGATTACACAGATTCTTTTCAATAAATCTCTGTTTGCTCTCACCATGCTCCAGCTCCAAATATCCAGTCAAACTCTAGTGACTTTAGTTTACAGTATATCAAAAAGCAGTGGTTTTATTTAAGGCTGAAATAATCCATTTGAATGAAATGTTTATGAGAGGATATGAGGCTCTTCTGATTATGATACACTTCATGCTAAATCTGTCACTGTGGGACCGGTTTGTGTATATATTGAAACCAGACTCCTGATGAGATGCTTTCATACTTTATTCAAGTAATGTACCTGCAATCACTTACTTCATTTTAACATTTCAATATGTAAATACTCTTAATTATTCATTCTCCACTTAAGTGATAAGCAGAAATATTATGACTCTTATTTTCTTAAAAACACACACACACACACACACACACACACACAAGTATAACTGATATGATAAAAAAAAAATACTTTGATCTGAACTGAACATTAGAATTTTCTATAATAAATAGTTTGAGAAAATCCTGCACCCGTGGGTTTACATTATAAGTTCTCAAAACCAAACATAGCTCCAAGCAACTGTATAAAGGTTGTCAAACTTTGTGCATGTACCTTGAGAGGATAGAATAGTAAATGGCAGATAATAGGCTTCTGAAATATACCAGAATAAATTTACTCTCTGGTGGAGGACAAGGCAAACTGGGGTAAAGTATCTTGTAAACATGACTTGATTTATTTGAAGTGTACAAGTTAGGAGTTATTTGTTTTTTACTCATTTCGTCAGGAACAGTTCAACATACACACGTTAAAACACTCAAAGACCAGCCACGGGTGACCGAAAGCATCCACTTATTAAATATGTTTAACACTTTTGAACCATTAACCCTATCAATACGTTTCAGTAATTCAAGTAAAATGCAGTTTCTCATCTTTTCAGGAGCATTAGATGTGTCTTATTAACGTAAACATTCAGAGTCTCAGTAATGAATGTAACGTCTTCTGCAACATTGATTCACCAGTAAAAGCCAAGTAGTTATTGCTAGCTTTTACATTCAGTTAAAGATATATTTTGCTGAAAAACTTCACTTTTTCTGAAGTTTTCTCTGTTTTGATATAATCTATTTTTTGTGATTTACATCTGCATCTACAGCAAAGTAAATATAGGAAAATATCTGTCTTTCACTTAGAAACGCAAAATGCAGAGGATGATAATGATAAATGGTGATAAATAACTTGCATTATTTGTAGAGAAAGAAATCATTTGGAAATTGCTACAAAAATAGATTGCCTTCAAGTCTTAATACCATAATGAATGAATTCATAAAATAATTGTTTTGAGCACCTTTATGCCTTTGGAAACAAAAAATGAAAAAGAGGAAAAGGAGGAAGTGTAAGAAGGTGATGATGATGATGACGATGATGATGATGATGTTGATGATGATAATGAAGAAGTGAATTTGTTAATTACTGTACAATTAACTAAGTTTTACAAGATTAAATATTTCTGTCCTACATGCAAAATATTTGTGTCCACTTGAAAAGCACAGACAGACAAGCAAAGTACAGTCACTCGCATAAACACATGCGCATACAAACACACACACACACACACACCCAATCAAACAATAAAAGTCAATCATTTTCTTTTGACACCTAAATTAAAACTAAGCGTCCCCCAGAGGATTATATTACCAGAGTGCTGTACGCTTATGACAGCTTCATCACAGAAGTATGAAATGCAGACCAGGCTATAGGGACACTCTTGTTTACCCCCAAACCATTAAGAACTATTCCATCTTATAAATCATTCCTTGCATTCACTCAGCCCCGTGCCTGTTTTTTCTTCTTTTTTTTTCTTTTTTTTTAAACTCTGTGTCTGGTGGTTTATTAATACTTGCACCCTTCATGCTCGGATGAACGAGATGAGCCCCAGACTTCTGGCATCATCCATGCACCTTGTCATGCGGAATTGATTTTGCTTTGTTGCTTCTGGGCATCTCCTGTCTGACAATGTCCAAAACTGTTGGCAGACGCCTCATATGTACGTACAGTATAGTGTGTTGCTTATGTAACACACCACAAATTGTGACAGTGATCATGCTGTATCTTTGCACCAGATATTCAATAAAAATCCATCTGAAGCTGTCATTACAGTGTGTAAAATTTAGGTCAATCTTACTGCAGAAATCATAGGTTGTATTTATTAGTTTCATTTGTATAGAATTACTACTTGAATGAGCCAAGACTCATCTCCACAGGGTCCACCATGTTTTTTTTGGGGGTTTTTTTTTTGTTTTTTTTTCCCAAGGCATCTATCTTTATGTTGCATCAGTTCACCTACTAATATCTCCTTAATGAAAAAGTGCAGAAGCAGCAAAACAAAAAACAAAAAAAAAAACAGTGCATTTAGAGAGAGCCTTTTGTGTTTTTAGTGGCCACTGGAGTGGAAGTTCAGCTAATTTTATTCAGTTGGTTGAAACCAACAATTTGGAGCCTCACTATTAGATGCATCAAAAACATCAAAAATGTTATTATTAAGCAGTATATTTTTCACTGCCATAGTGTCAATTTATTGCATTCATCCAGGATTTAATATAATTTGCAATGATGTCAGAACCACAATCAGAATGAACTTTATATAAGTACATTTCACATAGAAGGAATTTGTCTCAGTGCATTGGAGACAACAATAAAAATAACAATAAAATAATGTATGACTATTTACAGGAATAAAGGTTGTCTATGCAAGATTTGCACTTGCAAAGTTACAGAGTTTGTGTTGCAGTCTATATGCAGCTGGAAACCAGTCATTTGTTGACATTAGTGGTAGGTTTCTAAAAAACTCCAAACCATTTATTATGAAGCCCAACACCAGACCTACCTGGTATACTGGATTTTGCACTTCCACTTAACCGAGGAAAAGAAATGAGACTACCAAAGCCCATAACTGAAACTGTAGTGACTCCAGTCTGCTTGGTGGTGCTAATGTAACGTATCTCTGAGCTGGTTTGACAACTGCTAATAAACACTAACCAATCAGAAGAAGAAGCAAGAGCCAACCAGGAGCAAACCAGCACTGTGTCTGACTATGCAAGACTAAGCAGCATCATAATCAGGTTTACTATTACATTTTCCTTGCCGTCTTTACATGCTGTGTCCTGTACATTTTTCAGCTCATTTCTTATGTCATGTACAAATTGGCCACGTTGCCATTTGGTGCAGTTTTAGTTTCTCATGTCACTCTAAAAAGCTTTCCAGTAAACAAACACTACCTTAACTGTGCACATTTTCTCTCTCTCATTCTGTCGAAATGTGATCCTCTGTGTTGCCAGCTTGAACTCAACAGAAAATATATCAAACACTGGCAGCTCTGTTTGTCTGTTAATAACAACATAATACACAGCATAATAATATAATAATTATATTTGCTAATTAATAATTATATTTGTCATATTATCATGTTGCTCACTAATGATGCAAATTAAGTTGGATGGTGCCATCAACACAGGTTGCTGACGTAGGGAACTTCTTAATTTGACACAACCTGTTAAAATGACAAATGTGAAATGAGTGGAACCACAGGTCGCAGCACAAAACAGACTGTAACACATAAGCACATGAGCGCACACAAATCTAACATATCAAACAGTTAATATCAGTATCAGTAATCAATACAGAAGAGTCCACCTCACTGTCAAACTCTTGTTTCATTTTGAAGCATTTGAATGGGACTGAAGCCAAACTACACTCATAGATACAAATCACATTGATGGACTGAAATTGCTGACTGAAAATAGAGATGAACATGCTGGGTTTGAGGATGCTGCTGCTGAAAGCACATATCTCATACCTCTCATAATTTATTCATTCATATATAATGCGGCAGAAGACTTTCCAAACTCAGTGTTTTGACTTCTGTCTTCCATATAGTGGGCTATATGGACATATCCCAGGGGACAAAGCTAGTGAGATGGCATGATGATGAACATGCATGTTCTATTACTTTGTCATACAAAGACTACTGTATATGTTACTTTGAAAGCTTTCTATTTTAAGAGAATCCCTTGCTTTAGTTCTTAGCTTTGTTTTCTTTCCTTTCTTTCTGTCAGGTTATTCATGCAGGTAGGTGCGATATAATGTCAGCATGATGACCACCAAACAGAGCTGATGAGATATTGGCATTCTGTAAAGGCATGCATGTTGATTGGCTGCTTATTTTTGATGCAGCCTGTGACCTTTTGAGTCAATCAGAGAAGAATATAGGGAGACCCTACATGATGCTCTGGGATGTATTGACTGTTTTCAGCAGATGGTAAGAGCCATTTCAAATCCCGCTGGAGACTGAGGGGCCGTACACCACCTTTTGTTCCCCCACACTCACATCTACACACTTCAGGGCTGACGGGATAAAATCAATCTTGCCGTGACAGTGCTTCCCCCAGCAGCTAGGGGCCTAAATTTATTGTCTAAATTAGGATCTGACCCAACACCTTTTCCTCAGAGGAGACAGGAAGTAGTACAATTTGGAAAGCAAACGGTGGACACTAATGTCGGCAAAATGAAAGTTTCCCAATGGATGCCAGAAAGATATACTGTCAACAAGTGATCTCCTCAACCCTCACATACACCTAGTTAATGTGCTGTGAACCAGACAGTGTAGTTGTTGATGTTTACACATATATGATTTATTGTTTAGATAATCACATGTATTCTAATAAATACATTAACTGACAAAAAGTAAAAGTATTCCGTAGTGCTGTAAAATGTTAAAATATGATGCTGGATACATATTATTGAAGCATAAATTATGCTTCCATAGATGTCCATTTTTGGCTTTGGGACAATATATTTTCCAGCTAATCCACAAGGGCTTTCATATATATTTT
This sequence comes from Apogon talboti, assembly GCA_037367365.1. Taxonomy (NCBI): domain Eukaryota; kingdom Metazoa; phylum Chordata; class Actinopteri; order Kurtiformes; family Apogonidae; genus Apogon; species Apogon talboti. The sequence goes on from JAPQRQ010000008.1 coordinate 11,608,268, forward strand.
TTAACCGATGAAGAAGCATTTAGTCCGTCTCATTGATCATCCAAAGACAAAACATTTGGAGATGGTATAGTTTTCACTGGACAGGAAGAGGATGAAAAATTGTTATGTGAAAAGTCAAGCTGTCAGACAAATACAGTGGAGTAAAAAGTGTTATATTTGCCTCTGAGATGCAGTATAAAGGTGCAGAAAATGGAAATACTCATGTACACGTACAAGTTTGCTGCTCCTTAACAAGGACTCATAATGTATTTAATTATGAGAATAGTTTAATCATCGTCATTATAACAGTCATTTAAATCATTGCCGAATACAGACATGCATATAGATATTAAAAATGTAATTTATTCAGTTCAGTTAATCTTCTTTTTACATAAAATATCAATTTCCTTAAAGCACATGAACCATTCCAGAAAACTTTTAATGAAAGCGCTTAGTGGGGTCCAATTCCGTACCCCCTTAAAATCTACCATTTGTTTACTCTTATCAATATGCTTAATGAGCTGGAAAATAACCTGCATTCAAATGGCAGCAGTTGGTGTCCAGCTTTTCTATTGTGGTGGTGAAAAGTGTTTCACAATTGCTCAATTCAAAAGGAGAGCTGCAATCAGAGCAAAACTAAGCTCCTTATTACGGACTCAAGGCTGTCATCTCCATCAAAGAACCTTCAAAAAAACTATTTGCTGTCTTTCAGAATGCATCTAGTTAGGCCAGAGCTTATATGGTGGTGTGGAGGCTAAATCAAAGACTTGGATCCGCCAAGTTTAACATATATTTATTTTTGTAAGGGCCAGTTAAGGTCAATATCATTCTGTCAACATAATCCACACTGAACAGTGAAAATACATTTCTCCATATTCTTTCATAGATGCATCCACAGTGCATGTCTATATGAAGGTCTGTCAGTCGGTTCCCATTACGTTTAAATCATGTCATCTCAGGAACATCTTGACAAAAAGGGGCTTAAAATCTGGCACAAATACGCACTCGGACTCAAGGTTGAATTCAATAAGAATTTGGCAGCTGAAGGTAGAGGTTGTTGTGACCTCATCCTGGTTCGTTCCAATCAATGTGAAATCTCATCAGTGTCTCCAGGTTATGCTTTCAAATTTGACACTTGAGGAACTCGAGGAAGGACTGATATGAACATAGTGGTCAAAGGTCACTAATGAAATGATTATTAGTGACTTAGCTGCATATGAACAATTTGATGTAAGGATTGTAGACACATTTGATTTACTTGCAATTTTTGACTGACTAATTGTTATATACTTTTAGTGTTTGAATCAGCTTCTACTATAAACATCTATTTTCTTATCCTCTGTATATAAACAATTTGCACTGTTATATTT
>JAPQRQ010000008.1:11613906-11634762 GCA_037367365.1 Apogon talboti
TAACGAAAAGGCAAATTATCTTTAGTATGCTGGGGCTCCAACCATAACTGCCCTGAAATGAGTAATTAAAATTTAGCTTCATAACGATAGGTGCAGCCTGGAAATTAATTGCCATGCCTAAAATATAAATTTTCATTTTGCATGAGATCCGTTGCCCGAGAGAAGACATACAGTAGTTACATGCAGTTGTATTACACTTATTAATGTATCTGTGTATGATGTAGTTTGTAAGGTGTGTGCAAGAGTGAGTAAAAAAGGAACACATCCAGTTAATATGGCCAACTTTATGTGAATGATATAACAATTACGGGAGATTAAATCTCATCTGGTTTTGGTAAAGTGGCTGTAATCTGTTTCATTAGTCATTATTAAATGGTCCATCAAAACACAATACAAAGTGAGTTATTTTTACATCTGTATCACTCAAATGATACATTTTCAAGGACTGAAAAAAACAAGGGTCTTCAGCGTTGCCTGCACAAACACGATAAAGTTTGCTTTCTGCAAAACAAAAGGCATTTTGAGAATAGGCTTCCTCCGTGGCCATCAACACAAACAGTGAGCAAACAAATCCAAATGAAAACCCTTTTTTCTGGCTATATAGAGGCTGTTCTCTTGATACAATTGACTGTATGAGTTTTCCATTTTTAAAATTCAGTAGTAAACCAATTCCCTGGAAGTGAGAAATTCTGTCGGATTTGCCACCACCCACGATATTAGACAGCTTTCAAACGGAGGCAGTCTGTGGTTCAGAGTGGATACCTGATCGCGCTGTGGGTTAGGGCAACTCGAGTTCAGCCATATCAAAGAGAATCCATTATATGTACGGCACATGGAGAGGTGGGGCGGCTATAGTTGACGGGGCTGAGAGAGCACAAGAGGCGCAGCTTTTTAATAAATAAACATTCCCAGGCAAAGACAAGCAATTAAAATTCTGAGCAGGTTAGATATTGAATTTTTCATTTAGTGGTTTCCAGCTTCTCCCCATTTCTCAAATTGAAATTCCATGTGTCGACATGATGATTGCACAACACCGGAATGACTTGTGTGTAGTGTACTGAGGAGAAACTGGAGAACTTGGCAAACTGTAAAACCAGGACACACACACCTCCCTTGTCCCACCTCTCCCTCCTGCAGACCTCTCCTGGGATTTACCTCCAAGTTCAGGTGGTTGGTCGTCATGGTAACTGCTGAGAGTGAGGGCTATTTGCATTGTTTCTGCTTTCATCTCTAAAACCATGTCATTATCCATACAGTACAGGTACTCGTGTTTATTTGTATGCTCCGGCTCGCCTGATTGTCAGCGTACTTGTCTGTCTGCTTGCTCATCTTTCTGCCTCTATTAGAGTCTGCGTTCCTTCTCAACTGTTCTCTTGTTTTTCTGCCCAGTCGATCCCTGCTCCATTCTTCCAACATCGATTTATTTACTGCATCCCCTACTTTATCTGGTGCACAGCTGGAGTTCTGCATGAATGTGCACAGACTCCGTTCTGCAGCCATCCTCTATAAATTACTCATTTAGCAGCACACAAACACAGCACTGTACAATGAAAACCCTCCTCATTTAAATTAGTTACACACCTCTTTACACACCTGACAGCATTCACAGGCTCCATGCACATATTATGCCAGTATCATATGACCGAACATTTATATTGCATGTAAAATGGGCAAGGAAACAAGCTTGATGACAATAATGTGATTTCAGTGCTTTGAGGAACACCCAGGTTTTGAGGACCACTTCTGACATCTGCTGGTTGGGATGAGAAAAACAAAAAAAAAAAAGGCAATAGGAGCGGACAAAAGCCAGCTGGTAGCAGGTACAAGCATGAACAAAGAATGTGGATGATGAAAGCATTAATTTATTCTCCGCAGGAAACACAAGGGCTGGCATTTATCCTTATTAATAATGCAAATACTGAAATACAGCAAGGTAATTTCTATACATATATACATCATTTATTATTTATAAACAATTTCACAGTCAACAATGAATTTATACATTTTGTCAACATAAGTCTGCATCAAACTGTACTCACTATACAAGCAAAACTGCACAGATTAAATGTGAGTCTTGAGTAACGCACGCAGAAATCTGCAAATTCCATGGAGATAACGTTCCCCTAAAAACCCTTATCATCTGCACGCTCGCTGCAGCTCTAATTGTGGATATTTATAACAGATATGAATGTTTTTGTTCCCCTTCATGTCCCTGTTTCACAGTGTCACCTCCACATGTAAAGCACACGGGTCGGTCTCGACACTGAAGAGCAGCAACGGAAACATCTGTTAGACAACCTGTACCTGCAGCAACACTCTCTCTCAGGACTCAATATGTTATTATAAAAGTATGATAGATTAAACCCAAGGAGACTTGTGTGCTAATCTGTCCATACTGTGAATATGTTTGAGCAAGATGAAAGTGAGAATGCACAAAGGGCTGTAAAAAGACCCTGGAGTCTCCAGTGTCTTATCGCGAGTCTGGATACATGCCAGTGTTTCATGAGAGGGAGAGCAGCTGTTTGCTGAATTCACATATCCATATCCAACTGCTGCGTGTTTAGTCTACACCAATTCCCACCTCTGCACGGTGTGGTTCATTTCAGAATAGTGATTCTCTGTAACGTCATTGCTAATGAAAAAGCAGTGGGAAAATGGTGGAAAAATGCTCATACATAGCGATAGTTCTTCAAAAAAATGAATTGTTGACTGAAAGTTTTAGATGTGTGAAGCAGGAATATAGAAGTATAAATACTGGATTCTGTTTCAAGTCCAATATTTTCTCTCCGTCTACCTGTTTGGTCTTTCTTATAGGATTATTTATGATGAGGATCTTGTTAACCCTTTATCAGGCAAGTGACTATTTTTGGTCATTTCCATATACATTACAAGACAGTAACAGCAACTGTTACAGTGAGGCAACCATCTCAGATCCAATGTGGTCTACAGGGTCTGTAAAGTCCACCTCTGCATGAATAGTGAGTGTAACTGGTTTGTTAGGTACCATGAAGTAATGGTACTAATGTAAGTAATGATGTTCAAAGGATTAATGTGGATGTTGACAGGTGTCAGCACTTATATTGGTCTAATGTTATAAAAGTGATGTTCTAGTGTTCTAAAATACATCTTTCTTTCACCTTACATGTGTTTTTCTTGTATTTTTTTAAATTTACTAATTATATTTATTTATTGTTTTATTTATTTATTTATTTATTTTAGGCCATTTACAAGTAAGGAACCAAATATGGTGACTTCATGGACCTTGATTTTCTACATGACAATAAAAAAATTGGAAAATTTTCACAAAACTAATAAAGTCTTGTTATATCCTCCAATAACACACTAAGGTTGAAATTTAGAATTTCGGAGTATGTCTATGAGTGACCGATAAAGGGTTAATTCATACATATGGTAAGCTGCAAAAAAGTATCCAGTAAAGTATAAATGTAGTTTATATACTTAGATAAAAATATAAGTCAGGGTGTATAAATATGTGTTGAAATATATCACGTTGTCCTGCAGAAAAGATCTCAGATATCACTCATATACAGGACTTCTTTCAGTGAGTAGTTTATGCCACAGGAGCAGTAGACCTACAAAGAAAACTCATGGGAAAGTGAGTCATAGAGTGGACGCTGCAGACGAGATGTGAGGATATGATGGGCAGTAAAGAAATATGTGCTGGCACCGAGAGCTTAATCTGTCTTATCAATGACAGGTCAGTGTCTCTGTGGAAGCATACGATCGATGGCACTTGACCTCCTTTAAATATCAGGATGGCCGACATCCCTCTCATCTCCACGTCTTGCCCAATCAGGGATGATTGCAGTACTTCCATGGAAGTCACCACCATTAGTTCTTTATCTTTGTAATGATGATGCTGCACATTGATCCTAAAGGAGCTGTCTGCTGTCTAATTGAAAATCGCTGTTTTATGTTGTTACTGTATATAATGCATAAAGTCGTGGGCTGTAGTGAAAAACATATAATAACTGTGCTGTTATTTATGCAGGTAACAACAGTAAAAGATACATGTGAACGTTGAAATGCAGACATATTTTCATACGTAATTGTTTTCGACATATTCCTAGTTGTTATGTATTTTGGTATTTCTAGTTATACATAATGAAATATAAACTTACCTCAGAGGTGAAAGCGAGGTTAGCAGATCTGCTCATCAGAATAACAAAAATGTTGTTTATTGCATGTAGTTTCAATAGGATTTTCCGCAAGCAACTATTCATGAGAATATTCTTTCTAGTAGAATCAAAACATGTCAAAAGTTCCTTGAAATATAGTTAAACAGCAGCATTCTTAGATATGTTTTGAAAACAGAAACCAAAACTGCATTTTCCTTTAATGATGCTCCAAAAACCAACAGACAGAGAGGTGTGTGCATGTGCTTTAACCTGGCTTTTATGCGACAGGCACCAGCTGGAGGCTGACGAACTGTGAGGAACTGTGCATTTCTTTCATGCTATGTATTCTTTTGTTGTGGACCAAAAGCACATCAGTGCACTGCAGAGACAGCTGGGAGCAGCACCCATCTGAGGCTCACTGAATGTAGGAGTGACATTTCTATGCAATATACTGCACTCAAGTGTCTGAGCCAGTCTTAAAGACACAAATCCATGATGCAAAAGCTCCTGTCTCAATAATTTACCGTGAGATTTCAGTTTTTCAGACTTTGCAAGTCTTTTTCTGTGATTTTTTTTTTTTTTCCCAGCTGCAGTGGTGATTACTTGTTGGACATTCAAAAGAACACGTTGGCATTCTAGGCAGAAAATATTCAGCCTGCGAGAGTGAAAATCTGAGGTACAAATAGATTTTTCAGCACATGCTGTATTTTATCTACCCTGTAGTTTCAGCAGGATACACAAGCTGGCTACAACACAGAGAACGCCTGGTAATTATGTAATTTTAATGAAAATTAACAATTTATGCTAAATGATACAACCTGCACCAAGGCAAGTCTACTATTTATTGACAGTGAAACATAGTCTGGAGTGAGGTGCAATAACACAAGTAAAACTCAGTCTCTCACCACAGGTAGCAGTACTTACATACGCTTACCTCTTTGTAAATAATTAAACATGAATATTTAAGTGTTATTACATATAAAGATTATTGTCGATACCACGTCCTATGGATACAAACATCATGCACCAACACAAATAATTACCCATTTCATGAATGTATTTATTTACCTCAATTCACTATTTATATCAGTTTCAATAAACCCCTGCTGATGATGATAAATAACATACAAACTGAAGCTTAGACACATATGGAGCCTGGGGATAGTACAGTATAGCTACTTTTTTATTATCTCCTAATGATAATAAAATACATATTTACCCTAAATTAGTGAGGTTAAATATTTAGTCTTTAAATATGAATATTGATTGAAGAACTGGAAACACTGGATCAGAAGTACTGATATTTTATTGAATCTACACACAAGGAGCAGACTTCCGGATGAATCAAATGCGCCGATACCTGCAAAAAGCAAGCTAGAATCCATTATGACTGTTATGTAATTCCACAAATAGCAGTAAATTTGAGTATTTATGATCTTTTTAAGTGCAGTCAATTTCAGACATTCTGAGCTCAAGGACTTAGTTTGATAGTTTAGTGAATCAAGTATAGAGGAGCACGGTGTCTTATAGTTTATATTTGTCAAGTAAAGAGCACCTGTTCAGTGTCCTCACAGGGCTCCCTAACAATGTCATTGACCTTTTCTTTGACATCGACTGTATTTCAGTTCACAGAACACTCCAACAGCCAAAGCCGGAGCCCTGGAGATGCCGACTGCGCGCCATGATTAACGCTCCCTTCTCCCAATCTCTGACAAGCACAAGGGCCACTCTGCCTGTGTGATACACTTCTTCCCAAATTGAATCCTCTCCTCTTTCTTCTTGTTTGTGATGTAATCGCACTTGTTACCGCCACTTCTCACAGGACACCTCTCCTCCTTTCATTTTCAGCAATAAAGTATTACGTGTGCGCTGACTTCAGTGACAGCTCCCCAAATGCATTCACTAGTTCTGAGGTCAACTGGGGTATTTATCAGCTCTGTCCCCCACTGAGGGTGCAATGATCAAAGTTGGTGTGCCACAGACATTGTACAATTTACAGCACCCCCAAGTGCCCTTGGCCATCACTCTGCATGACACTAAGCTTATCATTGTTCAGACCAATTATATGACCTGGAGAGAGGAATACGATTGCCGTTCTGTACCAGTGGTTTGCCAAATAAATAAGTGCTTAATGACCCTCTCACTCCCCCTTTTCAACTTAATTAGGGAGGGAACAGATTTGCTGGATGGATGACTCTACAGCAACAGACTGTGAATCAGAAACAGGGGACTGCCAGCCCTTCATTCATTGTGTGTATTGGTTTGTCTGCAGCTGCTTGATTGCTGCCCGAGCTACTTAAATATATGTGACCACCAGCGGGCCCAGCTGTGTGGCTGCAGCCATTTGAGCGTCCTCCTGCAGCACGTCGAAGAGAAGCGCCTTCTACAATCATGTCACTAATTCCGCAAGTCGCTGGACCGTGTCGAATTACATGCGTACGTCTCCATCATCATTTACAGTCAAATAAATCTGTCAACGACATTTTTATAGCGATGCTGAAAAACGGTAGATGATAAGTCACTGTCGGTTAAAATAAGTTCTAACCCTCATATACCTGCACAGTTCATGTAAGTAATGCGTCAGACACAACAATGACATCTGGGAATAAACCAAATACAATTATAATACTCAAATTGAAGGTTTCCTTGCATTCTTTGTGCCAGGCAATTACAGTTTTATTCATAGACAGCTGGAAGGATGGCCTTCTTTGTGTTAAAGGCTGGGAGAGTTGTCTGGCTTCAACAGAAGCGCAGAGCACGTCTCGATTTCTTCGCTTTTTTTTTTATATCGCCAGTCTTTGAAGCACAAGACAGGCTTTGCTGCAGTTGCATTTGCAAACATTAGAAATAATCTATCTGTGTTCTCTGTTTTAGCAGCACTTTAAAATGAGTAGGAAAAATTCCTGTGTAGTTAACAAGGAACAAACAAACCGGCGAGTCACTGAGAGGAAATAAATTCATAATCATAAGAGACTGTGAAGTTGCAGATTCTGTAAAAGAAGAATACTTCTATATATTCCAAGGCTGCTGACTGACCTCTTTCTAAATAAATCCTGACAGTTATCTTACTCATATAAACACTTGATTTGTGTACATTCAGTAATCATTCAGCGCATCCCTTATTTCCAAATTAAACACATTGTGCTAAGTGTTTTCATCACACTCACTTTGCCTGATCAGAGTCACCGTTCATGCATCATTAAAATCCACCCTGCTGGATGTTATAGGCAGTGGTTCTAATTCTACTCGTATAATTTACAATGCAGCATAAATGAATCTTATCCCTAAACAAAAGTGGCAGCTGACATGAAAGAGGTTTCATGAAAATCCTACTGAGGCTGGTTGAGTTTCAGAATGGAAGGTGATGATCTTTTAATCATCGTACCCAAGTGTGGTCAAATAGGCTCATAAATCCTCATCAGGCCTCCATCATGGGCCATCTCACAGTACAGGAGAGGAGAAATAATCAATAGACCATCTTCTACGAATAAAATGATGTCACGAGTGAGGGATGTTAAGCAGTATGACATGATAAGTTACCGTGCGCAGTCTGCCATTCAAGACACATGACTAAGTTATATAATGAAGGGAACAGTATGGAATATATATGGTATTAAAACTGCCAGCACATATATCCTCTGATGATGCATCTGAGCTAAGAATTCTTTTTAAATGCAAAATGGGTACTTCAGCCTTAAATAACATTTAGCCAAAATGAACAAAAACTGATCACTCCACAGAGTGCTTTGCCCAAATTCTGGTTTTGTGGCTTAATGTTTTCCCTGGGATCATTAAATGTTGCATAATGATTCACATCTCGTTGAAATGATAGCCTTTCAAATTCTCTATTTTTAATTAGCATATTTGGTTGCCACCAGGAGTCCCAGCTGCTTCTGTGTCTTGATGGGCAACACCAGCTGTCCTCTAAAAAACTGCACATGAAGCTGTCTACTTCACAAAAACAGAACATAGACTTTTATTTTTACCATATGGGCTGGGATACAGTACACTGTATTGTGAACATTATAACGCTTACGTGGAAGGTGAAAAACCGATCAGACAACAGTACTCTAACAGTAACCTCTTCAACCTAAACTTTGCTTCATTACATTTTATCGGGCAAGTGACTATTTTTGGTAATTTCCCAATACATTACAAGGCAGTGACAGCAACAGGTAGTGAGGACAGTGAGTTAACCATCTCAGGTCCATTGTGGTCTACAGGGTCTGTATGGTCCACCTCTGCATCAACAGTGAGTGTACCTGCTTTTTAGGTACCATGAAGTGATGGTACTAATGTAAGTAATGATGTTTAAAGTGATAATGTGCATGTTGACAGGTGTCTAGATCAGCATTTATGTTGTTGTAATGTTCTAAAAGTGATATTCTAATGTTCTAAAATAAATGTTCCTTTAACCTTACATGTGTTCTTCTAATTTTTATATTTACTTCTTGGATTTTTTTTTTGTTCTTTTGCCACTTACAGGTTAGGGTTAAGTAACTTATCCTCCTAGGACCCACTGTCCACGTATGAGGACAAGAAATTCACAGCTTTACACCAAAAAAAAAGAAAAAGAAACAACTGTCCACCGCAAATGACATTCCATAAAAAATTTTTAAGAATGCATCTGGAAAAACTGTTGCATCATGATGTTTCCAATATAAGCAATTATTTAATTAAAAAAAAGCCCAAAACTCAAAAACCTGTGGGGCTCCTGGGCCTTAGAAGGTTATTATGGTAACTTCACTGACCTTGATTTTCTACATGACAATAAAAATTTTTAGTAATTAAGTCTTGTTGTGTCCTCCAATAACACACTACGGTTGACATTTAGAATTTCAGAGTATTTCTATGAGTGCCCTTGCAGTTATAGAAATATCAGTGTGGCCAGTGGTGAGTGGAAAAATGCTACAATAAAAACTAAGCATTACCTTTAGATTATAAATCTTAGGTGCTAAACATTCCAGGGCCGGACTTACTCTGTACAACCCACTGGGTACAGGGAGTGCCGTCCTCAGACGTCCTGTTTGAGAGACCCAAATAATTCAGTCCTTATCCACCTAGCAGACAACTCTGTCCTTCAGAGTGGACTGTCCACAGTGGACTACAACACATCTTCTTCTGGGTGGACGTCATAGTATCTGCCAAAAAAGGTGTTTCAAGATGTGTTTATCTACATAAATATGCCAAGGGCCGGGCCTCGGTCCAAGTCTCCTACTCTGTAACACACACATACATAGACGCACTCAGCCATTCCCACTACCACCACTGCAGCAGTCCAGTTGGCACTGACAGAGATGCTTTGATGTTGAGAAAGGCCAAAAAATCAGCTGGAATTGCATGAAGGGTAGAAGTTGAGAGCGGTTCTGACTGTAGTAAACATATTTCAACTACTGTGCTGGAAATATTCTTGACACATTTGGAACAAAACATTTAAATGATTGCAAATATCATATCTCTAAGTTCTATTGTGGCGATGCACTTTTTTGGACCACCATTGACGCCACTACTTGACCCTTTATTTATTACTGTTATCGTTGTAATAAAAGTGGAATATTTCACAATCTTTCTGTGTCACTGATTAGATACACAGCGTCCAATTTTGGTGTGCATCAAAGATTAAATATTCTGAATTATGAGGACTAATTGGTGATTTTAAGTCGCTGACTGCTAATTTGTTGCAATTATTTCATAAAAAGAGACGTTACTGTATTATTATGTACTGAGTGAAAGGATGTCTGCCTCCCAGAATTACAGTATGCAGTAGGTTCCAAAAAATAAACCATTTCATTATAATGGGAATGCATTAAATTCTAAAGGACACAGTGTTTGCACTAGTTTTCACTCAGCGTTTTACAATCCTTTCATTGACATAGCCTGAACCAGCTCCTTAAAAGCAAAAAGGCATGTACTCTAGTTCTCCGGACATAGTAATTGGACTTATAGAGCATCTACAGAGGCCAGTGTCCCATTTTCAGAACACTGATTATTCTTCAGCTGTGGATCAGAATGAATCAGTGATCAAAGACCAGCTGGCTTTTCACAGTTGGATTCCTGAACGCAATTCCCACGTATGAAAGAGGAGTGCTCTCTGACACCTGTTGATCAAACCGGAGAACTACAGCCAAATTCAACAGCGGCGACCCGCACTGTAACAGCGTCAGAGTGTAGAGTCAAACTGGTTCACACACTGTATATGCATTTGGAACCCGTTTATTGTCATATTGTCTTTGCGGTGACTTCACAGCGGGCGAGATTCATGTCCTGCCTGGTTGTGAAAGGGTTATTTGTTTTAATGTGATATGGCTGTGATGCATTTTGGATGTCCAAGGACCCATGAATTCCTGGCCTGATAAGCTGTCAGGAGCATTGCCCTGTCTACAAATTGTGTGTGTGTGTGTGTGTGTGTGTGTGTGTGTGTGCAATTGGGAATTGGGAGAGAGCGCGGACAGCCTCAAGGTTATGTGCCATTAAAAACAACACTGCATAAATTCCGCCTAATAATTCATAATAATGACTCCCCTGTTTGTTGGTTTCTTGTTTATTCCTCGTTCATTAACATGCCAGTGCTCATGGTGCTCATACCGCAAGACGTCTTTTGAGTGGAAGTGAGGGGAGAATGATTAGAGGGCATATGGAAATTATTATAACCTGTTCAAGTGTAAGCATCCCAGATCTATAACATTCATACAAACCCTTATGGATGCAAAGGGTAACTCGGTAAAGTAAGTTTGGAGTAAGTGTGTGAGTTGACTCTCTGTGTGTGTCTGTGTCGCTATCTCTGCATCGTCATGTTGAACGCTCTTGGCTCTCTTTCGGTCTCCTTGGCCGTTTCTTCCTCGTCGGTGATATGAGACTCTTGTGGTGCCCTTGAGTGTAGAGCCTTGATTCTTCAAGTTGTGAAGCCAAAACCGTTCCTTCTTGTCTTTCTATTTCTTCCTAAGCATGATATTTCTCTTACAATATCTGGAATATGTTGAAGCGACTACTTTATAATAAACATGTCAACAAAGCTGTCAAGTGGAATAAGTACCCATTCACACTCCACTTCAATAACCTGTACAACAATGTGCAATGTTTTTTTAATTTTCCACTGTTTACCCTTTATTGGGCAAGTGACTATTTTTAGTCATTTCCACAAACATGAGAAAACAGTGGCAGCAACTGTTCCAGTAAGGACAGTGAGGCAACAATCTCAGGTTAAATGTGGTCTACAGATGCTGTAAGGTCCACCTCTGCATGAACAGTGAGTGTACCTGCTTTGTTAGGTACCATGAAGTAATGGTACTAATGTAAGTTATGATGTTCAAAGGGATTCTGTGTATGCTGACAGGTGTCTGGATCAGCACTTATGTTGTTCTAATGTTATAAAATACATGTTCCTTTCACCTTACATGTGTTTTTCTTGTATGTTTTATATTTACAACAGTTTTTTTTTTTTGCCACTTAGGGGTAAGGAACCAAATATGGTAACTTCATTGACCTTGATTTTTCTACGACAATAAAAGATTTTGAAAAATTTAACAAAACTAATAAAGTCTTGTTATGTCCTCCAATAACACACTAAGGTTGACATTTTAAATTTCAGAGTATTTCTATGAGTACCCTATAAAGGGTTAACAATATGTGCAATAGTTCTGTGAATCTCTTTTATAAGTTTAGTAGCATCTCTACTTGTAATGTGTCATATTTTTATGTAGTTATTCCCTACCAATACAGATGTTTTTTTCAATTCTTATGCATTGTTTTTAGTCTTAACTGTACTGAAAACTAGATAGTAAAGATTTACTTTAATCTAAATTCACAGCATCTTAAATCCCAATACCACTATCAGACAAGGATTGTGTGTTTCTCTGTCTTTGCATTGTTTTGGAGGTGAATGAAGTTACAACTGTATTTCAGGTAAGGTAGGTTTCTGAGAGTGGAAGTTTAATAGGTTTGTTTTTTAGTATGTCTTTTAACTGATCTAAAATGTTTAATAACCTTAAACCATTAATCCTATCAATACATTTTAATAATCGAGGTAAAATGCAGTTTCTCAGCTTTTCAGCCGTATCAGATATGACCCATTTGGACATTGAGAAGCTTTGGAGTGAACGTGGAAACACCACCATCTTCTGCAACATTCACCAGTAAAATTCATGTAGTTTGACAAATGACAGTGGGTGTAAACACTTGTAGTTTTATAATATTGCGCATAAATGTCGCTTCTTTCTCTGTGTTAATATAATAACCTTTGAATTTTTCACAAAAGTGTACATAGTCAGAAAATAAAATATACCAAAAGCAGTAATATTATAATAAATGGTGATAAATCACTTAGGAGAGGTTAACTGGTGAGAAAAATTAGTTTCAGCACAAAAATAGTCCTAGGTCTTTAAGGGTGTGCACATATTGTTTTAGAATATGTGCAGCCAAGTGAAGGTTGTGTAATCTTATTTATGCTTATGCAAGAAAAGAACAGAAAAGAAAAGAAAAAAAAAGAATAGAAAAGAAAAGAAAAGAAAAAAAGAAATGCCTGCATTTGAACATAAAGCAGAAAGAATTAATTATCCATCCTAATTCCTCTAAATTAGTCCTTAGAAGAGTTTAAAGATTTAAAGCCTTGAAGTCTACACTGTACATTGTAAAAAAAAAAAAAAAAAAAAAAAAAAAAAGGACCTATTTAGTTTTAAATAGTAGTCACTTGGTTTGGCGTTGATAGAAAGAAGTCTACTCTGCACCGGCTTCAGCGAGTGAAGAATAAAACAAAGGGACACTCTACACACCGTCAGTGGCCCCCGATGCCAATTATCTCAAATGCCACACTGATGTTTGTTCACTCTTGATCTCACTCCCTGAAAATGTCACTTTATGTGGAAGTAGCAGGTAAACAGCATTTGACACCAATCGCTGCCTCCACCACTTGCAGTAATGACTTGAGGCCTGTTGTGACTCTGTGTGGATGCGTTTCAATTTGTGTTCTCTCCGTGTACCCTCACGCTGCCTTGTCTCATGCTTTTGTGTGTCATTTTGTTTTGTTGTGTTGCATCACGCTGAATTCCCTCTGTTGTTTCCTACCGGACTGTGTTAAACTGCTCTGTGTGTGTCTTATGTCTGCCTTGTGTTGTGTCACAGAGTTTTTATGTTGGGCTTTATTCCTCGTGCCCTCCCGTGTGCTCCCATTATCAGCGGGACACTGACAGGTCAACAGCATCCCACCCAACGGTAAGAAGGACCCTGCTCCTAAAAAAAGACCCTCTAATAACCAGCAGTAATAATGGAGGTGAAGGTGTCAGCATGGGCTGAGATCACACCTCCACAACCACACAGGTCTGAGCGACACTGTTCACATCAGACTGTATCACTCTAAAAAAAAAACAAAAACATCTATTCAACCTCCAACAATTGCAACATAAAATCTGATGAGATATATTCTTATTTTGTACAGACTTTAATTCCAGTGTTTAGGATTCATGTGGATTTAGGAGAATCTAATTGAAGAAACTAAATCCACAGTATACTCTTACATCTATAAATGAATTCTCCATATTATGTTGCATCTGTGTGTTTCTATAGTAGTAGGTCACAATAGACAACTTCCTCTCCTTATTTTCCATTTTATAACAGGGAATATCAAATGTGAGGACCTCCACAGCCAAAAGCAATAACCTTCGAGCCACTAATCCTATCAACACTTTTCAATAATACAGGTAAAAATGCAGTTTCTCAGCTTTTCAATGCCATCAGATTTGACCCATTAGGATTTTACAGACTAACGTAGTGAACATGGAAGCACCAACATTTTCTGCAGCATTAATTCACCAATGAAACTCACGTAGTTTCACCAATGGCAAATATAGATGACATTTGTTTTTACTGTATGTGCAGTTAATGGCATATTTTTATTGGAAGTGTCACTTTTTCTTCCATTTTCTCTGTCTTGATAAAATAAACTGTGAATTTATCCTGAGCTTCTACGTACATTTCCATGATCAGTAAATTAAATGTAGGGAAATTTGAGATTTTCACTGAAAAAAAGGAAATGTAGAGGATTCAACTATAATAAATGGTGATAAATCAGGTTTACTTTGAAAGTATTCACAAAAATAGTTCTATTTTATTTTTAATTACTGTAAATATATTTTAAGTTTCTACAGTATTGTGTGTAGACTATAGACTGTAGACTGAATATGTTGGTGATTATTTAATTTTTGAGTGGGCCTTTTTTTCAAGAGGGGAGTAGAATGTTCTGTTTTCCTGCATTTAAGACAGGCATTGAAGTAGACACATGGACCTAAAAGAAGTCTGTGTCCTTGATGAAGAGTGATGGTCCTGTAGTTAAACCCAGAAAAAAAAACCATATTTTTACTATATTAACCCCCAAAGACCTAGCACAATTTTTGCGGCGACTTACAAATGATATTTTGTTTACATTTAGATTTTATTAAGTGATTTATTTCCATTTTTTTTATAATATTATCCACTGCATTTTGTATTTTTCAGGTGAAAATCATGCATTGTTCTTATATTGAATTTACTGATCATGTAGATGTTCATAAAAGCACAATGTAAACTCATAGGTTATAAAATGAAATAGAATCAAAAGTCATATTTTCAGCAAAGTATATCATTAGTTGAACATTAAAACAAGCATCTACAACCTTTACATGGGTTTAATTGGTAAATCCCTGATGTAGAATATGAGTGTTTCCGTGTTTACTTCTGAGACCAAGAACGTCCAAACAGATCATATGTAATGACATTGAAAAGCTGAAAAACTGAATTTAACCTGAATTATTCATATGTATTGATAGGAGTAGTGGTCCAAAAGTTCTTCAACATTTTATATAAGGAGGTGCTTTCGATCGCTTGCGGCTGTTTTGGTCTTTAGTCAATTTATTTTCCTGTGCACTAATATTTTCTGTGAGGTTTCTTAACATACCAAACATGAAATCGAATGTTAAAACACTAAAGGCAAAAGGGGGGGAAAAAAATGTGTTTTAAAGTTTATCTGCTGAAATGTGGACATGACCTTAAAACAAAGCAGCCTGGTCTTGCTCAGTGTAAACATGACCTTAGTCTTCTTCAGGTGAACTGTTCTGTGGCTTGTTAGGAGTGAGAGCACAGGCTGAGGTAACTAAAAAAAACTGCTCCAATATACACATCCTTTAGAGAAAAGGACAACATGATGTTCAATAGAGCAAAAAAGCAGAGCTGAAAACAACCTTGTAGTCGTGTCCAGTGCTTCGTTTCTTTCATTCATATTTCATTCATGAACCTGCTTTGACCAAGGTTATTCAAGCTAAAAAATATTAAGACTAAGACTACTGAACAAGTAAAAAAAACCAAACACTAAAAAAAGAATAAAAAATATAATAAACATTGGAGCACAAATTAAAACTTAATAGAATTTATTGTAAAATCAGTACTGTTTTTGTCCAATATTAAATATATTAAGTATGGGTTATAGAACCAGTTGGTTTTGCACAGTATTGGACCTTCACTAAATAATAGTTATTTGATCTCATGCAATCCGACCCTTTTCAGCCTCAAGGTTTTCCCATAATACCTTAAAAACTAACACTAAAACTGAATAAAAACTGAACTGAAATCAGCCAAATCCTCAAAACTGAAAAAATACTTACAATTTCAAAAGGTAAACTCAAATTATAAGCCACAAATAAACAAACAAAGCTAACTATCAATTCTGATCATTTGTACATATAATGTCAACCCCAGTGTGGGAGGGTTTTTTTCACTTGCCTCAGTCTAAACAAAACTAGGACTTCTTCCAGAATTAGAATAAACCATTCCAAACATGATATAACCATGTATCATTGAAAGCATTAGGCATTCTAGCCATGTTAATACACCCAATAACCCTGGAAAAAAGTGTCACATACATAGAGCAGCGGCATCATCAAGTGAGCAGCCATTTATAACCATTTATTTGTCATATTCTGTCCAGCAATTATAACATTTTAATATGTTGTAACTGTAATTGTAAAATTACGCCTCCCTGATTTTTCTTGACTGTGTCCACGCTGCGTATGACCTTCTTCAATGAGGTGTGATGTGATGCACAGCATGGTGGTCAGCAGGACGACACGGCCTGATTCATAGTCCACTTGCATAAATTAAGCCTCTCTCTCTCTCTCTCCCTGTCAGTGTGTTATTTTCTTCTACAGGGTAAAACATACTGGAACTTGACACTGTGCTGTGCTGAGAGGTTGGCAGTGAATGTGAGAGTCTTGGTAAACACTCCTGGGCAGTAACCTCTCCAGGGAGCCGAGGGTGTGAGAGCATGTGTGTGTGCCAGCGTGTTTGTGCGGTTGTTAAACAGCGGCGTCTTCTCCTCACCGCCGCTGATCTGTTGACATGGGTCACATTGGCAGGAACAGGATGAGAAAGCTGTAAATGGGGTCAGGGTCACTGACAGCAGAGGAGATGCAGTTAAGGACTGTGGTGACATGAGGCTTTTTGTTTGACAAAATGGTACAAATGGGAGCTGGGCTTGTTGTGTTGCAGTCTCTTGTGATGGGGGGATCCTGTAAAAGAGCATATGGCTTTACAACAAAAGAGGCTCTGTTGTTGTATTAAACCTTTTTCCATCCTCTTTTTTCACAGGTTCAGGCTCGCATGAAAAGGGTTTTCCAGTGAAAAGGGTTTTTCCAGCTTCACTTTTATATGGCTGCACTTTAAGGGGTTGCGATCTCCTTTATTGCAAAATATAATAATGTATATCATTAGTTTCATAGACTAATTGCTCCACTGATCTGGAAGGATTTCGATGTAGGCTACAGCAAAACCACGTTATCCTCCTAAGACCCAGGAGCCCCACAGGTTTTTGAGTTTTGGCTTTTTTAAATTAAATAATTGCTTATATTGGAAACATCATGATGCAACAGTTTTTTCAGATGCATTCTTAAAAATTTTATGGAATGTCATTTGTGGTGGACAGTTGTTTCTTTTTTTTGTATAAAGCTGTGAATTTCTTGTCCTCATATGTGGACAGTGGGTCCGGGGAGGTTATATTAGAGGTTGGAAACTTAAGTAAAAGTAAAGCATACTTTAAAATTTTACTTTTATCTTTATATGTAAGAGAACAGAAAGCAGTCATTGTACAGTAACAATAGTTTGTGTCAGTGATTCACTGTTTCATGATCTTTATCAATTTGTGGTGTATTTAAGGGTTCGTTGAATTTTACTGTTGGTCTTTTCTATTGTTCCATAATGTATTTGATCATTGTAAGCCTTTAGAATTTTTATCATATGTCTCTGAAAAATAATCTTCTATTGAGCTCAAAAATCAGCCCCGTCATTTTCCATCCAGTTGAAAATTGATTTTAGAGAGTTATGGTAGTTTAAGAAGGAGGAGAAATGTGTAAACATAAAGAAACACTTTATAGGTTCATTACAATGAAAAATGACAGATTTGGAGATATGGACACTATATACGAAGAGGATGAAAAACTGTCATTGGAAAAGTTGCCTCTGAGACATTGTGGGATGGAAACTGTAAATATGTTATAAGTTATGTCCAAGTCTTTAAAATTATAAATACAGTACAACAAAAGGCTTGACAATTAAATATTAAACCATAAATGGTACTGAAAAATAGTGAATGTTTAGGCCACTACTCGAAATTTTAAAGGAAAAAGAATAAGCTACTTGCAAAACTATTATCAGCAAGTAAGAGAACAGAAAATAGTCATTCCACAATAAAATAGTCCCTGTCAAAGCTTCACAATAATAATACTCATAATAATCATAACCATAATAATCATAATCATTTGCACATTTGAGAATGAAATATAACGGACATTACGATTCATCACCTTTTCCATCAGCCAGTTAACAGAACATCTCCTCCCACTAAACGTCATCTCTTCTGGTCAAAGCTGTCAAAGAAAATTTCTCCCGTGTTTCACTTTGTTGCCTCATCCAGACGGGGAGCAAAGCCTCGTTTACGATAGCACCTGAAGGCAGCATTAGATTCTCCGACTCATTGAGCGAAAAAGTTCAGAAAAAAAAAAAAAAAAGTCTGTAAAATAAACCTGTGACTTGACAAATAGTCACAGGTGCATTTTTGTAACTTTGAGGAGATTTTTTTTTTTTTTTTTTTTTTTTTAGTCAGTCCTTCAGTCGGTGGCCCGCTGTCACACATGGCTCCCCGGGCGGTGTGGGTCCTGGTCGCACTGTCCGGTCTCCTGCACGCGCGCTCCTGCTGGGCTTATACCTGTCCGACCATCTGCCGCTGCAGCACCGACACCTTCCAGTGCAGCAGAGACACTCAGATGGCCTCTCGGGCGAGATCAGCATCCGTGCTTCGACTGTAAGTAACCCGGCTTTGGAGTTTTACTGCTGATAGTACTATAGTGTAGTCAAAAACCCACTCATCTTCCTGCAGAGGGACTGTGGTGCTTCACACAGAGCCAATCAGTGCCCTTGTGGTGCTTCATGGAGTTTTTCCTCTCCTTTAGGGACTTGTTATGTCTTGCTACTCATTAAATTACTGAAACTATTTTTCAGACTGTCTCTGTAATATTCCAGTGGGGAGTTTTTGCTGAGCTACTTCAGGAAATGTTATTTTTCAGACTCAATTAAATAGACTTTTTTTTGTATCATTCAGTACTTTCGAGGTATTATGTTAAATTTCATTTATGATTCCTACAGAAGGCTCACCCTGCTGCCCCTGAAAGAAGTTCCCAGTCATGCGTTCAGAGAACTGATCAACATTACAATAATGTAAGTCTCTTAGTCTGTATTTTTGTGGAAATAAGCAAGGTGAAAAGGTTTGCAGAAGTTGAGTGACTTTTCTCATAGATGTTCAGAAGCAGAACAGGATACAGTGCTCAATATTTAACACTTATTAGTCTCAAACAAGACTTAAATGTGTCTAAGTGGATTATTTTGAGTGAGATTACAGTCTTAAGCAAAACTTGAAGTGTCCAAAAGCCTCTTTCCATAAAGAAAACATATGATTGACATCACATAAAAGGTAACTGTAGTGGATGTTACACATTAGTGTTAATGATAACAAATGATCTGATTATATAGAAAAAATATGAATTAATCACACAATCCATGTACAAATTTTAGTGTTGTAGCGCAATAACTAGGACAAAAATAACTAATTAGGAGTAATTATTGAAAAATAGTATTGCCAGTATAACACCATGCAAAACAGGGTTAAATAAGTTTTTCAGTTTCTTGTAAATAAAGCATTTCATCTGGTAGTAGCAGGACTGAATTGATGTACCTTTTCAATTTTACAGTAGTTACACTTACAGTATACCATGTTCTTTGGGCGTACTGTAAATAAATACACCAAGGACACGTATGGAACAAAAGAAAAATAACAGGTCCTTCACAAATTATCTTCAAAATAACCAATATCCTGCTGCCCATGTCCCGTACCACCTATTGGTCTGTATCACAGAGCATCCACTGCGAATCAGTGGAAATGGAAACATATACAGCTTTAATAGTCAATACTTTAGTAATACAAATATTTCTGCACTATTAGTGGTTGATTTCAAAAGATGTGCTCTGTTTGCAGTGACTTTGCTGCATTCAACACTTGTCATTTGTATTTGTGTATTAATCTGGAACTGGGAAAAGGATTAGTGACAGTGGAAGAGTGTAAACATTTGTCTATGACTATTCATTAGTCTCTTACATAATTAGCTTTCATTCACCGATGTCTTGCTCTAGCATTTATTTCATATGTAATGAAAAAAGACACCATGTTAACTGGTTTGTTCAGTTTATTTTGTGTCTAAAAGTTGTACCCAATACACACACACGGCGTCTAAAATCCTACTTTTATTCACTGTAATAAGCACTCTCAATGCCTTTTGATTCTGGTCTCATTCAGATTTATCAAACCCACATCTGTAATAGCCCCTTAAAAAAAAAAAAAATGTTGAACCGGTCATTTTTACAGATTTCATCAGCATGAAACACCCCGTTTGCAGATAGAAGCCTAATAGAAATAGCAGACCAGATATATAATGACTCCAACAGATTCATATTTCTAGTGTAAATCCAATTATAACTGAACGAGATATCAACATCCAGAGAAGTGAAAATGTAACCTCTCCTTATTGTCCGCACATTTGGGAATTAATTGCTGGTTGTCTAGACCACCCCCCCCCATCTTTATCAAGTTTATAACCAGTAAAAACCCGGTGCTAAAACTATAATACCATCCTGAATGGGTTTTACTTTTTAATTAATGCCTCACTTACAGTTTGATGGGCAGATATGAAGCGTTTGTTAGCCTGTGGTAAGATAAGTTCCAATGGAGCTGTTTGCACTCAGCGTGTTTGACTTTGCTCTGCTCTTCAGGGACGGGCCTTATCAGTGTACTTACAGTACTTACATGAGATATGGTCATTACGTTCAAATACACAAGGCAAATGGAGATTTCCTCACTAAAATAAGATAGGTGTGAGGCCTAAAAGTTTGCCATCAGCCTGATTTGAATAAACATTGGAAGATAAAACCCAGGGCCGGCCCTAGGACTTTGGTGGCCCTAAGCAAATTTATGTTTGTGGCCCCAAAATACTCACAGGGCAACCACCGTATCACACGCACTGTTCGTAACTATATTAAAACACACATGCACGTGATTAACAACAAATATCTAACTTTATTTTAAAACAATGTACCGGTATATTAAAACTATATCAAATTTTGAGAAGCTAATAATAATAATAATAATAATAAT
>JAPQRQ010000008.1:11634862-11648192 GCA_037367365.1 Apogon talboti
CCCGCTCTACCATCTGAGCCACGGCCGCCCCAAGCTAAGACAATTAACAACTGAAAAGTATTCACATAAAGTCAAGATATTTAAACTATAAACTAACTTGGATGTAGCAAGGCCTATAAGTAAAAACAATGACAAATGAACACCAATAAAAAATATATATATATTTTGACTATGTCGCATACGGTTCATCTCATTCTCTGATTTTTTTTTGTTTTGTTCTGCTTTTTGTTTATATTTCTCTGTCAGTATATCTGTCTGGTTTTTTTTTGGAGGGGGGGGTTGTTTTTTTTTCTGTCTGGCTGTCTGTCTGTTGTCTCTGGTCCTGTCATTGTGGGTTGGTGAGGTTGTCTTGTTTTGTAACTGTATTGTTGTCCCATAAAAAAATCCAAAATAAAATATTACAAAAAAAACCTATTTAGGCAAATAGCAATGATCAATAACAAAATATTCCAAAAAATAAATAATAGAGTCAACAAATGTACACTATGAAAGCAATTAACTCACATATAGCAAGGTTTCTAAATAAAGGCAATGACAAATGAAAAACTAAACCATTCCATTGAAACCTTCTACATCTAACCTGTGTCGAGGCAGATTGACACCAGAGGCTCCTTTAATGACGCGAAATTGGAAAAAAATCTGCACAGCCTCATCTCAGGTGATTATGTGAAAAAGCTCTTTCTAAGCGCCGAGCGGTAATTATGACACCATACATAACAGAGGAAAGGATAAAAGAAAATGTAAACGGCACAGATGGAGTCTTTTAATTGTTTCTTGGTTTGAAATGAAAGAGAGTGATGTTAAGCCCAGGAAAAGTGTCGGTTGATTACAGTAGAGTGGGAGGCTGAAACGACAAGCGTGATTACGACGCCGGCAAAAGGAAGTCTGCCGTCTCCATCAGAAAACAAAGTGTTCAAGGATGAATCAAAGAGTGCCGTTGACTTTGCTTGTCTCTTGAACGCCTTTGTTTAGTCCTCCTTTTTAAACATCTTCACTTAGTCTTCTCGGCCCAGATGCATCCGTGATGTATGTTTGGAGCTTTTCCAAACATGAGGTGAAGTGTATGTGACTGTGTATTATTGCCCTAGAAGTGTGAATTGTTGCTGTTGGTATTTTAATGTTTCCCTGGTGGGTTTTATCGTAGAATCCATCAACTCTGGCCTATTTCTAAAAAGAAGGTTATTCAAATGTAAATAAGGAAAGAAAAGTACTTACAAGTTTGGGTTGTTTTTTTTGGGATTTTTTTTTTTTTGCTAAAACCCATATTTGCTTTGCTTGATCTGAGACATTTCAAGAGTAATTTGTTTACAGTCTCTTGTTAATCTGTTGACTGATGTGGAGCGGTGTCTTTTTGCGCCACAGTGAGATTTCCCAAAGCGACTCCATCACACGGATACAGACACATGCCTTCCTGTCTCTCCACAGCCTGGCTCAAATGTAAGTGATACCTAATGCCACATTCACAGCGAAAGCAATTATTCATTTGAACAGCTGGTATATGTTTTGCATTTCATTTGAGTTTAACAGGATTAGTCTCTCAATTACAAAGCTGCATGTTTAATCCTTGATATTCAGAGCGGACGATCAATGAATAGGGTTTTTTTTTTTATTTTCTCCTCTCTCTGTTTATTTGTTGACAACTGCTGACAGCATTATTGTAATTACTGATATATTTCTCATTTCTGTTCATGTAGTTTTGTGCAGAATGTCAATAGTTTGCAGTCAATTGAAAAGGGTGCCTTCACTGACCTGCCAAAGCTGGAGTATTTGTAAGTCTGTGGTTCTGTTTTATATTTTCAATACTGAGCACTTACGTCAGGCAGATTTTCCAATTATTTCTTATATAATTCGGCTGCATATTAAATAGTCGCTGTTTAAAGTGTAAATCTCCACCCACTGCAAGATTATGGAAGAAGTTCTAGAAAGTCAGAGCAGTTCAGGGACGTACCCAGGATAGAAAAACTAAAAGAAGGGTCTGAGAGGGTCAGTTATGGATGGTTTTACCACCTAAAAAAATAAACACCCACAAATCTTTTTTTTTTTATTTTATTAGGTTATGTTCACTGCTTGCCCTTAAAAATAAGAACTCAAGCCCTGAAGAGCTAACCAAATCTAAATCTATACTGCAATTTTACCTTGAAGAACCACTGCTTTGATCAGTTTTTGTATCTATGTGTTTTAACGTATTATCGCAGGTCAAATGAACTGAGGTCACTGGTGGTGGTGTGTAAACAGAGGGGAACAGTTGTTACATAATGACCTAAAGATGAACAAAATGGTTGACGTCGTTAGCATCGGCCTGGCAAAGCTCAGGATATCTTTGAAACAGGCAATTAAGTGTTGAGCCATTTTTATTTTAATGTTCTCCTTTATTTAGCTACAATCATGCCACTGAGATACTAGTTATTTTCTTCCAGGGAGTCCTGGTTTTCAGCCATAAAATAAAATACTGATATTTATAAATACTAACATGAACACAGAGGGTTTCATGTGCAGTATCTCCTTAATGTTATCACATGCTGCATTTGATTCGTATTTAGACATTCATTCTTCATGGTAATTATTGTTTTAGAAAATATCATGGATGAGACATATTGTCTTCATCTCTACATCATGAAACTCATCAATGGTCAGGAGGAGACAGTTACATGTGTGATGAATTCCATTTAATATGTTTCAAAAACAGGCTTCATAATTGAATTCACCTCAGATGATTAGTGATTCTCTGACATTTAGTACAGACTTTGAAGATCCGTATCTGGTTATAATCATCTGTCTCTTCTTCTCTTCTTCATAGGAGCATCAGTAACACAGGGATAATACACTTCCCCGACTTCACCACTGTCTACTCCTTGGCAAACATTATCCTGTAAGTAATCCTATTTAAAACTGTGTGTTCAAAATAGATTAGTGTATGTCTGCTTGTTGCACAACGACATGATCATGGTAGAACTCTGAGTGGAGCCTGAGTTGTTTATTCAGAGCCCAGTTTTGGTTTTATCTGTCAATGTCACGATGCCACCAACTCAGCCACGATTCCTCCTACTGGGTCACAGTTCATCAAACTGCTCCTTTTTTTTGTATGAATATACATCATTTTGTCTAACTGATAATTTAGCCAAACAGCCTGAGTGAACGTTATCTCCTCCGCGTGCAGAGACATGGCAGACAACATGAGGATCGACACCATTCCTGCCAATTCTTTCCAGGGCATTACAGGGGAGTACATTTACATGTGAGTTCTTTCTGTTTGCACGTTATCAGAGAAAGCAGCAACAATTTGTCACCATTTGTTAGGAATGTCTTTTTGATGTATCTCAATATGCTTATGTAATTGAATGTTCAGTTCTCTGGCCTTGATGATATGTGCTTTTGACAATAAACTAAAACTCATAACATTGTGTCCTTGACAGGAACCTGGTTAGAAACGGTTTCAAGGAAATAAGATCTCACGCATTCAATGGAACAAAGCTGAACACATTGTAAGCATTTTGTTGCAGAAAAAAATACCAGCATCATAGCGGGTTGATACAGGAATTGCTGCTTTGTATGTTGTGCGGGTTTGTTCGGCTTTTCTTCTCTTTAATCACAAATACTGAGTGTACTGTACCAGCAAATAAACATTATGTAAGACAAAACAAAGATTGGATGCCCTGTTGTTTTCCTGCTTTGCCCCTTACTGCTTAATGTTGATGGAGACGAGATATGTAGAGACACCCTGCAGTCTAAAAATAATGCTTATCTCCCCCAGTGTCAAGTTGAAAGTGGAAAAATAAAGGAATCTCAAGAATAGTTTGAGGCATTTATATGTCTTTTGAGATGCTCTCCAGATATTAAATGATAACTGCTTCACTCCGGTGCGAAACGTGAGGTCAAATGTGTGAAAGTGTTTTCTCTTTTGCAGAAATTTAAGAGACAACAGGTATCTGAGTAGCATAGAAGAAGATGCTTTTGAAGGAGCCACAGGACCAACCTCTCTGTAAGTAAAAGTAATTCAGATCACCAAAAAAAATGTAAGAATTATAGTCACTTGTATATTGAAAAATATATGCATCATGAATATACAGATAATGATTTGTGTAAATAGTGCTGTGGTGTTTTAGTCTAGCAATTTAATAAGAGACAATACATGTTTTATCAAGTAAACATGTTTTAGAGGGGTTCTGTGTAGTACTGATATTCCAAATTCTCAACAGTAGGGAGAGATTGTGTACCAGAATAGGCTTAAAACTACCAAAACCATCAACAAATCAACACTATGAATCCACAGACTGTATCAATCACTGAATAAAGTGTAAAGCTCATTGTTTACTCTCATCTGTATTATGGTATCATCAAGTTTTCCTCTTCAAACTAAAACTCATAGCCGGTCATTGTGACAGTAAATCAAAATAGCATTGTGTCTTATCATCATGTGCTGCACCAGCTGATAGTTTACATCATAGCTCTGTTAGCTTAGCTCGGAATTTAGACAGACAACAGCCAAAGTAAAAACACAAATCACCTCCGTTTTCTGTACGGTTTGTGTTGTCAGTAGCTGCACTAAAGGTTTGTTTGGAATCATCCAAACAAGACAAGAACTGTCAGTTTAGTCTGAACCGTGGATCAACAAACAACAAACTTAGCAACAATAATAACATCACATTAACTTTGTACCTTCATAAGCCTCATAATCAAACTCACCCGTGTAGAAGAAACACTGCCATTTCAGCATCAAAACATGAAAACAGTTCTTCTACCTTTTATCACTTTGTCACTTTGACTCCAGCAGATGTCATTGGCAGTGACTCACTACTCCCTCTAGTGGTCACATAAACCACCAGTTTAAATATATTCAGTTCCTATCTCTACAATACAATACTCAACACTAAGGAATATTTTGATATTTTTTAAAATTGGAAAGTAGAAATACTACATATTGATTTAATGTCAAATCCTTAAGTACTTTTACTCAAGTACAATCGGACATTGAGCATTTCCATTTTATGCAGCATTATTCCACTCCATTCATATAAGTCAAATATTGTCCTTTTCACTCCACTACAGCTCTAGTTACATTTTTTTTTCCACATAATCTCCAAATGTATTGATTTTAAATGTTTGTTATAAACTGAAGGATTAAGTGTTCCTTTATGGGCTGAGTTTACAGTTTGTCTACTTCTTAATCTAAATAAATGCTTTTAAAACCCTCTTGTCACATGCTGAAAATGGGCCACTTTTTCTGAGCTCATGAAATGTTGACATTTTAAAAATATCTCGCATGACGGCGCCACCACTACCATATGATGATCCTATGGAATATGATGCATTACTGTAGATTAAACCACCCAACACTGCATTAGGTAGCTAATGAGCACAACCATAAATATCCACAGCAGTAAAATGCAGCGTGCGCATTAACGCAGCAGTAAAATGAATCCAAAAAGATGTGTAAAAGCAGAAAACTAAAAGTGATACATACACAACTTTCTGAATGCAAAGAAGTAGTGAAGCATAGTAATACGAAATAGTAAAAATTTAATTTTGTGTAAGAATTCCTCGGTTCTAACGGTGAATCATATGATCTCCACAGAAATGAAACCCAAAACCAGCAAACTGGTCAATCTGTCAATCATACATTCTCTATCTTTTGTTTACATCAATGACTTTAAGGGCACCATATTTTAACTGGGTCAGTGAAGCAAGATTAATATTCATCACAATGTTTATCTTTTTTTTGTATAAACATTAGGGCAGTGACAGCCTGTCTGTGTAAACAACCAACAAGGCAGGCGGGACCACTGAATACTGATTAGTGAGCAAATATCCCAGTGTGCAAGGTCTCTGATTGGAAGCAACCCATGTTATAGATATGAAATTTCCTCTTATCTCAGTGATGAATTAGTGTCGTGACATACAAGAAATGCCACAGGTTTTCATTCATTTTGCTTGTGTGCGGTACTGAGGAGTTTTCACATGAATTCCAAAAGGGGAAAAAAAAAGGCAGCATTCAGTGAAATGGGAGCGCAAAATTGATAATGAATACTGATGAAATGTTTGCTTTGGTTGAAACGCATTCAATACCGAGTTTGCGAATTACATCCTCTGATAGACTGACAAAATATCACAAGTGAAAACATTGTAAATTAAGCCTCAATTGCCTCAGTCACTAGAATCCAGTCAACACCTGTGAGAGACTAAGCAGGTTTGCCTCGAACAGCGTCTCAGTAAAACTGCAAATGATGGCTCCTCTCATGGGAAAAAAAACCTGTCTTTGTAATCACTAATCACTGATGAAGTCCAAGTCGAGGTAGATTGAAAGTGGTTTAGGCAGTCGGATGCTGTATTTCAACACTGTACTGTAAACTGTGTTCTTTTAATCGTCGTCACTGAAATGCGTGTCTACGTTCTCTGCGTGTGTGATTCAGGGATGTTTCCTCCACAGCTTTGAGTTCCCTCCCCCATAAAGGGCTGAGGGAGGTGAAGTTCCTGAAAGCTAGCTCAGCCTTTGCTCTGAAAACCCTCCCTCCACTGGAAAACCTGTCCGAACTGCGAGAGGCTGAACTCACGTACCCGAGCCACTGCTGTGCCTTCCACTCATGGCTCCGGAAACAAAGGTACGTGACGACGCTCCAGGGGGTTTATCAGAACCAAAGCCAGCTCCAATGAATACAGATCATTGGTAGTTGTCATAATTAGAAGTTGATGTATTGATATTCTACGTGTTCTAACTTCTATTCTTTACTGTACATTTAAAGGAAAAGTGCCTTTCAGAACTTCACAAAGCTTTGTGATCTCAGCGAAACAGACATGTAAGTCATTTAACTACCCGCTCTACGCAAATAGTTTCCTTGATCAATTCCCCTGGGATTGTTATGGTAATGCTAACATCTGTTTATCCTTCAGAGAGCCCACTGCAGATGGTGAGAACAGTATTAATCCCATCAACTTTCAGTACGACCTGGGATTCGATTGTCCCAACAACCCCTTTGTCAAGTGCACACCGAAGCCTGATGCTTTTAACCCTTGTGAGGACCTGCTGGGCTTCCCTTTTCTGCGCTGTCTCACCTGGATAATCACCATTTTCGCTGTGGCCGGTAACGTGGCTGTGCTGTTCATCCTGCTCGTTAGCCACCATAAGCTAACCATCTCCAGATTTCTCATGTGTAACTTGGCCTTTGCCGACCTGTGCATGGGGCTGTACCTGATGCTCATTGCCTTCATGGACTTCCACTCCCGTCAGGAGTACTACAACCACGCTACAGACTGGCAGACAGGGCCGGGATGTGGCATCGCGGGGTTTTTGACAGTGTTTGCCAGTGAGCTGTCAGTATATACGCTGACAGTGATTAGCCTGGAACGCTGGCACACCATCACCAACGCCATGCATGTAAATAAGAGGCTGCGGATGCACCATGTGACAGCCATGATGGGGGCAGGCTGGGGCTTCTCTCTGCTGGTCGCTCTGCTCCCTCTTGTGGGGGTCAGCAGCTACAGCAAAGTGAGCATTTGTCTGCCCATGGACATTGAGTCTCTGGGTTCTCAGGTTTACATTGTGGCTGTGCTCATTCTCAATGTTGTTGCTTTCTTAGTCGTGTGTTACTGTTACGTATGCATTTATCTAAGTGTCCACAAACCAGAGCACTCGACGCGCAACGGCGACACAAAGATTGCCAAACGCATGGCTGTGCTCATTTTCACCGACTTTGTCTGCATGGCGCCCATCTCCTTCTTCGCCATCTCCGCAGCGCTGCGTATGCCCCTCATAACAGTTTCACACTCCAAGATCCTGCTTATCCTTTTTTATCCCATAAACTCCCTCTGCAATCCTTTCTTGTACACCATCTTCACGAGAGCCTTCAGAAAAGACGTGTGCCTGCTGCTCAGCCGCTGCGGCTGCTGCCGCGCAAACACCGACTTCTACAGGTCGCAAACGCTGGCCTCGCACCTGACATGTGCCCAAAAAACATCCACCAGAAAGCCTCACTCGCTTAGCTTCTACACCTATCATATTAAAATGAAGGGCTGCTTCTTAAACAAAGGCGCCACATGACCATCGAACCGTAACTGATTGTGAACTCTAGGCGACATGTGCTGCCACAGTGCTGTATTTCCTCAAAAAAAAATTGTAGGTCAAAGTAAAGGGATTGTCATTCGAACATGGCAGGCTTTGAATTGCATTTGATCCGAGCAGTTTCATCAGGACCGAGCGCGCTAAAAACTGAAGAAAACAGTGCTGCAGCCTAAATTACTCCACAGGTAATGTGGCGTTCAGAGGTACATGTGTGGAAAAACAAAAGGGTCGGGTATTTTTGAGCTATATTACATTAAAAAAATCAGGAGAGTACAATGTGACACATTTGAATTCTATTGAAAACCAACACAATATTTATATAAAATATTCTGTCAGTATGGTTGTTATTTTAAGCTTGATATATATGAAGAAACTGTGAGTAAATGGAAGTCTCTGTATTCATTTCATTGGCCAGGCTGTCCGGTCCGGTGGGCGTTAGTGCCACCTATAGGACTGTTGTTCTCAGATCTACAGTATTAGAGCAGCCACAGACCTCAGTTAAAGTTCAGGCTCTGGTTTTTGATGTTCCTCCTGATCAGAATGGCCTCCAGTCATAATCTTCACACTAAAATATTTGGATGTGAAATGTGTGGTTATTTGAGCTGACTTCAACTGGTTTTCAGCATTTTCCCCATTTGTCATCTACTTTAAATGTACTGTACCAAACCTCCACTGCCTGCCGAAATATTACTTTACATTTGAGTGTATTTTTTTTTTTTAATTTCCATTTGTGCTAGTCTGTAAAAATATATATATATATATTTGTAGACATGATTAAGCTCTTCTTTCTGCAATGGTTTACCTCAATAAATCTTTCTGAACCAATACATAGGATGAAGAAACCTATACAACTCTGTTTTGTGTGCCATCAGTTTGACCACACTACCTCTAGAATGTGCTATGTATTACAATGTGCCAATACATAGCACATTCTATGAATTAATTCTCCTTGTATATTATTCTGGAAACCAAAGGAGTCAAGAAAATGATTTACTTAACAACTCTGCACTGCCAGAGACACGAGGCATGTATCCAAGAATGACACAAACAATGACACTGCAGGTTTTGTTTTTCTGAAGCTGTCATGCATGTCAAGCTGCCATTTCCACATCTTTTTCCAGCTGTGAGCGTCATTTCTTCCATGCGTTACACTGAGAACAACTGTCATCACAGCAGCACAAACAGAAAAACACTTAAAATGCATATTAACATTTCGTAACAATTGGTAGTGTGTAGAGCTCTGCATAGACAGAATAAAGTACAGTTCTCTTTGTCTCAAACAGGATTACAGACGAGGCATTATGATTCTTGATGATCAAACATTAACTAACATCAAAGCGTTATAATCAGAAATCAGGAAAAAAAAAACACTTCAGGTCAAACACTGTTTTGCTCCGCTTATGAAGAAAACTTTGTTAAATGAACAACATAAATTCATGCTGTTTTCCCTCAGCAAACTGGACCCACAAGCAATGCTGTAAGTAATTAGTTGTAACAACATAAATGACTTGCAGTATTCTCTGATAATTACATAACGAAAAAAAGGAAAGTATCCGTAATTCAGCACAGCAGTGTTTAACTGCCTGCTGCAGGAGCCAAACAAATGAACCACCATGAAGTCTAAATTTACAGATTGTTTTTACCTTTTAAATCATTGCCTCCCCTAAATGGACATGGTTATCTGATCTGCTCAATAGAACTAAAGACTTGAGCTCATTACCACTCAGCTTCCCCAACAGCTTTAGAGAACACATAGTCTCTGCCTCCGTAGCACATCACTCCA
Organism: Apogon talboti; assembly: GCA_037367365.1. Taxonomy (NCBI): domain Eukaryota; kingdom Metazoa; phylum Chordata; class Actinopteri; order Kurtiformes; family Apogonidae; genus Apogon; species Apogon talboti. The sequence continues at coordinate 11,644,699 of JAPQRQ010000008.1, forward strand.
TCTTTTAAATGAAACTTCCAACGGTTCTTACTGCGATGAATCTGCAACGGAGGAAATAAAAGAGGTGATTTATCATCAGGGTTCAGTGCTGGGCTTTGTCGAGAGGTAAACAATGGCAAGAAGCACGGAAAGTATTCTTACTTTGTCATACTGGCAAACAATTACATTATCGGTGTCAAAGAGATCTGGGATGTCCTGCTCTATCACGTCGTCACCTGAATTCAGGGGATCCTAGCAGAAGGTGGGTTGTGAGGGGGGGGGGGGAGCCGCTGATGAAAGTGTAACTTTCTGGAAACTGATGTTTAACAGCAAAATTCAATATTTGACATGTTTTTAAGTTCCTCATGAAAACAAGAACTCTTACCTCTTCCTCTGCATGTGCAAGTTCATCTTCTATTCCCTCGCTGTCACTGCTGGAGGAGGAGATGCTGTTGCCGTCACTGCTTCCGTCTCCTTCCTGCAGAGCTTTTATGGCCTCAGCGTTGATTATACCCAGAAAGTCATTCTCTTCCAGTGGAACTCTGTCTTCATCTTCAACGTCAGAGCCGTCTGGAGGACCATCCAGCTGAACGATGTCGGACAGTTCACTGTAGTTGTAGTCAAGGTCCAGCTTAGCACAAGGTAAAGGAGACATGTAACAGTTACAGCAGCGTTGAGAAAATTACAGCTAGAAAAACTGAGCAATTACTCCATTATCACCTCAATGCAATTGTGTGAACTAATCACACTTGTTTTGCATAATTGTGATAATCAGCTCTATTCACCTGAATAAAGACAGATGCATGAAACTAACAGAAATGTCACATTTCATTATTATTGCCATATCGTTTTCCATTGCTTTTTTTCACTTCTCCTTAAATAGTCACCTCATTGCATCCACGAGTCACTATCACCAGTAATTCTTTCTTTCAGGCTTTATATTTTTACTTTTTTATTGATCTGCCTTGTGTAGTTTTTGTTTATAAAGCCTAGACAACACAAATATATATATATATTTTTATTCATATGTTCCATCTTGATAAGTTTACTCATAATGTGTGTAAATAAACTGCTGTTGTACCCATATTACACTGATACAGAAGGAAATATACAGCATATTCACAATTATATGTAGGAACTTTATTCTTTAACATTAGTTATTGTAATCTTAAAAAGGACTTTTTGACACAACAGACATGTCTGCTTCTCTAACAGTTACAATTTTTAATAGCTTTTACACGACTAATCCTATCAATACACGTAAATAATTCCAGTAAAATACAGTTTGTCATCTTTTCATGATCATCAGATGTGACCCATTTGGACATTCAGAGGTTCCGTAGTGAACATGGAAACACCATCATCTTCCACAACATTGATTCACCGGTAAAACCCATGTATTAGACAAATGACTGGTTGTAGACACTTGTTCTTATGATACATTTCACTGAAAGGTCAAACTTTCTTCAATTTTCTTTGATATAATAACATTTTTCAATTAACTAAGCTTTGATGATCATACACGATCAGTAAATATAGGAAAATACCTGATTTTCACTGAAAAATGCAAAAGAGGATAATAATATTAAAATAATTAGCAATAAATCCCTTAGCAACGGTTAAATGCAGAGAAAAAAATCATTTGGAAAGTTACCACCAAAAAAGCTATTAGTCTTTGAGGGTTAGGAGGTGAAAACATGTATTTAAGTAAATCCGTATTACCCCGAGGACTGTCTCAGACTGGCTGTCAGCGCCTCCAGGAGCTAGACTTCGTGCTCTTTTGGCTTTTTCTCTCTCCTCCTCAATGACTTCTTTGAGGATGTCATCAATGTCTTTGGTCTTGGCACTGATCTGGAAGTCTAATGACTGAGTGCGGGGCGAGGGGGTCATACTGAGGTTCACAGGCTGGAGGCTTGGATCGTTTCCCTCCAGAGTGACCTCCTGCTCCAGAGGGTGACCCCCCTGAGGATGTGGGGGCTCCGCAGCGGGAGCCGGCGTCTGCTGTGGGGGGCTGGTCTCCTGATTTGTAGATAAGGCGGTGCTGGGCTGCGACGGCTGGGTGACTGAAGTAGATGACAGAGCAGAGGGCTCCACCTCCTGAGTGGGAACGGTATTAGTCTGGGCTGCAGCCGGCTGAGCGGCAGGAGCTTCTCTCCAGTCGGTGACTTTCGGTGTGGTTTGGGACAGAGGTTGCTGCCCTGCTGCAGCTTGAGTTACTACCATAGGGACATTCACTTTATAGAGTTGACCTGAGTGAGAAAACATGAAGGATTGAAATGTTATTTTGCCCCTTTAAGTTTATGTTAAAAGTAAAAGTACGGGATGGTTTCATCAAGCTGTTTCAGTCTGATCTATGTGTTAAAACTAGTCTGTTTACATTAATCTGACTTCAATCTAAGACAATTTTACCAAAGCATTTAGCTTTATTTCTAACCTAAACCATATTATCCTCAGAACTAAAAGTAATTACTGTAAATGCACCAATTTATAAAAAAGCAGAAAAGTCTGAGTCTTAAATTACAGTTTAATAATGTCTAAAACATCTATATAAATCACAGTAAATGCTGGAAATATGAGGCGGCCGTCAAATATTCAATAACAAATATCATGGCAGATTTTTTTTTTTCCAGAATATACTGTAGTTTTTTAATTTTGCAAGTAAAATATTAAGTGAATATTAAAATTCTTCTTGAAAGCTGGTTTGAAAGTTGGAAGAGGTGGCACAATCACAAAGTTATTTAGTTTTGAAATAAAAAAGACTGTTTACCCAGAATTCAAGGCAACTTTAGACAGACGAGAACTAAGCAGCTTTGTAGAGCAGACACATTCAGACATCTATCTGAAGTCTTGGATCTAAGCCTCATCAGAGAAAAGCTTTGTGAAACCGGCCCCTGATTTAGCTCAATAACAGACGGAGTGACTTTCTACCAGAGGCAGTTTGTAGAGTGACTCCAGCTGGTATCTGCACAGGATAGGCCAACCCAGCAGGCAGAGAGAAGGTAGCCACCGCCTCAGAATTGTTCTGCAATTCGACATTTTGTCCAGAAAAAAATATAATTCAACATTACCACATAAAATAATCCTGAACAGAATACATACATATCCCACTGCAATGCTGAGTCTTTAGTATTATTTTACCCTGTCATGTCTGGGTACTTGCCTTCATGGAGAAACTGTGGATTTTCTGACTTGTGGGGATCACAACTGAGGCTGGAGACAGAAATCAGAGCAGAGTAGGTAAAAGGTCTGTCGTCTTGACTACGTGGGGCGGCTGGGGCTCAGCTGGTAGAGCAGGTCGTCCAATGGTCGGCGGTTCGAATCCTGGTTCCGACTGTTCACGTGTCGAAGTGTCCTTGGACTAGACACTGAACCTTAAATTGCTCCCAGTGGGGCCTGGCAGCGCCGAGCGTGGCAGCAGCCGCCCACTGGTGTATGAGTGTTTAACCCTACGTTAGTCACCTGGGGTGTTTCGACACCCCAACTTTTTTAAATTGCTCATAAATTATAGTAGTTCA
>JAPQRQ010000008.1:11659530-11710942 GCA_037367365.1 Apogon talboti
AATACCTTTGCTGGTATCCAACGTGGTCTTGGTTTTGACTTGGACTCACCTGCTTTGTTCTCAACTTCTTAAAGCTTTGGTCTTTTTGTTTTGGTTTAGGTGATCTAGACTTTAAGACTTATAAATACATCGCATAAAAACACAGCTTTCACTAAATTTAACCACTGAAACATTTGATATAAGCACACACCAAAAATATAAATTGTGTAACAGATTTAAGATAGTTTTATGTGGAACTGTTACATATTTTACAGGGTGCTTGTTCTTTATCCAAATAAAAATTCCACACATTTTCCAGACTTTTTCAAAACTGCTATTTTTCCCCCCAGACCTTGACTTTATGTACTTTTATACTTGCGTGCATACTTCTTTGGTTGACACTGTACATGCTGTGTATAGTAGAAAAGTTCATTTTAATAAATGTATGAATGAATGAATGCAGAGATCGCAGTAAATTATGTTTTACTGAGAAAATGTTTTCAAAGCATATGTAAATCCCAAAAGTGCATGGATATCACACAAACAAGTTTCACTAGAATCATTCCAGTACCAACTGGTTAGTGAAATCATATCAGGCATTTTCATACGCTTTCCTTATGCATTTCTTATCTTACAAGATTATGTGCCTTTGAGCATATTCTAAAATTCAACTACAAGAAAAACTTTTTTTCCACACTTTATTAAGACTTTCACACAAAATTCCAGACTTTTCCAGGTCTGGAAAACAGCGTTTCAAAATTCCACCATTTTTAAGACTTTGAAGACCTTCGCAGACACCCTGTTACGGCTCAATGTGCTGAAACAACTTACCTGACAATGATAGCGAGTCCAACTGGTCACATGCTTCTGTGGCTGGATGTCGTTGACGGTGCCCAGTGACTTGACCCTGGTCTGGGACACCACAGCCCCCATAATTTCACATTCCATGGTGACAAAAGGGTACCAGTCATTAGGGATCTCCTGATCAGATCCCAGCTCTAGCTTACAGGAAAATGAATGAGGATGATCCACTGCTGCGGAGGAGAGAACAAAGATCACTTGTATTTAGGGTGGTGAACAGAGCTCCTCATACACAACTATGACAAACTCATACACCAGGCTGCAGTGTAGTCTCTTAGAAATGCAATACCTGTATTCTTAGCAGGCAGTCTGTCGATTCTCCAGACGACTGCTGAATATACATTCTCGTACTTGACGGTACCAATTGACACCTGCATGACTGGCTGTGAATCTGTGGAACCGACAGCGCCCAAGCACGCGTTTCTGTTCATGCGAGCTTTCAGTGACCTCTGTCGCAGTAAGGCCACCGTTTGTGTCACTTTGACCCAGTCTCCTGGCACTGGCACCCGAATCACTACATTCTCACACAGTGGGTACGTGTCAGACATCCCCGAGGAGGACAGAAATGTGGCGGACATGTTGAGGAAGGCTTGGAGCTCCACGTAGGCGCCTTGAACCGTGACGACCGCTTTGATCGAGAAGGGCATTTCTGTGCAGCCCAAAACCATAGTCTTATATCGCATCAGCTCCACCCTGCACGCATCCGGAGGTGAGAACTTAATCAGCCGGGACTTCTGAAACTCATATTCTCTCACACATTGGTGGAAGTGGCAGTCCGTAATCTCCATCCAGAGTTCTTCCTCAGACCCGTAGCTCGAGTCAAACTGCAGCAGCAGAAGATCGTTAAGAGCAAGAAAACAATCGCCGAGTCCGTTCAAAAAAGCGAGGCAGTGAATCTGGGTGAAGGCCGTCCGTTCCATAACTTCCCCAAACTTGTCCAGTTGTACCCAAATATGATCAGTGATCTGCAATGACAGCTCCTGCTCCTCGTAGTGCCGCCTCTGTTGATGGGGTATACATAATTGGAATATTTCTTCTTCCATGGAGACGACCAGGTCTTCCATGTCGTCGTGTGCTGTGGAGCCGAACTTGAGCAGCTGCTCTATCTCTGCGTCATGGTTGACTTCCAACTTCGGATGGTAGCGTTTCTTTTCTGTATAGGAGAAATGTTCCACCTTGACAGTGAGGACTTTGCGCGGCTCCCCGTAACTTTCCAGTTTCAGATCAGAGAGTCTGCACTGAGGGAGAAGCTGGAACTCCTTGAAGGGTTTCTCAAGTCCCTTCTCATAGTACATCTGCAGCACACCTCCTGGTAACAGGCGGAGATAGATCGGACCCCACTGTCTGGAGGACATGCGGTTCTTCTTTTCTGGAATCCTGAGCATTATAGACCACCCATCTCTCTTCTGGCTACGAAACAGGCCTCTGGGAACAAACTGAGATGAATCTTCCCTTACAACCTCACTTTTGCAGCTTAGCCGCCTTTCCCCGTCTCTTTCCCTTTGTGCTTCATGCTCTGTTTTTGCCTGTAGGCCTTCCAGTTTGTGGCAAACATAGGAGAAGGAGCTCTGGAGTTGGTCACGTGGAGGCTCACTGCCGTCTTTGGTCCGAATAAAGAAACGCGGTAGGCTGTTGTCTGATTCTGAGTCCGATGATGAGCTGCCCACATCTGCACTGTATCTAGATCCATCCCAGAAGGGGTTAAAGTGTCCTGAGTGGCCCCGGAAAGAGGGGAAGGGGCTTGGCCCGTCTGAGGTTTGATTCAGGGATTCTGGTCCTGGTGAGGATACAGAGGTGGTTGGTGTGCTGGAGAAACTCTGAAAGAAGTCGTTCCTTTCCCATGTGTTGGTGTGAAATGGGGACACGCTATTAGGAGCCCCAGTCACCGGAGTGCAAAAGGGAGTGTTACATGGTACACAGGAACTTCCACTAAGACTTGACTGGCTTTGAGGAGATTCGAGGGAACTGTTAAAGCTCCAGGAAGTGTCTCTGATTGGAGGAAGAACTAATTTCAGACCGTTGGGACGCGGTACCGATCCTTTGATAAGCCCCGGTGACTGGAGGGGCTTCTGAGGTGAGGGGAGCGGTGTGTTGTCATCTTCAAACGTGACCCAGTTTGAGTGATTTGTTGAACACATGGCTGAAGGGGATTGATGACCAGTTCAAAGAAGCAGATCCTCCTGTGCTGGGTTAATTGTCTTCCACATCAGATGCCTTCTCCTCTGTAAAAAAAAAAAAAAAAAAAAAAAAAAGGAAAAGTGGAAAATAAAAAAGAAATTAATGCATGTTACATTCTAAAAGTCAAAATATCAGGGGAAAATTTCAACATTTTCCTAAGAGAAAACACAGTATTTTACTCGTCACATCTGGTTTGAGCGCATGAACAATTCCCCTTGTTCTGTTGTAGAAAAAGAAAAGGAGGGAGCTGTAGGGGGATATAAATAAAACACATAACCTTAAGGTGCTCTATTAAAACTGAAAGAATCTGACCTTGAAAACCCTGAACAAGTTTATATCTGTTCACACTGCAATTAACTACAGCTCATTTGATGTGAATGCAGAAGTAAGCAATAAAGTGTCAGTGGAGCAGCGTAAGGATGTCACTCAATGATGGCACAGATTACAGATGTCGATGCTTTTGGACAATCCTTTAAACAAACGCTGAGCTTTTTTTTTTTTGCTAATACACCACAGGCAGAATATGGAGAATTCTGCATGGAGTACACCCTTTATAAGACCCTGAAATCCATTATTCCATTATTTATCACATTTTCATCAAATTTGAAGCAACTGCACAGATTGTAATATAAAGTGTCTGCCACATATTAGTATCAAAATGATTTCTTTCATTAAACAGAGTAAAGAAAAAAAAAGATGCATTGTTGTATTGTTGTTACCACAAAATCATTTGTTCTGTGAATCCAGGAGAACTTCTGTTACTCTTGTTGTTGATGCAATGATAAAGTCTTTACAGTGGCGCATTTATTCTTGATTTATTGTGATCTGCATTTTATGCATTATAAAAACTGACATTCACTGACATTTGAGAAGATTTATTTTAAAGGACAACACTGGTTAAACCAAATCCACAATGCACACAAGCTAAAAGAAATACTTTCTTTTCATGTAAGGTAATTACATATGTTTTCTCACATTATCATAATGCAGAAGGTGACAAAATTCTTGCCACTCCCTGTAAATTTACAGTAATTATGGTATTATGGTAAATTTACTGCACTAAGGACCAATTTAAGGTATTTGTGCTTTTCATGATTATTTCCATTTCCTGCTACTTTATACTCTTTACTCCACTATATTTGTCTGGCAGCTTTCATTACTTTTAACATTAAGACTCAACATGAATATAACACATTGAGATTAAAATCAGCAGTGTCCAATCTATCACATTTCAGATGTCTATGAGTTATAATAGCTCCAACAAATAGCCATTCTTCGCTCTAAAATTCTCCCACGGTTTCATTTCAATAAGGGTTAAAATCCTCTTTTTCTTCATTTTCTTCTTTCCGCTGCCATTAACCATGTGATGAGCTTTCAGATGTAACTGGAGGGCCTGTCTATTAAGCAGGATTTGAAGTGGTTTTAACTTGCTTCACCTCCAGCAGTAACATGCCACGGCACTGATGATTCACACTACAAATAATCCAGTGATGTCACATGTAATCATACCAGTCAGAGGAACCAAATAATTTTTTTTCTACTAATATTTGCCGCCAGCAGTTATGTTAATTTTTTCTTTTTTGCTATATTAGTACTTTTACTTAAAGGAGCTACATGTACTATTTCTACTTTGAAATACTTAAAAAAAATTACCTAAAACTATCATTACGATGTTAAGAATAAAGAGTTCTAAATTTATGGCAAAGACAGCCATGCATTGTATTGTAGAGATAAAAATAAGGCAATGCCTACTGCCACAGTACTGTGGCACGAAAATTGGTTTGTCTATTGCCACAGAGCCTATCAAATGTTAGCATTTGTACTGTGACAACCATGGATAGTGTTACATGAACTCATTAGCCTCTTGTTGTCTGGTACTGTGGTGATATATGGCATATACTTCAATGCATTCTTTTGTGGATTTTGCTACCACAGTACTGTGGCAATTGACGGAACAAACGACAAATTAGTGATGGTATATAGTATAGAATAGGAATTATTGTTCTAAATGCTCTATATGTTGTTGTTTTATGGTGTTCTTTGCTCTGTGCAGTCAGTGAGATTGAGGCTGGAGAAGATGGATGGAGCTACATGTTAGATGCGGCAGTGTGTGCTGTGTTACTTCTTAGTTCTGTATCAGTTCAGTGTATTGAGTGCTGTGCTCCGAATTCTGTACTCTGAACGTTGTCCCAGTGGCTTATTTATATATCAATGGCACATTTACCTACCGATGCCTGTGACTTTTTTCTGCCTAAAAACACAGCTAAGCTAACAGAGCTATAATGTAAACTATCAGCTGACTCAGCATATGAAGTTTACAGTTTTATTTTGACCAACTGTCAAAATAACCAGTTTACCAGTTTTAACCAGTTATAAGTTTTAACTAGTTTTAATATATGTAAACAATGAGCTTTATACTTAATTCAGTGAGTGATACAGTCTGTGGATACATAATATTAATATACTGGTGGTTTTGGTAGTCCTAAGTGTGTTCTGGTACATAACTTCCCCCTGCTGTTGAGAGTTTGGAATATCAATACTACATATAACCCCCTGAAGTTAAGTATCTGAACACTATTGTCTAATGGCTCAGAGTATATAAGGAAGCAAAATGAAATGAAAATCTGTTTAATTCAGTGTAACTATACCGGCTTTACAAGTTCAAATGTTTTGCTATGCAACTTGAAAAGGTTAAGTGTTACAAGTTTAGATAGACTGCTTTAAAATGAGCTTAAGCTAAATATTTCATGGACAGTCTGTTCTAAAATGGATATGAGAAAGTTAGCCAAAGCTGTAAAAAAAAACCTTGCCTCATTAACCAGCATGAAGTCAAGTGTGAGGAACGAGTATAGTGCTGCATAGTAGCTGGCACTGCATACAGACAGACATAAAGGTGGTTAAATCTGTAAAACACTCCTGGGTGGCGAATGTTTCAACCTCAGTAGTTGTGTAGAGTAATTTTTAGAAACTATTTTGATAGAGGAATTAAAAGGTGTGTGGAATAGAGTTTGGGAATACTGCTAAACTACAATGTTAGACTAATTAGCCCGTGAGTGGATAGAGTGAAGATGCTGTAATCTTTAGAGAATCTTGCAGTTAATTTCCCTACTAGTTAATCACAATCTGTGTTTTTGATGTGTTGGCAGCAACTCTAGGCTGACAGGCCACAGAGAAGCCACTTTCAATGTGCTGAAGTTTCATCTACCCATAAAAAATCGTGAAAAAAATAATTGAAAGCAGAAAGCCTCAATTACAGCCTCCCTCCTCCCTTCGTGATCACAGCCACGACTTGCATGACGGAGACATCCAGTGGCAAGTTCCTCTAGCTATAAATAAACAGGGTAGTGGGGGCTCTGCTGGATTGACACGTCTTCAGTCAAATACTGGAGAACATCTTTCTAATGAGAGGGTGTTTGCAATGGCATGCAGACGTTTCTCAGACTTGATCCTTTCGCTCTGTCTTATGAAATCCCTAAGCTTTTTTTTTTTTCCTCTTCCCAAACAGACGGGCACAGAGAAGGATGAGTTCTCCGCAGGGGTTAGTGACAGTCTTTCAGACTCATTTCCAGTCTGCCGTCTCTTCCCGGGTTCTCTAGCAGGCAGTGCAGCAAAAGACGCAGCTAAATCTACAGAGGACAAAAGAATACATTCCACGCATTCCTTGGGGACAAGCAGCTTTGCACACAGGAAATACCAGCCTCTCGATTTGTATGAGCTGACAACAAATATTATCTTAATGTCATTTTATCAAATTTGATATATTCACCAGATATATCGGTCGTAAATCATGGTTTCTTGTTATTATCACAGCCAGATTAAACAAAGGAGGGGCCGCACTGTGAAGAATAATAATAATGGGTTACAGTAATTAAACAGTAAATAATCGAGGAAAAATGCAGAAGGTTCACTGTACGAACTACAGGGGATGTCAAAAGGTCATGCACATTAAACAGCGTGCAAAAACTTATCTTTAAGAGAAATATTACTGCAAATATAATTACAGGCTTGCTCAGGGTTGAAGTGAAGGAACTGCAATTATGAGAAAGTAAGCGAGCCTTATCATTATTTATTATTACTTTGCACAGGACATATTACTTCAGTTACTAGTTGTAGGCCATTGAATGTACACACCCTATTATACTGGAGTTTAACCCTAAAGTCACCAAATCATAATTACTAGGTGAATATGAGTCACATAATGTTGACTGAACAGCAGCATTTTTTTTCCGTCCACTCAGCGCTGTCATGTGAATGAGACGAATTCTTTTTTCTGTGTTTAAAAACGGAAAAATAATTAAACATGTCAAGTGAAATTAACTTGAGTATCATGAGAATCTTTAAACAAACTGACACATTCCTCAACTGAAAGAGGAACAACAGTCACATGCTGAAATTAACTGACAAAGATATGAGAGAACTAATACACACACACACACCCTTAGCAGTCAACATATACTGTATGTAAATACAGTATATGACCTGTCTTTACTGCATACATTACCTGTTGTCATTCTCTTGTTACTGTGTAGAATGTCTTTATAATAATAATCTAATGAGTCTATTTGTCTTTTCTGATAGGACGCTATTGTTTGGTGCAGTACAACAAATGACAACCCAGCGGAAACATTTGCGGTTTAAGGATAAGACCAAAAAAAAAGATGAACTTGAACTCAGTAGGCAGATGCTTCCTGATCAGACTCATGAAGTTCCTTTTTTTCCCCTAAATATTTCCTGGACACTTGGCAATGAAAACTTAAGGGCTTCTTTACAAAAGTATATAAATAAATTAAGTATATCCTTTTCAGTTTGACAGGCGTGTAGTTCTGTTGTGAGAAAAATGTGATGACCCATTTCCAGTGGCAAGATTGTCTGCAAAGTAAACTGTTTTCACAGAGAAGACAGAGCCTGGGAAAAGTGGAGAGGAGCTGCCTCTTAACACCTCAAACACAATAATTTAGATAAACATTTTACTGTACGAGACATGTAAACAGTTTAGGCAATTAAAGCTTTGGGAAAACATTTCATGAAGTACTGTCCAGTGTGGCAGCTGTACAGTCTATTATTTATGATAGTTAACATCTATTCATGATTTCTGACTAAATATAATGAAATATAATCATTGGTAGTAGATTAATCAAAGCCAAGTAATGCATCCTCCTGAGAACCAGATATGAGTTTTTTTTCTCCAATTTTGGGGACAGCTTTTTGTGTACTCTTAACATTTAATTATGCTTACAACTTCCCATTTCTCTGTATTTCTCTGCTGCTGTTTTATTTATTGCATTATATTCCATATTTTTAAGTCTACCTCTGTGAAATTCCCAATTTTATCTTGCAATCATGTGAAATCATGTGTACAATGACAATAAAGACTATTCTATTCTATGGGAGACAAACACAACAGTGTAGCTGTTTTTTTTGTCTCCCATCTGTACTGTGTGACACTGCAAATCTACTTCCTATGTAAATATGTATATAGCCTAAAGAGTTTTAATACTAGAATTATTTTTTGCATCTTTAAGCATGCACCTTTTCTTGCACTTTATTCTGTTGATGCCTTAACCAGTGGATTTCCCCATTGTGGGATCAATAAAGTTGTATCTCATCTTGTATTGTATTGTATTGTATGAACTTCACAGCTGTATTGAAATAAAAAGATAAAGAGATGAATGCTGTCTTATTGTCGTTTGCACAGGTATGTTAACAGTACAAGTACAATGGAATTTCTGTTGAGTAGCTCTTGAGTTAAAGGAAAAAAAGAAATGTCTCACTTTACTTGTTAAAAAGAAACACTTAAAATACACAAAAAAGGTTAAAGATAACACACGAGTCATGAAGAAATTTGAACTATGTTAAGAGTAACCATAGTACATGAATATTAAAAAAAAAGGTGTCCACTGAAAAAAACACATTCGTATAAACAATAACAATAATAATAATAAAGCTTTTTGGCATTTTTTCATGCAAATGACGCAGAAACTTCTCAGGAAGTGTTTCAGATTTTCACTGAATGACACTAACATGTGCATAACTATACTTTGTTTTTTAAAGATGTCATTACAGAATTGCTCCTGAATCCCATTCTTGCAGCGTGGGGTCACTAAATGCCAGACAAAACCACGAGTTACCGGTAAACAACATGTTTGTTTTGTTTTTTTTCCAGAAAGCCAACAGCCCCAGCATGCTGTCATCCACAACACAACCAGGCCCGTGTCCCGGACGCGGAGGCCCACTCCACGGTTCACTAACGCGCCATTGTTTTGATGCGAAGCCTGAGCAAAGTTGTCACTCTGCGTTACTTTTGCTTCACTATACTTTCTGCACACTTTTCCGGGACTAAAAAGCGGACGCCGTTCACCCACGAAGCAGCCACGGTTCAACGGCTTTTACTCAAACCAAAACAACTTTACGTGGTTTGTAGCGTCACCTGAACTATCACAGCTTTATCCAAAAACAGACCACAAAGGAATTACTCACGAATTCACAGAAGCAGGGCGCTAATTCAGGTCATGACTTCTGTTAACCGGACTCGTTTGAACTCTGATGTCGGCCGGTTTTCCTCAAAATGGCAGAGTGTAAATCCTGGGAGTTTTAGCAGCGCAACGAAGCATTTCCCCTCCCGAGTTCAGACTGTCCTCCGACGGGACACTGCAGGAATGAACCCGGAGCCCCGCCGCCTTCAATGCCGTAGGAAATGACGCCACTACCAGTCCACAGAGTCCACAGAATAAACAGACAAGTTCAGAGACATTAACGAATACTGTGGATCAACAATCAGTACAGACAGACTCACTGCTTTTTACCAGTGTTACTTTTCAGCAGCAGGCCTAAAACAAGTAGTTTAATTGAAACACATAAATCCAAATGCTGTTTTGTCACTTCGTTGTTTCAATTTCACATGTGTTTAAGGAGTCAAACCTTCTCCTCACACAGTAAATGCATAAAACTGGCCATTTAATCTAAAGCAAAAAATAAAACCTGAATGTAAATGATGACGGTAATGATTGCAGTAGCATAATATAGATAATAGTACATTAAAACCGAAAACAGTTAATACCTAGGTAATATTATTGATATACTGACTATAAAAAATATTATAATATGTCATATCTGAATTTATTGATAGGAAGCAGCTGAATAAATACATTATGAGGAATATATGACTATGGAAAAGGGATGGGAGTCAATAAGTTGTTTTATCACCACTCTCTTGATAAACTACCTTTCTACGAGGCGCACTTAAACGCAACGCGAATCAAACCTAAATGACACCACTTGTTTTCGTTGCAAAACAAAGTGACGGCATCAATCAGTTATCCTTTAGCTCCCATATGTCCAGCTAAATGGTGCTGCCTCATTTCCCAGTGGTTAGGGTGTGTTACAGACCGTCCTTTTAAAATTACAGGCGATTGAAAATCACAGCCTGCATTAACCCACACACTTCACAGAGAAGGGGGAACAATGATGCCAACAATACACCATGGTTAGTTCAGAACACAAAAAGATAGCAACAATCAAGTCAAATTAAGAAACATGAGGCATTTTAGTGTTGAGCGAGCTCTTTATTTTGTGTCACATATTTATGTGCTTTCGAACTGGTTACATTGTGAGAATATAAGTATTATTTTTTTTAACAGTTCAGGGGGTCGCTGGCAGGTGTACACTGGCAAATAAGAGGTCTGAATGAACTGCTCATAACCACTGATGGACCCTTTCTGCTTTTCCCTCTTCATGTCACTACAAGCTAGAGAGGTCCTGATGTACTGTAAACTTTTACTGTACTCTGCTGTGAGTCATGAATCAGGTCTAAGCACCAGTTACAGTATGGGCCAACCCCTCTAAACGTCTCACTCATTTACCCTCGTAGGAGACACACAAGGAACCAGATACTTGGTTCTGCAGTTTCCAGATTACATTTCTAAAGTTTTGGGAAAATAAACGCTTGTAACATCAGAAGAAATGCCTTTCGTATAGATTATTTTTAAAGAAATGATACAATACACTTACATTATGTTTTCAAATGAGTGTATATTCACATTAATCCTTTTTATCCATTCATATTACAACATGAGAATAATAATGTTGTGCTACACCAGGCTTCCAAGTGCACATCAACACATACTTTGGTGATAAAAAAAACAACTATTGTTACAGAGTAACTTCACAGAGACAGACTGACAGCGTTTTACGAGCTTCGACATGTCCATTCAACCCCTTTCCTCTACGTAAACACAGTGAGTCAGTGCTTCAAGGCAGACATCTTTTCTTCTCTCCTTTTCCACGGAATAGGATTTTTTTTTTTTTTTATGAGGAATGGATTCAAGTGTTTGTTTTAAGTGTTCACATTTTAAAGCCCTTCTTAACTGAAGTTTGTGATATATTTGTTAGAAGGGCCACCGCGCTGTATGCAGACATACAGCTCATTTGAATCGCCATCACAAATTACGTCAAATTTGATCTTAAAAAAAAAAAAAAAAAAAAAAGGTAAAACAATGCTGACATGTTGTAAAGCCACTCCTCGGCACACATAGTCACACCAACATTTACTCTGCCCACTCCTACCATAGATAAGCAGTTATGAATGCAGTTTAACTGAATGTCACACAAAAATTAAGCAGTAAAAGAACACGCGCTGATCAACAGGGTTTGGTCTTCAAGTCTCGACGTCAGTGACAATAACCAACTCCTACTGTGCATCATTCTGTGTCCATTTTGGGGAAAATAGATTCTACTCCCACGTTGCTCTGACCCTAAGGTCAAGCAGCAGCTTCCATTATAGTTCCACAGAGCATTTTCAGCTAATAACATTATGTTGTAACTGGTGCTATGACAAGAATGAAAAAAAAAAAAGAGAATTCTTCAGACGTTTTGAAATCCCCAAACAGTTTATTTGTATTGCCACTGTGTGAGAGTGGAGCCGGGGCTTATGAAGCCGTCCTGTTGTTTTAGTGAGGGTGGCAGCATTAGTACCAGGTCCAGATCTTCCATCGCGGTGCCAAATGGAACCAGAGTCTGGAGGGCAACTCTAGCGACCTTTGTTCTTTTTGGCGTTTGCCTGAAGAAAACACAAAAATGTTTAGTTATACAAAGCTAGTATAGAGGAGCTGGATTACACTTAAGTGCCACAAGTCTGGACAGTCAACATCTGATTTACATTTTGTTTCAAAATGTACGTGTCAGGGCCTGTTCCTGGTCTTCAGGAGAAAATCACTGCCTTTACATCACAGACGTGCTCTGTCCTGAAACTTCCCGACAAGCGCGCATCTGTGTGCGCACATGCAGGGACATGCAGCTCTCAAACAGGCCCCTACACCTCTGTGGCCCTTGGTTAATGCCTTTTTCAGATGTCTCCAGCAGGTGCTTTTCCCATCAGGCCCGGCTGCAACCGCAATACCGCATTTGACCTCCAAACGTACTTCAGAACTGACAGAAACTTTATAATGCCACATTTCACACCCAAAACATGATCCTTTTCACTCCCTGAGACCGGAATTTCATCACTTTGCTTCAATGATGTTTTTATGCGGGAACTGACAGATTGTGACAGGTGAACACTAACTGGAGAGAAAGCAGGATTCTTGACAGGAGCTTGAATTTTAACGGCGAACAAAAAGCAGACACAACCAAAGTGTGTACCTTGCTGCCCAGCTTCAGCGTGTCAATTTCCTCTCTCTGCTTGCTCAGTGTCTCATTCATACTACACAGGTGATCACTCATCATGCTGAGCTGGTCTTCATAGCTCCTCTTCGTCGTTGCCAGCTCATCCTGTGGCAAAGTGACAACAGTGAAATGCAGCCGTGAGAAGACGTTGAAGTCTATACTTAGCTCTTTGGTAATGAGACTCCACTTTACCTGCAAGCGTGTGATGTTCTGATTAGCCAGTTTAACCTCTTCGCTCAGAGTCTCCCGTGATTTTTCTGCAATGGCTAATCGCTTGGCCAAAGCACGACACTAGAAAGAGAAAGACGAAAGTAAAAGACTGCTGCCCCTTGAGAGCTGGAATGCACAAGTTCTATTCTTTACAAATCCTCTTCAAAAGTGGCAATAAGGGAGGATATGTCTTTGAGGAATGGATTTATTTGAAGACTGCGTCAAAGGTAAAAGCACGGTTTAAAAAAGTGACAGTTTGCCCAAGACACTGACTCGAGATCAGGTGCACTCCGGTTGCTATGATACAAAATGAGGATGACTGGCAAGGCTGTTAGTCCCAGTGTGACAAGATGTCACTTAGACAAGTGCCTTCTTTCAGATCAAGCCTCACCATAATACTAAAAATATTAGGTGTTGGCTTCTTAGGAAAAAGATAACACTCAAATAGGTAAGATGGAACTGCAGAAGCATTTACAAATACCAGGACTGAGCTATAAAAAAAACGGAAACTTCTCGTTCTGTTTCTGTTCTCCCTTCTCTCAACTAATTAAAGAAGCAGACAAAAATAGCTGTGAAGGAAAAGGAAGGAAAAAGGCTGACTGTTCTTTACTAAAATATATCTGGGCTTTTTTTTTAAGCAGTTCTATTAATGTAAGGGTTTCCGTATCTGTTTGCGAAAAGATCTGTTGTTTGTCTGTAAGAGGTGGTTATTGACATTAACAACAATGTGAGGGCTTCTCTCACCTCAGAGTGGAAATGCACAGCTTTGCTGTCTGAGACCTGGAGCTGTGTGGTGAGCTCTCCGACTCGGACCATGTAGTGAGTCTTTATCAGCTGCTCCCTGGACTCCTCATCTCCCACCTGCAAACACAGACACAACATCCAGCCAGATATCATTTTTTTCCCCTCTTCCAGTGTTTGTTATGAATTCAACTGCATCTGTTTTTTTCCACGCAATACGTGGAAAATCTCACATATAGATTAGTTTAAGTGTATATAAAACTTACATGCTCAACTGAAGGTGTTGTGCACAGCATGCCAACCTTGTGATAACAAAACAAAGAAATATGTTAAAGACTTGATGACAGGTCAAACTTTCGACATTACTAAGTACCACTGACTACTGAGACACAGCTGTGGATTATCGGTGCACTGAACTCTGTCCTGACTTGCATAAACAACAGTATTCTTCCTTTCTGCCTCATCAGCACATTGTAAGTCAAAGTTTTATTAAGCAAAAACTTGCTTAGCGTGGGAGCTATAAGAAAGAACGATAATACCTCCTTTGTTAAAGTAAACCAGACAACCACACCGTGGGCCAACAACATCCTCTGCAAGCAAAACCAAACATGTGCAGAAGTCAGTAGAGTGACAGTACCAGGCTGGTGCATAGTGTCGTCTCTTTTCCTGCTGCTTTCTGTTCTGTCTCTGCTTCCTCGTGGCTCTGAGCGAGTGTGCTGGCGGCAGCTGTTTGAGAGCTCGGACTTCCCCCTAGAGCTGCTGCAAGCTGGGCTTCCAGGTCCGCAATGCGCTGGTTCTCCTTTTCCAACCGCACTTTCCCCAGCTGGGCCTCCAGGAGCCAGTGCTCCTTCTCCTGCTCCAGGCGTGCAATCTTCTCCTGGCTCTGCTGCACCTGAAGGTGGCCAAGAGGGAGAGGAGAGGAGAGGACAGTGAGCTTGTGGGAGGAGGGCTGAGCAAAGGGATAATTGAAAGGACAACAGTGTTTAGGAAGAAATTAGGAAGACTGCATGACCAATTCATGCGGAACAGAGCTACATTTCAGGCTACACTGCTCCAGTCCCCGCTGTTCATTTGGGACTGGGTGTGAATCACATGGCTTATCTTTCAGAGGCTCTGGTTTCTGCTCCCCTTTTATTGCTGCAAAACGGTCCCACAGAAAACTAAGACACAATACGCACACACCTTGTGTGTGGTAACGTTTCAAAGTGTGCCTGTTTCCCTCTGTTATGGCTGGCTGATTCATACTTGGTTCAATGGTTTATATGACAGTGAGTTGGAGCACTTGACTGGATCAAGTCATTCTTTTAAAATATTTAGAAATAAACATCTGAATTAGGACATTTTGAAATAACAGAAATAAGAGAAGTAAAAAGCTTCATCATCCGGGGTTTTACCTGCTGAGTGAGGCCCTCTCTACTCTCAGTGGAACTGGTGAGAATACGACGGTTTGACAGAGCTTCTCTGTATGGAACAGACTGTGGCCTGGGCTGAATGAGAAAAAAATAAAGGACTGTAAGAGAATACCCATTTAGTAATGAAAAACACACCATCCTGTCACTCTTCTTAAAATTACAAAATACAAAGAACATCATAAAAACATGGAATTTTATGGAATCATAAAAACAAGACAATTTTGAAAGAGAAGAATAAAAATTCGAAAGAGAAGAATAAAAATGGAACATATGTATCATAAATATAATGTTTATGGCAGTTTTTAAAACATTATAGATCTGGTCCAGTCTACAAATGCCAGGTAGCCCTTTGTCACCAGCTGAGACCTAAGAATATCAAGATATAGTACTCAACAACATGCAGCAATAAATAAATAAATAAATAAATAGAAGAAAAATCACAGTTATTGACAGTGATATGATTCTTAAATTTAGTGGGAATAGTACTTTTTGCTTTTCATATTCACTGATGTTTTTTTTGTTTTTTTTCCGGGTGTATGTCTCCTTGTAGCCGGTGTTACTGTAGCTCCACAAAACTTCATTTATAATGCATGTTTAACAGATTGTACTTTTAATCAATAAATTCCAGCTCCTGCGATTTGGATATTTCTGTAATGTTGAGCCCTGCCCAGATTTCAAGCGTACACTAACCTTTCTGATCGCATGAATATAACCAGCTGCTTTCTTTTTGTTGGCCAACATACTCTCTGCTTGCAAGGGGTTGAGGGCTACTGTGCAGCCTTTTGGACTATAGCCTGATGATGTGAAGAAGTCCAAGTTGTTGCTGAAGAAAGTGGCAATCTGCAAGAAAAATGTGTTTTTATTTCTCATCTCCTCATGACCGCTTTAGTTAAAAAAAACACTAGGCTTACAGAGCTCAGCGTAAATATTCAGCATTCCATTTACCCACAAATTAACCAGTGTGAGTTTACTGCTGAGATGATTCTACCACAGCGTGTCCAGGGTGATAAATGTCTATGCAATTATCCTTTTGCCTACAGAGATGATCAGCCTCAAAATGCAGCTCACCCCACAAAACATGTGCCAGCAAGTTATTCAAAGCTGCAGCCCACCGGACTGTGCCTCTCATCAGCACACACACCCTGGCCAACAGTTCACTTGCACAAAGAGAAATCATTTATCCTTTAGTCTGACTGGGGAGCAGCTGTACATACGGTAATTTGGACAGTATCTGTGAACATTTAACTGCTGTGCACCTGAGTCCTGCTGTATTGTGTTATGACATTAGTGGCAAATTACCAACATGTTCCAGTTGCAGTAAAAATTCTCTGCTACTTACAATTAAACCTTAATGTGTTATAGCTAACAAAAAACAATCTGCTTGAACACTCTAGTTAGAGGAAAGGTGAAACTGGCTGCTGCCTGCCCCCTGTTGGCTGTACCTTGCCAGTGCTGCTGGTAAGTGAACTCAGAGATCCGACCAGGCACTCTGTGGTGGTACAGAGCTTCTGGGTGACGGTGGGGAGCTCCTGTTCTAAGGCAGCCTTCTGGTTGTAGTGCTTTGACATCTCTGAACAAACAAAGGAGAACAACAAGGTATCTGTTGAATTAAAGTGCACTCCACTGCACTGATTAACCAATAACATTTTGGTACATGTATGATGATATCGCCGATATAAAACATATAAGCAGATGTATATACAAAGATGAAGTCTGCACAAAAAGACGTTTCAACTCGGCTTCAGTACAAACTATATAAAAGTAAACCTTCATTGCCTCAGAGTACAAAATTATGCCTCCGTTGGATGTCTCAATGTGAACGATGCTACACTGAAGCCTCTGGATATTTACTCTATATACAGTAAAACTGGCTGGTGGGTATTGTGGAAACAAAAACATAATCTGACTTTTATGAACGGTGGGTGCAGCTCAGCAGTTACAAGAGGGAGTCATTGTGCTGTGTCATGCTGGTTGGAAATGGCTCCCGGTCAAAACAGCTCACAGCGCTGCTCACCTTTAATGGCATCGTGAAGACTGTGCAGAAAGGCAGCCAGCTGGGTGAAAACAGCAGAGGTGCTGCTCTGTGGCAGGGCATCCTGCTGCACACCTGAAACACAATGCATGCATTTGTAAAACAAATATATCGTGTTATTTTGCAACCATTCATATTTTGTAAGAGAGAATCCAGTCCTAGTTTCTCTCTATGCTTTCAACAGGAAGTGGTGGGCCTTTATACGTTCATTTTGTTTGTGACACTAGACACAAAAAAAGTTCAAATGTCTCAAATGTTAGCTTACTTGGTAAGGCCAAAAGGTTGATGTAGTTTTGCAGCTTCTCGAACACAGAAGTTACTCTCTTCATATCACTCTGCAGCTCCTGGTTTTTCATAGTAAGGGCAGCTGTACAAAGAGGGGCCTCGCACTCTTCTTCCAAGCTGGAATGAGAGGAAAGATAGACATCAGTACAGCCTCCTCCACTCCACTACTGTTCACACAGAAACACACACAATGTTGACCTTTTCAGCTGGTAGGGAAGAATCTTTTGTAGAAAGTGGGTGTACGAGGAGAAATTATCAGCAAAGCTCTTGAGCTTGACCACTGTCTCCTGCAATTACACACAAAGCATTTTTAAGTGTGTACAAAATGTGTTAACAATCCCATAACGTGCTTGTTGATAAAGTACTCACCAGTACTGTGACAGTATCCTCTGTAATACTTTGGTGCAACTGCAGAAAACTGTCCTCCAGGGGGCGCACATAGGCTGCATTCTCATGTAGATACTGAGAAAACTGTTTAAAAAAGAAAGTACGCATTGTAGTTTATAGAAATAGTCCCATATGTGTTTAATGATGGCCATTTTTAAAAGACAACCAGCTGCACCACCTTCTGGTTAAGAGGAGATATGACTTCAATAGAGGAGTCCAGGGGATAGATGTGCACCCTCTGTTCTGTGTACGTATGGAAGTTCAACAGAGCTGCCACTAGATCCTGAATGAAGCTGAGGGCCTGACCTGCTACATCTCGGGCCTTAAGCTAAATCAACAAAAGAACAAAAGTCACACACCAATGTTTAAAAACACAAAAGCTACATCTCCTTCTTTAAATCCATAAGCATCTGTAAATAATTATCACAGCAACTACTATGTGTTGCTTCTTGAATAAACTCAAAATGTCACATGAAAATATGTAATCTTGATGAAATAGATTAAGCAGGGTTTGGAACAACAAATTGCTGAGCTGTAATTCTACATGACACCAGTACTAGCAAATAAAATTAATTTTCACTTACCTGGTGCCTTCGATTGTGTGGTGGCACATTTAAGCTGTTGTAGTCACTAAATTCTGCAGGACAGAAGAGTATAGCAGTTTAACAAGAGCAGAGTGCAGGAAAAACAGTGCTTAAATGGTTGATCCTCCTGCCTCTTACCGTGCAATATTACAATTTGGTGCAATGTTACACTACTTACTCCTGGCCAGGAGGTTGTTGTGGTATCAGTGACTCAGACAAGAAATGTTCTAAAATAAATGTCTGCTCCGTGGCAGATCATTTTTGTCCGTGTGGCTTCATGCCAGATACTCACTGGTGTCATTGAAGGGCACTTTCTCCTGAATAACACTGCTGCTCTGTTTCACTTGTCTGTTTAGGTCCGACTGGCACCGCCTCAACTGCTGCTGACTGCAAACACAACAAAAGAAAAAACAAAATGTCACTTGTGTTTTTTTATATCTGTACCAATATAAACTTCTATGCTTGAAGCAAACTCTGGATGTTGTCCATACATCACACAGTATGATGGGATGTATGAACACATGCGAGTGGAAGATGTCTGCCTACGCTGACTCAAACATTAGCCTCCAATACCCTGCCAGCTCCTTAGTGTGATGTCTGGGCAGGGACACAGGGAGCAAACATATTGATGACATATTTATCATTTGACAACATGTGAGTAACCAATCAGAAGCAGTGATAATTAAACATCACATGATCATCAGGCACCTCAGTTTCTTGTGCAACTTCTCGTGACTTTCAGTATCAGTGCTAACACAAAACATATCCCCATCATGAATGATTCAGTCGCTCCGCAATCCTAACACCAGCAAACATGAGCTCCCATATACAGTACACGCTCTAACCAGTAAGCACTACTCATTTAAACCAAATTTCCAGATAGAATACAACCAACATGGGCATATGAAAGAACAAGTCCAGACAAGGACCTGATTCTCTGGACATTTTCTGGAGTTCCTATGACAGAACAGCTACACATTACATGTCAGGCATCCTTTCTGATAGAGACACCATATTAGTGGATTAAAATATTCTTAAAAATTGTAATATAAAGAAGAGATATACCATTCTTCTGTCCGCATTCTGCAGTCTTTTGCCTCCCTCTCGAGCATCTGTGCTTTTATCTGTCACAAAAGAGCAGACACACACGCTTCACAGTTTATTGACTGAAACTGACAGGGACAGTAAACAAAGCAACATTTCCTCTCCCTCCTTGCTTTTTTTTCCCCTGCTCACCTCTAAGCGTGCCTTGTCACTCTGTAGCCTCTCTATAGTTTCCATGTACTTAGTGGTGAGTCCATCCACAACAGCCTGGTGCTGCTCGGAGTCTTTCTCTAGTTCGGTAAGTCGCGCCCTTAGCTCAGCTTCCTGTCTCCTGTGTTGCTCATCTGCTTCATAGAACTGAATGAAGAAAAAAAATTGAGGAGATGAAGCTTTAATACAGTTGCTTACAACAACGTATACACATAACAATAGCAACCAGATGAATGTGAGCATACTTGGATATGAAGACGCTCATTCTCTTCTATCTTTTTCTGTAGGTCCTCATCAAATACACTCTGGGTCTGCAGTCCATGTTGAGACGGTGAGTCTCCTTTACTCTGGAGAAGACAAACAGGGATAACACATGGTCTGTTAATGATTAATGCAACTTTGAAACATGTGTATTATGTTAAAACTACAACCATTGCAGAAAATACACAGTGCATCCTGTTCAGTGTAGAACCACTGTGTAGTCACTCCCTTGTACAACCCCCCTCATGATCACCTTCCCCTTTCTGCCCTTGGCTTCACTGGCAGCGAGCTCCTCTTGCAGCAACTCCACCCTCTTGGCCAGCTGTTGGTTTCTGAAGCTGAGGCTGTCCATCTCCTGCTCCTGCTTCCTCAAACTTTGGTCCTTCTGCTTCAATTGTTCCTGATAAGGGTGAAAATAAATATGATGGATAACACATCAGACTAATTGATTCTGTTCAAGTTACAATATGTACTGTTAGTTGTTCTGTTGTAGTCTTCATATAGTGTCTGAGCATAATTACACAATTATCAAATTCATACTACAGTGGTGGCATAAAGTTAACATAGTTAACATCATTAACTGTGGTTACTTGCAGGACAATTAGTTATCAATTCAAATGTCAAAATTGTGACAGCCCTAGCGATTCTACCTTTAATGAGGCAGAATTGGCCTGTTCGTCCACAACTGCCTTCTTCAGCACCTGATTCTGGGCCCGGAGCTGTGAAAAGAGTAAACAATACAGTACTAATTAGAAGCAAAGGTCAGTGTGATTTACCATGATACAATTAAGAAGTAAAAGCTTCAAACAGACTTTTCTCCAACACAACTATTTTTAATCTTAGAGTAATTATCCAGAGATAATAGACTGTGGTTTTCGTTTTTAAAGGCTGATATAATAATAATAATAGTTTAGAACAGGAAAAACATATAGCCAATTTATTGGCTGATATCACCACAACCTTCTGGCAAAACTAAGACATTGTTGCAACTATTTTTGGCTTTATCAGAAACTAGATACCTGTTAATTGAATATCTAAGTCAAAGTAAGAGATTTTCCAACTGTGAAGCTAAATACTAGCCATTGTTGGAGCCATGTTCTTCTGCTACCAATAGTTTAGAAAATGTTCTATCAGTGTCAATAAATCAGTCTATCTTTTCTGCAATCATACTGCTCACCCCTGCATTTCACACATAGCATCTCTTTCATGTCTGCCATCTGTTGTTACATTAAAAGATCCAAATATCAAAATATCTAAGCTTTTCACTGGAAATACTCTAACTTTGCACAAACAGATTCACTGGGAGAGCAGTTGTGTGACAGTTACATTGTCAGCACTTCCTGAGCAAGATATGGTGCTTGGCTAAAGGAGCTGAACAGGAAACGGCACACTCACACCATGAAGTCAGCTGACACATCCACAAAGGTTACATACAGCCAGTGACAGAAGACACAGGCTTTTAAGTGCTTTCAGTGTAACTCATTGGCAAATCTACTATTGGAAATGTTTTTACACATGTTCAATGGGTAATTTTTGGTATCTAAATATAAAAATGAGGCATTCAAGGTAATTATAGTGATGTAGTACTAAAAACAGAGCTGACACTAACAGTCTCCACACTGATTTATTCATTTACTTATTTCATACATTTTTTTTATAGCTAAAGGGTCCTACTGAAATACAACAACATTTTTCCACTGAGTCCTAGACAAATAGGTGCATGAAAAAACACGTGTAAAACACACGGGGAAAGTACAGAGAAAGTACAAAGAGAGGAAAACAAGCCATGTCAGTGAAAAAGATCAAAGATTAGCTACAGCAGAAACATGGTTTATAAACACATCATCTGAGTGCATGTTTTGTCACTGACATGATCTCTTCCGTTGCGAAGTCAGTTTCTCGCTTAGTTAAGTTTCGAGTGTCGTACGTGTGCACTGTTTTTTTTAACACTTTCCACTATTAACGTGCGTCATGTCACTATTGCTAAACTTGTAATGCCAACAATGCAGGGTTAAATGTTTACCTTGGAATACTCCTGAGCCAGCTTGCTGTATTTTGCTTGTAGGTCTGTAACATTAGCCATTGTCGCTTGAAATGTTATCCCCAGTCGACAAGGTGATGGTTTCAAGTTAGCTTGCCCGAAACCGTTCTTTAATCTGAGAGATGCTTGAAATGTTGACGATGGTTACGGTGAGCTGTAACCTGGCTAGCTAGCTCTAGCAGGTTAGCTAGCTCACTGTTGTCATTAACTAACTACTTCAAGGCGGCGTGTTCCGTTACTTAGTAAAACTGACCTCAGATACATTGTGACAGAGGGACAGTCATAAGTATCGGAGTGAGAACTGGCTGGTAGTCATCTGATACAAGCAAAGCCGGATGTTATTCTCACTTGACAATTTTTTTTTTAAATTAGCACTATTAGCACTGACTGTGCATGCTAGCTATGTAGCTAATAGCTACCTAGCAAAACAAATCCGGGCTCCGTCAGTGTAATCTGACAGGAACAGTGTAACGCGCTGTGGCCGAAATCGTATTAAGGAAAGACTGTAGCTACTGCTGGACTAGCGAAACAGCACTGATAGTCCATTCACATGGCAGAATACTGTCATTTTCTAACCCGTGCAATCCTCGATAAGCTCCGGCCAGAGATATACGCACAAGGGTCAGAGTTCACAGAAGAGAAAACTGGTGCGGTAGAAATAGCAGGGCGCCGCCTAGTGGTTGAAGATGTACTGAAACGAATTATGGAAAATAACCTACAGCATCTTCTTTAAATATTATTCAAATGTATATAGAATATGTAGGAATATATACATTAATATATATAAAAAATAAACAAAAATTATTAATTTCAGTTGCATCTCCTTTCAGACGTGATTCAAATCATTATTTCTATAATACAACATAATTTCCTCCTCTTTTAGTTCCCTTAATGGACCTCATGCAGTTAAAAATAATGTATTGTATTGTTGCTGATAAATTATTTGCTGTTGTCTCTGAGTGTGGAGAACCAGGTTTGCATGAACAAAAACAGCTGCTTTTTATACCGATAGTCTGTTTCCCCTTTAAAGCTAACATGACCTCATTTAGACTGGAAGTGAAGTGACATGTCGCTAATGCAACCATCACTGCTCAAATCCTACACTATTAATGTAATCTAATCCACAATGATGCACACAGTATTACAATTTAAAGAAATCCCAACTATGTAGTTTTATTAATCTGTTAAATGCTGTATAAGACACAAAGCATTCAGTAACACACGGCTTAGTTAAATATTGTGACAGTAAAAGATTTCCTCTGCTGCTCTCACTATTCCTGATCTTAAATGCATACAGGCGAAACACAAACTCTCTCACACGCACACCACAGCCAGTGGCTCCAGCATTGTCTGGTTGCCTAGTAACTGTCGGCGTGGCGTGGTTGCTAGGGCCATGTGGGAGGGAGGGGAGGGGGGGTGATGCTGCTCTGATTTTCAGCTGAATTGAGGCAGTCAGTAGGGAGAAGCCCCCCCCTCTTCCAGTCGACACACAGGACTCTATTGAACAATAGAGCTGTGCCAATAGGCCTGAGGCTAGTCAGACAAGCCCTTGTTCAGGGTCACACTGTGTTCATCCCACAGTCCTCCATGACTAATTAACTTACAGCGAAGAGTGTCGTTAGGACATCTGATGATGCATCCATCACTGGCACAGCCCTGGAATCTACATTAATGTGAGGTGCATTTCTGGCAGTCTGCCATGTTAGCGCATTCAAAAGACACAGAAGAAAAAGGGAATGTGTGGTAGAGCCGCCACATGTTGTGCTGATCACAGCTCGCCCAGTCAAAACAACCCTGAACTGCTGGACTTGGTGGGAAATATTTGCCAGCTGTAACATGGTCATATGAAAACTGAGAGCTTAGCCACATGTAGAGGCAGCTCTTTTAAAGGATATAACCAGAATTTTGATCTTGTGGCCTTCACAGCAGGTGGCAATGTTGATCAAAAATGTAAGCAGTGAAGAGCCACTTAGGCAGAATGATGGTATTCTTGTTGAAGTTTTCAGGACAAAAATGTGAGTAATAAACATGCTCTCAGTTTACTACTGAAGTGGCAGCATTTCTCAAATAAAAAAAAAAAGATACCAACAGTATTAACAAGAACAGGTTTTATTAATATTTTTGTAATACCATATATAATGCAATTGCATATCTTTGGCGAAAATAAATCTTATAAACATTTTATCAACAGAGGTTAGCATACAAAAACCAAAAGGTATGTCATCCAATAGACATGGCAGACAACTGACACAGATTGATACTGGGTTGGCAGCTTTGTCAAATGCAACAAAATGTTCATCATACCCATATAGTAACTGCAACAGAATTTTGAGATCGAAATACTCAATATTCAACGAGAGCTGTTGAGCAAAGAAGCGATTCATGTTTTTTGTAACCCCGAAAACTATTAGGTAGCTCATCCCTAGATAAACTCAGATTCAGTGTCACTTTAACAGAAACTTTTTCAAGTGCTACTGAAAGAATGATTACAATTTCAACTTCAACTAAATCTCCCCATAATTTCATTGCAGTCATCCCTATACTCAACTAAATTACAAGTCTGGTAAATGAGTTAGTCTGTTCCAATATTTGAGTGATGACCAAATGTTCCAAACATCCCATAGGAAGCATGTGTTGTGAATGGCAGTATTTCTGTGATGAAACTGAGAGCTAATCTTTAAATTGTGACTAATTAGTCATATCTAAACATAAACCATAACATACACATGTAAAAATGATTAAATCGGTTTCAACAAAATTCTACAGTACGTGGGGAATGTGTCCATCTTAGCTTCGATACCCCCAGCTGTACATCCATTTTGGCAACAAAAGGTTCCAGGATCAGTGTTAATCAACTGTCTTCTATCCAGTTTAACGATAAGCAAAACAAAACATCAAGGAAACCTGGCAGTCGTTGTTAAATTAAAAACACCCGCTCTAAAGACAGCAGACATTGGCAAAAACACTTAAAACATACAGAAAGGAGAAAAAAAGGTGTATTGCTGTAAAATAAAAGGAAAGGGGAAAAAAATACTCAAGAAAAATTCACAGAGGGAGAAATATAAATGTGCCTAGTCATTGGCTTCAAATGACCAGTGTTTGATAGAGTATGCATTCAATAAACCCATAAATTAATGTCATAAATAAGATGATGATTAATGAACAATAATTTGTTCTTTTTTTCACAGCTAAACAAGACCAGTGTATGCAAGTATTACTTCTGAGAACTGCAGCTTACTCTGCAAAGAACAGCTCCCACTCTAAAGCGACATAAATAAACCAAAAAAAAAAAAAAAAAAATTGGTTAAGTCACTGCACTGACCAGAGTCCTCTCCCATTTCCTGTTTGAATGATTCAGAAAACTAGGGCATTGTTAATCTGAATCACAACTACACAGTGGCAGCAGGGGAATACAGTGACCGCGACCCTTTGCACTTTAAATCAGTGGCACGAGAAAATGTTTGGCACCGACCATGCATGCTATATAAACAGTCACTGTGACACACTAAATTCTTTTTTCCTGTGGGAAGGAGCGGTGTAAATTTCAGTGTGTTACCGTTGTGCACTTCCATGCTACGTTGTGTTGGACGAGTGTTGGCAGCCTTTTTTGAAATGCGAATTGTGGCCTTTTACACAACTTCCCCTCAGCGAACTGCATGCAATCGACTGATAATAAACACTCCATTTCACAGCTTGAGAAGAGACCGTGCACTTCCTTATTTTGTTCTAAGAGGAAGAGCAAAGGAAGGAACACTAGTGGCCAGCCAGAACGGGGGGCAAAACACCAGAGCAGCACAGGTTTTCAACATCTCGCCTGCGAGCGACTGCACATCCAGATCCCGGCTCTCTCTGGCTGTGACGACTACATTGCCCACTTCTCACTTTTGTCTCCCAAATATGCTTTGCATTTTTCACTATTCTGAACCAAAGCGGGCATTCCTTCTCATCAGTCGCAAATTATCTTGGCCGCGGGACATGCCTAAATAAAATTGTCCTTACAGTTTTGGATTTTTTCATTGTTGGTTCAAAAACGCAAGGAGAACATATGGAGGTGTAGTAAAAAAAACCTGTAAATCCTATAATGGAGTACGACTCTGGTAATTTCCTGTCTGCTCCTGCTTATGTTAACCAATTGCGTGTCTAAAAAGGACCATAAACAAGCACGGACAGCCCCTAACATCCAGCTGTGAAAAGGAGATCTGTCAAAACACCAATCATACGCATCTGAGCAGTACGACTGGCAGAAAAAGAAAAACGTTTGATCGTCTCAAACTCTTTTCTGTCGCAACTGTCATCTCAGGCTGGGGGATGAAGTCAACATGCACTATGTGATACACACACACACACACACAAATAAAATAAAATAAAATCTATGGAGGATAACCTATGGATACACAGTGAACATCTGGCGAGTGCAGAGCAGATGTTCACTTTGCATAGGCTGTCACCAAACATGTGAATATACATTTTGTGTCTGCACGTTAAATGTCGAAAACACACTGATGAATGAGAGAGTGACAGGAGGAGCAGTGGATTTTGCAAAAATAAATGAAAATAGCTTTCATTCGTATAGCACTGTAATGGCCGCACAAGACTGAGCGGAGTAGACTAGCTAACTTTGCAACTAAATTTGGCAGTGGCAGAGTAATACTATTTCCAACATCTTGCTAATCCTGAAATTAGAGCCGGAGCTCATGTGTAATAAGTTTATCGCATAACAAGATCATAATACTACTCCATTCATTCTCTAAATTGTAAAGTAAACTAACATACTCAACTCTGAAAAATGCCACCATTAGGTAATGTGAAAAAAGTTAAGGTTGTGGATTAATTATTGCATCTCTCTTACAAGAGGATTCAAAAAGCAAAACTTCCTTCCGAAAACAGTGGCATTTTTTCTTTAGCACAAAAAGGAGAAACTGATAACACCAGGAGGTTAGGTTTCGTCTGTTACAAACATGCACTCATTCGATTCATAAATAGATTCACTTGGAAGAGGATACAGGTTTGAGGAGGAAGCATGCAACGCTTTTGAGTTAGAAAACCTTCAGATTTTCCCACTTTTGTCTTTCAGAGAAAAAAATTCTTCAATCTCAATCGTCTAATCCAACAGAAGCAGGCAGGTCGTTTTGGATAGGTATCTTGATGGTTCTCCATAGCCCAAACACCCCACCCCACCCCCCCACCCCCACCAGTTAGCCCCGAGTTACAAAAGTCTCTATATGGCTTTGTTCTCCTGTGTGAACGATGCTATTGCCATTTGTTTTTGTTGGACAGGAATATCCCAAACAAATAAAAGGCTCAAAATGGCCAATGAACGATCAGATAAGGAGAAGGAGGCACACTGGGACACACGATCAGGGGTCAGAGGTTAAGGGTTCACAGGGTCTGGAGTCTGATGGGGTTGGGGAGGGATCTTCATTTCCTGTTCAGTTTTGTGCTCTTGACAGTGCGTTTGGAGCCCTCCGTGCAGCTGCGTATACCAGCCAGGTGGAGCAAAGAGCCCGCCGCTTCCTTCAGCTCCTCATCCAGCTCCGGCTTGACCTCACGTTTTGCCCTCTTGCCAGCGGGCCACTTGATGGCAGGCGGACGCCGCGATGTTTGGTGGACGCCCCTCTCGTCCCAGAGGTCGGAGTCCTCGTCGCTGTGGAAACCCTCGCTGCCGGCGCGGCAGGACTGCCTGCGGTCACAGCCTCCTTCGTCCAGGGATGAAAGAGATGAGGAGGAGGATCGGGAGGAGCAGCGCTGCAGGGCCACGCTGCTGTAGTTGTGGTCTTGCTTTGGATCACTGCTCACCAGAACAGAGTCGGGTCTGGAGAGGTCCAGTGGACTGTCAGAATTGCCTGAAGAAAACAGAAGGTAAACAGGGATGAGAATACGATATATTCAAACACACACTTAATCCCTTTTCTGGTTGCAGGTGACGTTTTTTGTCTTGATTTATGCATAATAATAATAATAATAATAATAATAATAATAATAATAATAAAGGCATATGGATAAGATAAACATCTGAAAACCTGCTCTTACATTACACAGCATAAATATAAGTCAGTATGTCACAGGAATTACAACTTTTGACCCACTTCAAAACACTGGGACAAATACAACTAAAAATAACCTTTTCATTAATTAAATCCTCAAAGCTTTTTTTCTTTTTCTAAACATTTGTACTTATGATATTTTCTCTACAATATAACACTAATTGTATTTCGCTTCTTAACGCTGTAAAAAAAAGTCAATCCTTTAGAGTACACACTGAACTACTGTAAAAGTTCACTGTATATGACTTACATTTTACTAAGGTTTGTATCTGATTACCAGAAAGTCAAATAAAAGACACTTTTATCTGAGGTCATACTACTTGTATACAATCACAGAGCGTTTGTCCTAGAGGCTGCTGTCAGCTGAGGCGTCAGTCAACAGATGAAGTCATACCAACACTGGTTTAAAACTCATTTTGACAACTTTGCTAACACATGTCACCGGTGCTGAGGTAGACACAAGAAAACACACTGCCCCGTTTTCAGCTTACTTCAGGTTTTCGGGCCATTTGACCTTCAGAGACAACCCCTCTGTCACTACTTTCAATTGTAAGTAAGTATAAAAACTTTTGCTAGTAATAGACAATCACATCTGTTTTGGTGCTGTGTAATAAGTGATAGGAACATAACAACACATTCTTTTCCTCATATTACACAACTTTGATTTCTCTTTATACAAGTTATTTCTTCCTCTCCTTATCTGAACTCGATCCCGTTGATGCCCGTGGTGATCTGTCATAACTGTAGGAATTTTCAATTTCAACACCATCAAAACTAGCAGTTATCCATATTTTTCTTACTGCTAAACATGACCTAGATTGATTGCTCTTTGTTGTGTTATGCTAATTTTCTTTGTTTTGAAAGTGGAAACTGCCACAAATGTCAAGTGTTTATGTACATATAGTACTGGGCAAAGTCTTAGGCCACCTTTAGTTTTGTTGTTTTGGCAGTGTAAATGAGCAAACATATTTATTTATCATTCTCTTTTTTTCTGATGCGACAAAAAAATACAGGGATTATGAGTACAGCCTTAAAAGACACAAAAAATACTACATTAAATGGGGTTCTAGTGGTTACAACCTGGTGTAAAACATCAGAAAATTAATGTAAATAATCCTCATATTGTCTGAACAAATTGAATAAAGACATGTTAAGTGCAAAGGGAGATCACACTAAATACTACCACTTTGGTTTATAGAAGCTGTTTTTCCCCTGAAATGTTTGTTTTTGATGCTGTACATACTTCCCTTATATCCACAATGTATATTAATACAGATACTGAGAAATATTCATGTGTGGGCATTAGAGCGGAACAAAACCAACAAACCTGATGTTGGGCCAGGACTTATGCACAGTGCTATAGATAAATGTATGTTTTTAAATACTGGTAATGACCTGCAGTGCTTAATCTGCAAGTTGCATTTCAAGTGAATACACCCATACATTTTTATTTTTATTTTTTAAACATAGCGCCATTTGCAATTCCATCTTATGTAAAAATGGCACAAAGTGCATTTATTTTTAAATGGTCAAGTTCTTTTCTTTTGGTTTCATTAACTGAACAGTAACTAATACCTGACATTTTTGCTGACATGATATTTTACTGTAGAATATTTACTTTTTTTTATCTGAAGAAGAAAAAGCAGAAATCAACTGAGCAACGCAGAACTTCAGCTTGATTTGTCTACCAGTATAAAGCGGAACTAAGAGTTGTCTCGGTCCGAGAAGAAAAACCTGATTTAAAAATATCAAGTTATTGTACATGCATGTCAATATAGAATTTACATTCAAATAACATTCGGGGGAAAGTTCAAAACAATATTATCGAAACCCAGTCACATTAAAATGCTCTTTAGACTTCAGTCATCAAAGAATTACCTGAATTAAGAACAGGATAAATAAGTCATTATTTTCAGCACAGGCAAAAATGGCTGGTAGATATACCATTAATCAGTCCCATATTAAATTTCATTTTTCAGAAATTCTGATGACTCGTCAAACACTTGCCAATGCTGACTGTGGCTCTTGAAACATTCTGCCTCGGTGGACGAGTGACATACACAAATCAAAGCACAGAACATAAAAAGAAGACTTAAGCGATGATAAAGTGGCATGTTGGGAGGACACAAACAGCAGGGAGAGTAGGTGAAAGTATGGCTGCTGGGGGATTCTCTTACATGGGTCAACGTGGTGCCCGGGGGCAGAGTTTAAGAGCATCATGGCAGTGGCAGCATCAATGTCAGACTCTGGAAGAGGAGAGAACATGCATGATGGTCAGTCCTACAGTATGGAAGAATGGCACTATGGATTTGCACTAAGAGGCTGGGGTTCCTCTAAGAAGTAAAGTTATAGTCCCCCTCAACCAATGTTTGCTCAATGGATCTGATATGTAAAAGATTTACCTATAAACAAACAAGATAAATTCAACTTACTGGTATTGAGAGTGCATCCACTCTTTTCAGAGCTGACAAAGTGTCTAACGGCCTCATAGCTCACTTCTGGGGGTCTAAATTATTAATGATTACAGTGAGACTGAGTGCTCGACACTCAGCACCAGCAGAACCTCTGCCTGTCGTCAAGGTTACAAATCCAAGAGGCAGAGGGAGAAAGAGGAGGCTGAGACATCGACTGGGAGCTCTCACCATTATGGTCTACATGAGGCATCAATGACTTGAAAGCAACAAATCAAACCAAGAGTTGAGGATAAAAGCACAGTGATGCTGAATGTTCTGTGACTGGAATGTGAAAGGGCAACATAATCCAAATACTGCACAAACACACGCTTCAAAACTCCACTGACAAGAATCTCCAGAAATTTGCAGATTCTTAGCGGGCGGGCATTTTCAATGCCTCAATCTCACCTTTAAATGAGCAGCCTTGTAGAAAGAGATGGCGAGGTGGTGAGGAGGCACTGCAAAAGGCAAATAAAGAAATGCCGGATCAGCTGCTGGGTCTAAGAGGTGTAAAATGGGGTGTGACACTTAAACTTTGAAAACTGTTACAAAACAAGATCCGCAATGTAATTTCACCTGGGTGGGGAGGCGGGTGGTGTGCAGAAGGCATGTGCGGCAGGGAAGTGCTGCTTCTTAAGGGCTTGGATCAGGTTGGGGCGGTACTCAGGGTCAACACACCACAGAGAACCTTTTCCATTGGCCTGTAGCAAAGAGAGGACACAGTCAAACTTCTATGTCCCAAAAAACTGGATACGCCGACATGATATGTAATAGCACCTTGATGCTGGACGTATCATGTTTATTACACAAGTGTTTTATGGAAATACTCTGCACTCACCCAGCATATTTAGTCAAAGTTAAATATGTCATCAGTTAAAGAGTCTTGGAGAAAGCATTAATTGCTCGTCATCTGGAAGCGTACTGCTGGGCAACAACAATTTCCATGATCATAATCATGTATCGGAAAAAAAGGGAAAGTATAACCCTAACCTTTTATAGCTTAGTCACCAATGAGACACTGCAATCTGTTTGTGCTACCAGCAGCAAGCTTTTATCATTGCAGTGCTTTTTACACGTCAGCTTCCAATTGCATATGCCCCATTTTCGGTCCATCAAAATGATGCACAGAACAATTTGTCGACCAGTTTAAAATTCTGAACAAACCCACCTGACAAAATCTGTCACTGAAAGAACACTATTCTAACACCATATAACAATTTTGTTAAAGTGTCAAAAACTTAAAGAGCTAATTTTTAAAGGTCTGCTCAATTAATTGCATAACAAGTCAGCTAGTGCAATTATATAATCGCAAAAGGATTCAGTAACATTGTGCAGAGAAGTGTACCATGTGGAATAAGAAAAATTATAGTTTTAAAAAAGTTTTTGTATTTTAATAATTACATTTGTATGTTTGTGTTAAAAAAAATTCCATGTGGTAAGTAGGTTCTATTCACAATACTATCTGCAGTTATTACAATCTAACTTTTTTTTCCCCAATAAGTCATAGCTTCCTTTTTTAAAGGATCTGACATGAGAAGCAAACATGGGAACACAGCAAATATACAGCAAAGAATTCCTCAACAAGATGAACAAATGGAAGAAAAAAATAATTTCACAACACCGTGAGGAATGAATTTGACTGTTGGTGGAGTGTGCGGGAGTGTGTTAACTGTCACTTTATCTGATGGCAGCGTATTCTTGCCCAGTATGGGAGGAGAAAAGAGGGAGGGAGGGGAATAACCTTGACTCAGATTACCAACCAGCCCTGATGCAGGAAGAAGGAAATGTCTCCATGGCAACGGAAACCACCAGCATGTGTCATGTGAAACTGGTGCCGTTCTCTCAGCAGACGTTAGAGCTCACGCTGTGCACCTGCATGCTGAGCGGCCTGCACCGCACCGTGTTGCTACTCGCTGAGTGCTAACTGCCATCCTCTCCCACGGTGAGAAAATAACAGGTCTGAGGTGGGCACAGACCTGGCACCACGGGCTCTACCGGTCACAAGTCTCCACTCACACTGAACCTCAATATGGCTACCGTCGTGTCTGCCTGCATCAGCACAGTAAAGTGCAACATGAAAATTAAGTTGTGTATGCAGGTCTGACACTGTTTTGACAATACTTGTAAAGGCCTCTCATTCTGGGGTTTCTGCAGGGTATAACACCTTTTCAGACCATTACAAATGCAAATCTAAGACAGAGTTGTTTGTGTTGTGTTATTGCTGCATTTTTACAGCAGCAACTGTAACGTGTTTCCACCAAAAGTTCCAAATGTGGAGACCTTTTTTTTGTTAAACACAATGCGGCAGGCTTCACATCTGTGAATATGCTGGTCAAGCTAAATCTCACTGAACTTCTAGTAAGTACTTCAAGTAACTTCGACAATGTTTTTTTAGATGCAAGGACATGTCATGTTAGCCTAAACACAATGTTGCAACACACTACCTCAGGTAAATTCCAACGGTGCTGAACAGCTTGCATCAGTGATCATTACAAAATTTCCCCTAAAATACATTTAAGACTGAAGTTATTCTACATTAACTTCACACTGAAATACATTTTAAAGACCCGTCGGAATCATTTTTCAGGCATTAATACAACATAAAGTTTAGATAACTGGACGTGAGACTTTTTGCAGACATTGTACACTCTTTAAGAGAATGAATCTACAAATCAGAACTATATTGAAATACTTATATTAACACATTCACTTCTAATGCAGTCATTAATATATTCAAGCAAGAGCTACTTTTGTAGATTACGGCTCTACATTTTCCTGTTCCCCGTCATATTATTGTGAAACTAATTGTAAATTCACCAATTACAAAGTCAATCAAAGGCAGGATGTGCGGGAAGTGCAGGATGTGCTTGTCCATTTATCACAAGTATTTGCCAACTTCCCTGTTCAAGTTTTTCTCTCTACACTGGAATATGACGCTCACTGACGCATATAGTAACTGTGTCAAACTGAGGTAGACAAACTCATCTCTGGACTTTTATAGGGTTGTTTGTTTTCTTCTAGCAGTGTGACAGTGAGTTTTCCAGCTTTGAGATGCTTCACTCTCTTCTGGACAAACAGTTGCACTACCTTTTGGGAGATAAAATCCTATCTCAGCGTGCTGTGTTTGCATTTTCTCTGAAGGAGTATTGTGACCTTGACTGGATTCTTCCCTTATCGCAGCAGAGTCAGAGGTCCCTGCGGCTGAGTTACACACCGAGGCACTGTCACATGAGCCACACTCCAGCCCTACACTGCAACTGTTCCTGTAGCATTTTGTTAAACAAAGCAGACAGATTTTGGCCAAGGGAAACTTTAACAGTATTTCACCATGTAAAAACAGTTTAAATTGGGCTACTCCAGTCAATTGAACTGCGAAGTCAAACTGAGACAATGTTGTAGTGTGTAAAAATTAGAGGACAGTTTGCTGACCTACCTTTCCAAAACTCCTTTCGACCTTGCGGAAGCATTTGTTCAGGGACAGGTTGTGACGTACTGAGTTCTTCCAGCCAGTGGGAGCATTGGAGAAATAAGGGAAGTGCTCAAGGATCCAGCCATAGATCTCTTTGACAGGCAAAGACTTGCTGGGGGACTGCTCAATGGCCATGTAGATGAGGAGAGAAAATGAAAAAGGAGGCTTAGACTTCAGTGAGTCCCTCTCTCTGCCTCGGCTGTGTGATGAGGATGAGGAGGAGGATGACGGGCCCTGACCGGACCCATAGTCTCCCTCTATGTCAAAGAGCGGGCTGCCGCTGGGCTGGGCTTCAGGCCCCCCCAGTGTGAAGTTTTGAAGAAGATTCTCATGGAGCCAGTTGAGGTTTGTGAGCTCCTCATCCTCAGTACCTCCAGTACGATCCACGCTGGTTGCCAACGGACTGGACGCACACTCTGCCTCGGGCAGTGTTCCCACACCACAAACACCTCTGAGTCCTGTCCGCTCCTCTTGCATACCCGGAATTTCCGTTTTCTTATCTGGTGACATCCCAATGATTGGACCCATTAAATCAAAGAGGTCTGGAAAGACAAGAATTTGTAATTAATGTTAAGTGCAACAACATTGTTTTTGCATTGTTGTTTTTAATCCTGTTGAATTTTTATTATTTTATTCTACGTTTTAGTTTTATGTTATGTGATGACCACCTTAGTATGAAATACATAAATGTACACTACATATATATATACATATACATATATAATAATAATAATAATAATAATAATAATAATAAGAAATTTTATTTGTAAACATACACACACACATACACAGTAGCGCATTGACCCATGGGGATCCACGGGTTCTAGATGTGGTAGTTTTTATGCTGATTCGTGCATGCTGTACTGCATTTGGCGAAAGGGCAAACAAGTGCTCAGCCTCACTGGGAACTCTTTCAAGACTGTCAGAAAACATTTCAGGTGACTACCTCATGAAGCTCATCGAGAGAATGCCAAGAATGTGCAAAACAGTAATCAAAGCAAAGGGTGGCTATTTTGAAGAATCTAAAATATAAAACATGTTTTGAGTTATGTCACACTATTTTTTAAACTACATAATTCCATATGTGTTTATTCATAGTTTTGATGCCTTAAGTCAGACTCTACCATGTAAATAGTCCTACATTTCAGTTGAGTTGAAAAAAAAAAAGTTGTCAGTCAGTACAAAATAACTATGGGTGGGTATCAGCACTGACTTCCTGTATCAGTTCAGTTACACTTCACAAGGTCCACATTTGATTTGATTTCTGATTTCCGACAGCAATGAGTGACAACAAAGATTTTGTTTAGATATTAAAAAGATTCAGAGAGACATCATTTTGTTAATTCCACAAGGAACCCTCCAGCCTGATGAATCATCACTAATGTTTATCATTGTAAAATTCGGAAACTGATGCCAAAGCAGTTAAATTAATTTACTTTTTCTTTAACACAACCAAGAAGTGCCAAGAAGTCTCAAAGCTCAAGCTTTAGTCATCCAGTGAAAGGTTTATATTTAAAAAGATTTTTATTAAACAATACTATTTGAATATGAACAGATTT
This sequence comes from Apogon talboti, assembly GCA_037367365.1. NCBI lineage: Eukaryota > Metazoa > Chordata > Actinopteri > Kurtiformes > Apogonidae > Apogon > Apogon talboti. Next base: position 11,694,941 of record JAPQRQ010000008.1, read on the forward strand.
TTTTTTTAAACCTAGTCCAAAGAATAAAAAAATTATGCAAAATATCGGAAGGATACACATTTCCAAGTATTAACTTTTTGTTTTGTATATTTTCCCTGGATGCACAGCCCAGCAGCAGTGCCTGTTTGCCTCTAATCCACTTCCTGGGCCCTCTCACTGTCTCTGTCCTGTGATGACGGAGAGTCTCTCAGCAATCCCCTTCTTGACTCCAGCTGAGGACGTCTCAAGCAAGTGAACCGACTTAAGGCTCCACTCCTTGACGCCCACCTCATTTCAGGCAAGACCCAGCTGCTCGTTATGTGTAAATGAGCGTGAAACCATGGAAGGCCGATATCTCACCGAGTGGATGGCTCTTACAGGCTGATCTGCATTCAACTAGGATCAAGCCTCAATTTCTCACAAGCCAGATTAAGTAGTGTGAAGAGGGTACCAAAGAGGGAGTTGTCAGTCATTTAGGCCACTTGGAAATCCAACATTAAAAGGAGGCCTGTATCATTAACCAATCCAAAGCAAGCATGCTCACTGAGAACACTGATGTTTCTTTACATAGGCTAAAAAGGAGTACACTGGAATATGTTTAATTTTTCGTGAAGCCTAATGTAACTGGCAAGAAAGTCGAGAGAAAGAAATAGCATGGTGTTAAAAGGTAACACAATAGGTAATTCATACCTAAAACATATCTGTGTCAACTTGTCCATTAAACTTAAATAAGTTGGTAAAATGCAAAAAAAACTCATGGTATCCTGTGGTCTTCCTCACTGGGTGGTGGGGACGAGAGCACAAAAAGGTCTCTTTAGCTTTGGCTCACAAACAAGCTTTAAGTCCTGGGTGTCACTATGACAACCATACCGTCCTTTCAATTAAGAGCACAAATCCCACAAACAAGAGTAGATAATAAGAAAATAAAGTCAGTAAAGAAAATAAGCTATCCATGCTTGCTGGCTCTGTCACAGACTATCGCCAGGCAGTAATTCCACTGCCCTGCACCCTGGTCTGAGGTGGTCTCAGATGCTCAGGCCTGGTTGGAGGGCTAAAGGCACATAGTCCTCACGACAGGCATACATTTTCATTTCTGTGATAAGATAAGAACTGGGTCAAACGCAAGGGTGTTTGCACAATGGGTGAGGACAGGAGAGGGAGTGCACACACATCTGTTTGCCAAAGCCAGTCAGAGGGGATAAAAGGAAATAAAGGAGTCATTAGTGTTTACAAAATAGCTGCAGTACTTTAAATGCGAAATTAAAAAATATGGTGCTATCAAATCCCAATTTTAGTTTAGAGTAACTCTTAATTTAAACTTCTTTAAGCTTTAAAACATGCATAATGAATCGATGAGGTTACTTAAATACTGTCGTCTACACAGCTAAGGTCATATAAAGGTACATTTTGTCTTGTATTCCTGTCAGTCCTGCAGTGTGTCAGTCATGTACCAAAAAAAGGAAGTAAGTCAAGGAGCTTTTCAGGCCAAAGGCAAAGGGACGGGACACAGAGAAATGCAGACTGAACGTAATAGCGACGGTAAAACCTACAAATGGAAGGACAAGGCGAGAGAGAGGAAAAAGAAGCAGAGATAAAGTGGGAGAGAGCCACAGCAGAGACTGAGTGGTAGTTAGGTAGGCTATGCAAGTTATCTTCAGACTCGGATGAATCACAGCTCTCAGCAAAGTAGAGCAATCGGATATGTCAGGCAGCGAGAGAACTGCCCATTTGTGTTAAAAGAACCAAGAGACCAAAATACAAAAAGATATCCTTGACATGACAGGATCAGACTCTGAATAAATTCACAAATAAACAGGAGCCATCAGAAGACGGCACATCCCCCCAGACCCGACTGAATTTGCTCAATGATGGCAGAGGAGCCAAGTAGTATTCTTGACTAGTTTATGAGAAGCTTAAAAAAATGTGGGGGGAAAAAATATACATAAAAAAAAAAGAAAATAAAAATACTGGGGAAATATCAAATCATTTTCTCATTCGACTCATGATGGACAAGATGCCACATAGTATGACAAAAAATAAAGCATAAGCCAAAGGATTTTTAACATAACTCAATGTAAAGTTTATAGTGCAACCACATTAATGACAGAATACAGCACAATTTGAGTGGATAACATCTGACAAATTCCCATCACTAGTAAGCTGAAGTCATCATCGCATTACCTAATACATGCTAACAACAAGCATTTAGGTCACACGCCAAACCACAAGGCGTGGTAAAAAGGGCTTTGAGTGGGTCACGTCTATGTTTGATTAAAAGGTGTGGCTTATTGGAGCTGGAGTAACCTGTAAACACCCCATATGACTTTTCAAGAGGAAACCGCAGTTGGTCATTCATGAACAGACCGTGAATGACTGCCTGTGCGCTTGATTCAGTCTCGTGTTGGGAGTTCAGATGAAGTTGTGACCTGGGCAAAGTGTCAGACCAGTGATTAACCTTAAAGCACAAGAGAGCTTCACCTCAGTCCATCTTCACATTCCTGACCTCTCAGCTGGGCCCTCGGGTGTTAGAGAGTGCTTATCCTCTTTTGAGTAGCTCCTTTAGAGGACTGTCATTTGAATATCAACGAAGGCAGGGTGGACGGAAAGAAGAAAGCTGTGTTGCATCCAGCCAAACACAGGAAGTGTTTTACCATGACTGCAGCTGGTCAATTACCACTGCTGTTGCGATGATCGCAGTTATCATTGCTCTTATAAAAAGGGACCCAAGAGAGGCGGCTGGGAATCCAATGAATAATGGGACACTAGTGTGTAAAGAGTGGAGAGGGGAGAGAGAGAGCTAATAAGCCGGACTGGCCTGTTGACTGCAGCTCATCCTTGAAAATATACCAAAGCTGCAATGGTGCTGACCTGATGGCTCATCTGCAAGTTAAAATAGCCCAGTGCACCGCCAGCCTCATCATATTCATGTGCAAACAGGCAGGCTTTAACAGCAGGTGCCAAGGCACATTTTTCCCCCTTTCAAATTGCTCTTTTATCCTGTTAAGCACTTAGCCTATTCAGAAACACACAAAGATATATGGAGATAACTTTAAGTGGCAAATCAAGCTGTTGATGTGTCAAATATGTACAGGAAAATGTAAAGGAGATGATAGCACCATCAAAATAAAGAGGTACTGGTTGAGATGCTTTCTGGGAGCGTATCTCATGATCAGGACTCAGTTGCCACGGCAGCCAATGTTGTAAGGGAAGCAATTGTGCTCATGTCTGTGCATGAAGAGAGAGCTAATGTGGGGAGATCAATACAGGCGTAAAATGCTGAGGCCAGCAGTCTACTACTGTTCTCCACAAACCTGTCTGACAAAGAGCACCGGGAAAGGCCATAGCTAACGTGGATGTCATGGCACTGTTACGTTCTACTAAAGCACACTTTAAAAACTTGCCTAAACCACATATTCAAGCAAGTTTTATAAGTACAAAATTACCAACAACTTGTGTTTTTTTATGTAAAGGACAGATGTAAAGATTTAAGAACAAAACTTATGTATGCACATACGTTGAATTCACACAAAGACGTAGGCATGCCACACCCTGTTCACATGAAATAAACCAGTTGACACAAACCAGTTACACCTCTGTAATAGATACACAAAGGTGTGTTGCAAAAACCCCGTGGCAATAAGGGTTGTTATTTGAAACCCTAACTGATATTTAGGTGGCTACCCAGTCTGGCTGGAGCTCTAAAAATGTGAATGAGACAAAGGGGGGCTGACTAAGTAGGAGAGGCAGAGAGAGAGAGCGAAAGAGAGAGAGAGAGAGAGAGAGAGAGAGAGAGAGAGAAAGAGAGAAAGAGTTTGTTCTAGAGTGAGGTAGCCAAGTGGTGTTTTATTTTATGGGCTGGTCAAATTATGTCATAACAAATAAAGCATCCGTTAATGTGAAAGCTAAGCAGGTTGAGTCTAAATGAAGCATTTTTACATAAAACTGCTCAATGGAATAAAATGACCTACTCAGAAGCTGGGTTAAAGCAAATTAAAAAGCTTGCACAAAGCATTACAACTGGCCCTACACTCAGCTCATACAAAGGAGCAGTTGTTTTTGCTCTAGTCATGTTTCAGAAGCTCTCAGTATTCACCTCACAGTTTCAAACAGAGGACCAGGAGGGAAGGAAACACCTCCTGCCTGTTGAGGAAGTTCATTTTCAGAAAACAAATTCAGACTTCACTCAGACAGTTAGGTCTGCTCTGCACCAAAACAGTGGTCTCGATCAGTGAGAAGCCTAAGGTAATATTTATAAAGGCAGCAGTATTTACTTCGGCAATCTATAAATTCCACCAGCATGTAGGACATAGACTGAACCAGATGTCAAGAATACTGACAAACAAATCCTAACCTAACATACTTACTCTCCAACTAAACAGCTAACACAGCAAAACAAGCACACAGAACAATGACTAATGACAGAACTGGTGACTATTGACTTCAGTGATTTGAAACACACCATGAAGGTGAGGCCTTCCAAAGTACAGACCAACCACAGCAAACACTGAAACCTTATCTCTTGTCATGTGTCGTAGTTCAGTGTATAAACACTCACCACCAATCAGTATGCGCAACAGTCCTATATAGTTCACAAGCTCTAAAACAGACTGCCAAGACATTTACTTTGGGCTCTCTGTAAACTAAGGTTCAATGACTGGTGTCGTAGACTTAAACAGTTTTTTATATTTTTGAATAGACATAGAATGTGTCTTTAACAGGCCAGTTTCAACATAAGCCTTTCTTGGAATGCACTCTTTGAGATTACTTTCCCAGTAAACACTGCAAGTGTTTACACTTTTCAAATGTTGTACACATGTGAAACAGAAACCACTAGAAATTGTCTTAAGAATGTAAGATATCTTCATAAAATACATCAGGGAAACAAGGTTACCAGAAAAAGAAAAACATCTAGTTTCTAGAAATTCAACAGATTACTTCACAAAAAGCGCACACAGTCATGCCACAGGTTGTGTTGAATATGATAATGAAATACAGAGGAATTAAGTTTTACTTTTAAGTTTTTTGCATCGCAATGTTGATCTGCTGACCAAAAGCCCTAGACAGGCTATAGTGGACATATTCAAGGATGTAGCTGTTTCAAATACAGATCAAATAATAACAATTCTAATTCGAATGTTTATGTTGCAGGTTTATGCTTCCATTTCTTTTTGCCCAGTGCTATTTTAATGAATAAACTTTGAGCACTCTGTGCTTGATCGAGTCTTCTTAGAAGATCTCTATCCTTTGCACAAAAGCTGGTAATTCAGAGTCACTGTTGTCAAACCGGCATCAATTAAATAAATCTTGTTAATTCAACCAGGGGTGACAAGACAAAGAGCCACTGTGGCACAGCACACAGTCGCGCTTTCCCCTTACTTTCTCTCAATCAAGGAAACATACACATCAGTGATGTTTTCAATGAGCCAGACCCTAATGGGCTGCATCCTCAGCCCACTGCCAGAAATCAGACAGGCACAGGGAAACTATAGGGGTCAGTGAGTCAGGGAGTAGAAGAGGGGGCCAGTTCCCAATAGACACAGTGTATAAACACGGTGGCCGATATTGGGACATCACAGCAGGAATACACGCATATTCTCATACATATGCAACTTCAGAAAAACAAACAAACCTAGGGCTCAAGTGGAATTGTAAACATTCCTATTCAAGCAGCGTATTTCTTATTTGTAAACCTGTTTTGTCCTTTTGTTGCTGTCATGACATTAAATACAATAGACTGCCCCCAGCATGCACAATAGTGACAGTGATTAAGTGGAAAGCTAGGGCTTAAAAATAGACACCCGCAATTTAACTGTAGACTCTCAGGAGGTGCAAAATGATGAGAAATGTCAAAAAAAACAAACAAACAAACAAACAAGCCATTCATGTTAAGAGTGCAGGGAATCAAAAACATAATAACAGGCTGCAGAAATACTTAAAATGTCCCTAATCCTAGCAAAAGATAACTGTATATATAAAACAGAATATACAAAAATATTTAAACATGCAGTCACAGTTGTTTCAGTCAACTACACTGGGCGCACCAGAGGTAGTCGACACCACAGGGCAGTGTCAGCAGTCAGAGCTGGACATCATTGATTGATCCCAGATAGATATGTCATGATTTCATTAAACAACAGGGGTCTTCATGATGGGGAGCCACACAATTAGCACATGATTAGACTGACACACTGATGATTGGCTCCGTCTTTAAACTCTGCTTATGAATGTGTTTACTGTGTAAAACAGGATGTAAAAATGCATGTTGGAATAAAGTTACTCTGTGACAAGTGACACATGCTCTCAACTTCCTGACTGTGCCAATTATCAAATAATGTTTACATTGATCCCACAGTTTAGGAGTGTTTGTAAAATCAGTGTGTTTCACATGACTTGGTAATGACAGGTTTTCAAGAAACTATGGGTTAGAAAGCTCAGAGTAGTAGCTTTTAGAAGGTTCTGCACGTTTAGACCGTGTACGTCAAACCAGTACAGGTCTGTGATATGGGTCAGCTTTAGTAATGGAATGAAAAGACTCATATACCTACAAAGAACGTGGTGGATTTTCATAGACGCAACTTTTCATTTACTCAGGGTCAGAGTACACAGTTCTGCGATAAGGCTGAGTACATGGCCACCATTTGGAACTGTACTTTCTGTGCCACTTCAACTCTGATAGACGGTTACAGGCTACAGGCTACAACGAAATGCTTGCCATTTTATTTCCCCGATCAGATGTAATTTGATATTCACCGTTCTGTGCTGACTGAACAAGAGAATGGAGTTTTAGCTGATTTAAAATGCACTTTGAACACTTTGGGAAATACAAGATAAAAACGCAGCGCTGTGGTGGTCTCCTTTTTGACATTGACATAGCTTTATTGTTGCCATACATCATCTGAGGAACACCTTGCTGTGCAGCCATTTTTACAGTGCAACTTCACAGAGGTGTGAAATCAATATCTTGACAATATGCTGAATAAGTTGTAAATGAAGAGTGACATTTTCAAGAGTTACAGTTGAGCTTGAGTTCACACTGCTCAGTCTACAACTGTACATAGTTATCATAAAATAGCCCAATGACAAGAGCACAGACAGGGAGATAGCGTGGGAATCAAGGGATGCATCATAAATATGTGGCTGCAATGGAACTCCAATAAGCACAGTTCCATCTTATCCAATTAACTGGATTTACAGAGGAGCCAAAAACCCCGGGATTTTGTTTTTATTTAGAACATTTCTGAGACACTGCTGATAATACCTTATGGTATAATGACTCATACAACCACTTGCGGTGTCGATTAGATGTAGATTTCAGTTTCAGGTGATCTCTAGGTAAGGTATCTGACTTAATAATACGGCAGTTACATTTCCATTGAAGTATGACTATGCCCACAAGAAAAGAGTATCACAAACACAAACGCCAAACAGCCTATCCTCAATTTCACAGAAGTTCAAAAGAAGTTCCATTGTCCATGGGACTGAACATAAATGACGACACTCCTACTTCACTGACAATGTATTAGTTCCCTGTAGTAATTAAAGCCAAAAACACATCAGCAATAACAGCATCACTGGGTTACGACAAGTCTTATTTATAGAAATGAATGTCTGTAAAGTTAGCAGGCACTCGTCTATTCTGGGATGCAGGACTCTTCAGAGGTTGGTACACATACAAACTTGTCCAGAGGTGGATACATGCTAGGACCAACAGACACAACAGATGGTTTGGACTTACAACGTGACCCTGGAAGTTCTGGCAATAAAATAATGGCAGACTGATAACATCTGTGTCTTTTTTTGTCCTTTTCCTTAATCTCCTGTTGCCATTGTCTTCTATTTACCACAAGGGCTTTATCAACTGTCAAGCAAAAAAGAAATGCGAAATGTCAGTTTAGATTATTAACGTCACAACCTCACAAATGAAAAAATTTAAAAAAAATTAATAATCCTCTCACATTTAAAAATATACACAGAAACCCCAAACCACACCATGATCGTGAGGCTGGATTTGTCCAAGGCAGTAAATACAACAAACATGAAGCAGCCAGAGAAAGTAAATAAGCAATCACCACCACAAACATGGACCAAAATAAAGTATATGATAACCTCGTCAATGACAGCACACTGTACTGTATATCCAACTGGATTAAACAGATATTTTTCTCCACTCTGACATTGTTTGTAGAGCACTCTCTATCTGGGACAATCTTGTGATAATCCATTACATCATGTGCTTAGCCAGCCAGTGTAGCCCTCCCAACCTCTGGTACTGCTGTTATATACCATTAAATATTCAGCTATTTAGAGATGCATGAGGGAGATATGTGTCTTAAATTAACACCAACGCAAATCTGTTCAATATGGGCAACTCGAACAACTTGGCGACTAAATCGGCGACATATTAAGAAAGACACAAACTGTTCATAACAAAGGAAATTAACGTACTTTGTCGTTTTGATATAGTGTGTTATCAATCAGCGCGGACTCAGCACCAGACTACACAACCACCACCAATAACACAATGAGGAATACAAAGTTATACCCGTAATGACGTGGACTATTGCACAACACTTCCCGACTGACGGGAGTCGTTACGAAGAAACTTATTTCTTCTTAGCTAGTTGATAAAAATGTTGTTTAACAGAGCCAAGTCCACTAGCTATATAGTTAACAGCGTTAGCTCATCCAGCACTGCCGTGAAGTAAAGTAGCGTTAGCCGTCGCCCGATGGGTCAGTGAAGGTAAATCTACAGCTAGCGTTAGCTTAATATCTTTACGAGAAGTGCTCAGAATAATATAGTAATTTTGTTTTGGTACGTTCGTGATAATAGCCGTCCCTTGACTCTATAAAGATACAAACCTACCCTACTCTTTAAGCTTCGAGCCCCCGGAAACAGAAAGAAGTAACGTTAACATTAGCTAGCCAGCCACATGCTGTCGCTTGATCTGCCATGCTGGCTGCTCTAAGCAAAGTCACTTGACCACATTTACTTTTAGCTTGTTCGAGCCGCACGCCGTATTCTGGCAAAATTAGGCGGTCGCGAAAAAATAAAACAAGGACAAATACTTACAATCATGCACGGCGTGCCTTCGTGCGGAGTGTTTAAAGAAACGGCCGTGCGCAGTTTATTCAGATGTCTGTCTCACACAATGTCAGAGATCAGATCAGCAGCTGCTTCCTCCATACACGCAGCGCGCAGATCACACAGCGCACGGCAACGCTACCAAACCCCTTGCCGTCGTCATAGCAACAGGCCCACTTCAGCCAATCAAAACCCCTCCCCTCCTATCTCCCCTGGCAACTGCCGCAGCGCAGGAGTTCCGCGAACGCGCACGCCATCCTATTTTGCATCGTGTAATGTGCTTTCACTTTTATCAGCAGCTGCCTGTAACGTAGCCGTAGGAGTAAAATATGTTTTAAAATCTTTGAAATACAGGTTTATTGAGGAAATAAGTGATCACCGGTAGTTGTAGGTGATAACTAGAGTGCGGTACATTTTATAGAATTAAATATGTGATCCAGCTTGACGGGTCCCACACAAACACTCCCGCGTTGGGCTAGACAAACACCTCGGGGCGGAGATAGAGGATGTGTCACCACACCCAGCCTCGTGACGATAGAGGACCCTCAAGTGGGCCCCTCCTAGAGTAAACGACCATACAAGGAGTTAATGTGACATGTATGGTTCTGAATTAACAGCAAAGTGTGTAATGTTTGAGGGTTTAGGCAAAGAAAAAAAAAAGGAAAATAAAGGCACAGTCATGTTTTTCCCCAGATTTTGATGAAACATATTTGCTTTTTGTGGATTAGGATAAATTAATATTCAAAATGACACATGACTGCCTATTATAGCTTATACATGACTGAGTGGATGCACTTCTGTAGTCAAAAGTGTTTTAGCAGGAAATCTGCTAAGTTCTGTTCTTGCCTGGCTATCTGTTGAGTGCAGCTTTACTGGCCAACAGTGACTTCACACCAAACTGTAACTTTCACATAATGGTGATACCTTACTCATCCCCACCACTCCATTTCATAAGCGTACACAAGTAGCTCTCTGTGGACTGATCTAATAGCCTCTCTATTTGCTTTTACTGTGTACAACCCCAAATACCTGCCATCCAATAGTGCTGTACATTCTTCTACACTGGTGCAGATGCACGCCCTTGTTTTTGCTCTGCTTTTAACTGGACAAACAGGATTTGCAGTGGCGTAATGTCAGTTCGGTGCCAAGCTTGACTGACAGATATAACTCAATATTACTATTATTCAACGAGTGTCTTGTTTGTTTTTACTTATACCACTATGTTTGGGTAGAGTACACTGGAAATAGAAGCACTAATGTATATGCATATTTGATGCATACATAGAAGACAAGGAATAGCATTATGAGTGGCTATGTTCGTTTTGTCAACTAAAAATCAATAGAAATGCTTCAGGGGCTTGTTTAAATAGAGATTTATCAGTGGTGGCAGGGCACGTTGGGTACTGTTCATTCATTCATGCTTCTGAGCCTTTGCTTGCGTTGCTGCAACATCATCTTCTTGCTCACAGAGCTATTCTTAGGGCCAGCAAGCAGAATAGACTGTGCCCCATTTTTCCTACTGTATCACTCCTAGGTTGATGAAGTTGCGATGCTAAATGAGAGAGAAGTGTACGAGATGCATTAATCACCAAGGAAACAGTTGATTGAGGAGTCCATGAAAAGACAGACCCATTAGACTGTGTGCCTGTAATGGTGCTAATCTGATTGTAAAACTGTTAGGCTAAAACATGCCCCACTGACCATCAGCAGAGTTCATGTTTGTAATAACAGTATTGGAGCAGATCCTACACCATATGACATACCGTCTGCCCAGGGTGCTAATTAGAAACTAAGGATGGCAAAGATGATCTTAACATGACAAAAATAACACTGTGAGACTCCTGTTAAGTTGAAGTGTAAGAATAATTGCTGTTAACAGCTCCCTTTGGATAAAAGTGAGATTACTGCTCATAATCTGTAGTATGATCATAGTCTATGAAAGGTCATAAAAGTGGTGGGGATGAACAATAAGGCAGCAAGCCAGTGATGGAGAGGAGTGACTGAGCATGCAAAGGGTGCCGTGTGTCTTCGGAGGCAGTCCATGGTGGCATAGTGGTCAGGAGGCCTGCTGCTTTAATGGTCCATAAATCTGTGTGGACTGGCTGGTCTGATGCCGCCCCAGTGAGACCCTCTCATGCGGAAAATGAATCAGACCATTTTTACGGAGCGCAAGTGTTGAAGCTCTCACCCTCCCTTACTGCCAGCGAGCCGATAAGAGCTGCTGCACACGCACGGCACTCTATTTCAGCAGTCCTGGAGCTCATAAAACTCTCTATTAGTGACAACCCTTGTTTGTATGGTGCTCTTCATTCAGTCCTGTCCTCTTGCCTTTGTTGTTCTCTCACTTTCTTTTTTTCTCCCTCTCTCATTCTCTTTTTTTCATTACACCTAGTTTTAGTTTCTGGACCGAGAACACAAATGCTGACACTTTGTCAACCAGCCAGTAAAGAATAGGATAAATGGCTTTTAGTGTTGGAAACTGGAAAGATACACCACGACCCAGAGGAAAGTCTTTTCACAGGATTATCCCAACATGATTATTGTCTGCAATAAAGATAATAGCACCCTCTCCTTTCTGTCTAACTTTGATCCATGCATGGAAATGCACTCTGTAATATATTTTAAATAGCAGAAACATCATCATTTTATGTACTTGGAAGAAAACTGCATCCAGGACTTCTCTGTAAAGGACTATGTTACACAAAATGTTTATTGGTATACAAAATTCAGCCCTTTTTTCCCTCTAGTTCCACTCTGGTTAGGAGATTATTTGAGTGACTACTGTAATTCTTTGTCCTAGTCCTTTTGGATTCTGAAACAATCACCAGCAGTTGTTATGGGACCAACACCAACAGACCACCGCCACCCTGAGCTAATTAGTTTGAACCTTCTTTCAAATGCGAAGTGAAAGATTCACCAGGAGAATTGTGGCATAGATTAAAGTGTGAACTCTCCTATACACACACTACAGACATGGAACAGACATGTCTGTTCCAGTGCTATATGTCAGCCATATGACATGTCATTTTCCTAGATAAAACAGTATTTGTATGCTCCTGAGAAGGTAGTTGCAACTGTCTGTGAAGCTGTCATATGCCACCTGCTGTGTAGAAAAAAAAACATACACAGAAGTCATGGTGAGGCAGACTAAACTCTGGAAGTCTTTCTGTGTTCTGTCTTTAAATAACAACAAAATAACACTCTTTATTTTTACCTTTAAGAATTCCTAAGTAAATAATAAGATGTTAAATTTATGTTTTTGCTGTAAAAATAGTGTGAATGTTACTTGTACATGCCCTCTAACTGTCAGCAGAGCAACCAGGCGTGGTCAACGTGTTTCAAATGCAACACTTTCTTTGTTCTTCAGGTTTGTTTTCCCTAGAGGCTCTCCCGGCTTTTGCCTGCAGTTATCCTCAACTGAGGAGCGTGTTTGCCGACAGAAGCCTTTGTTTGACAATCCTTTCTGCCAACCAGGTCTTATGAATTGTGTCAGCAGTTGCTGATTGTCTGTTATCTATCTGCTGATAAGTGCTTCCTTTAATGCAGAGGTAATAAAATACTCAACATGTAGGGTAGAGAAATGATCTTCTCAACAGTCAAACAAATGTCCAATAAATCTGTATTGATTCAGTCTATTTGCCCAGGTTAAACAGGGCAAACACTTGTTAAAGAGGTAAAACTGACAGTTCATTCCAGAGCAGGATTATGCATACCAATATGAATTAGGGACAGTGAATTAAATCATGCCAGGCTTCAGATGTTTAATGTGACGGAACAGTGTAGCTACATAGCTCCATAGTAAGCTATAGTAAGCAGATTTCTGTCAGTTTTTGTCAAGATTTAAAACTGACAATTTGGTAAATAATGGGGATATTTTTGTAATGACAATGACATAATTAAAAGAAAAAAAAAGCCACAAATTCTTGACCCTGTGAAAAACAGAATAATACAGTACATATCTGAGATGACCTTGCAGTTTGAAGATGCTCTTTCTCCATAAAAAACTTAGACTTACAGACTTTTATACAATATAGGCAAAATGAAACTAATAACAATGCAATTACAGAAATCTGTATGCTTACAGTCTGCAAATAAGCTCTTAGAATAGTTAAATAATGTGAAGAACACATGAAGTCATGAGAGACATTTCAAACCTAATTTGTCCATGACTAAGAGACTGCAGTGTTTGTCTGCAATAGTGTGTAGTGTACATCGCCTCAGACTCTCTGTGTGCAATATGATGTCTTGTGGTACTTGACCTCATTCTATAAATCAGTCAAAAGTGTCAAAGCCCCAAATGGATGAATCAATCCCTGCTTGATTTTCAAAGTTTTGTATGTGTTTCAGATCCATGCCCAATGTGTAGTAATTGTTCTAAATGAAAAGCTTCCAACAACTGAACCTATAATAAACAGATTACAGTCTATTTGAGCTGTCCAGATGATTGAAGTACTGATTGCAGGGTTTATCTAACAATCCATAATTTGAAAAATAAAAAATGACTGCCTTTTTAAATCGCCATTATTTAACAGACCGTTTTTAGTGCCAGGCACACACACACCACTGAACTTTGGTCTGTTTTTATTTCATTGCCTCCAGAGCCGTCCTCCTCTCTCTTTATTGACCCCAATCCATGCTATCTTTTTGCACTTTTAGGTACACTTAAACTGCACGACACCCTTTTAAAAGGCCTGCAAATGGTCTTGCTATACAATACACCTCATGCAGGGGCAATTGAATTAACCCACTGATCCCTAGCTGTTCTATTGCCAAGCTAAATTTTGTTATTCACCCTTAATGACTGCTCCTTGCAGGCAAATGAGCACTTGTAGTCAATTAACTGGGAAGCAGCAGGAGGATAAAGGAAAGACCAGCTCCTGTGACATGTTATGTTCTACCTACAATTTAAAATGCTTCATCAGCATTGTTCAGTCATGACGTTTGCAGAAACGTTCAACTGATGACTTCACTGTAAACAACATAACACCAAGAGCTTTGTTCTTTGACACTCCCTTATCTTTTCACAGTGTTTGGACCGCCCCACCATGCCTTATTCACAAACGCACTTTATCTTGTAGGACAATGGTGGTCTTGTGCCCAGCAGTGTTGTCTGGCACTACCAGCACCATGGTGAGCTATGACACGTATGAAGGATTACTAATGTTACACAACAGGGTATATCTTGTCTCTCATATGGATTCAATGCCATTATCCTCAGCCTGCTGGTTGATAATATGAATAATACACAGGTACAGAGCATGGTGACATATAGCTTGGAACGCATCGTTACAGTATCACTAGTCTGATTTAAAACTGTGCACACATGCTAAATCTGAGAGCCGTAGATGCGGACACCCAATTGCTTTATTATCACAGGGTCACACATGATGCAAGGGCAGACCTTCCCCTGTTGTCTGTGCCATGTATATAAAGTGAGAGTGACCTGATGCCTGAGGGGTGGCGAATACCCTGCCTGGGTCAACAGGGAGCCTGGCTCTGTGGCTGTAAGTGGACACAAGGCTGTAGTGAAGAGAAAGTGGTGCAGTGCCTCTCTGTGCCTGGCTGAGCACTGGGTAATGAAGCGTGGCAGAGGAGAGAGGAAAGGAGTGTGTCTGCAGGGTAGGCATAGCCCTCGTGTTCCTATGCAACCAGGGCGGATGGCTAGGTGATGCAGCACCGCCTCTTTTCTGCTTACTTGTCATGCTTCTGCCACACTTTTTTTTCACTTGTTTTTTTTTTCCTGCATTTCCCATTCATCTGCCCTAAATATGATGAATAAACAATATAATGCTACACATCCTCTACCCAAACATTAATAAGTAAAATGTATTCGACCTAATATATTAACTTAACATTAACATAATATTGATGTGTTGTTTAAAATCATAAATCAAACTACCACGCAACAACCATCTTATAATGATCCTAACTATTACAAACATTACTTCTCTTGCAAAAGATTTTATAAATTGATTTCACTTATTTCCTGTTGTTGTGACAGTTGGCTGCACTTGCCCTTTTAACCAGAGGTCCTCAGAGAGCAGATGTGCTATTGTTTCAGTTGTGGTGTCAACGTTTCTTTCCATATTGGATATAGTCCCTCCCATCACTCAGTGTGCCTTATTTTAGTAGACGTTAATGTATGTATGGATGGATATGTTAAACAGTTGGTGAATTAGTGTAATTAGCAAAAACAAGCAAGATTAAAAATAACAGTGACTGGAAAACAATCCTAATTTCTCTTTTTCCCAGTCATTCATGTTATTTTTGTGTGTGCTTGTGTAGGTGGATGTTTTATTTTAGAAATCCCCTACACATGTCCAAATCATTGCTCTTAATTGTTTAGAAATTAGATAACAGCGGGAAGAGTGAGAGAGAAAACACAATCTGTGGTTATCCTCAGTGCATGATGCTCATTCTTAACAGTGCATTATACTATTAAAGACAAACTCTGAACATATTATTATGCAGGCACTTTCCCTGTGGGCAACAAGTGTGGATCTATTCTTAGCTGATGGCCTGGGTTTCGGCTCTTTCTGCTCTTGCACCTCATAGGTTGGACAGGATTAGGTGTGATTCAGTCCTGCCAGGTCTGACTGTGTCGGTGTAGCCTGTGTCCAGCTGTAGAGACGGAGGGGCCCATCGACCATCTGTCCCTGACCGGCAGATTCAGGCTCGGTCCCCAGAGCAGGGAACAAGGGGGCGGGAACAAGATGAGGTCGGATGGGGGAATCAGCTTTGTGTTGCCATAAAGCTGTCTTTCCTCTCTCCTAGCAACGGCCTCCCATTTCCTTGGTTTTGGGCACCATGGTCCTGTTGGTCGATGTACACGGCCCCCTCACTCACTCTCTCTCTCTCTCTCTCTCTCTCTCTCTCTCTGTCCTATTTATGGTAATGAGCCATCTGCCCTCTCTCTAACAGCCGCCCAAATAAAGGAAAGG
>JAPQRQ010000008.1:11714686-11725177 GCA_037367365.1 Apogon talboti
ATATGCACAATGACATGGGAAATCCATTTCTGGCCTTCTTTTTGCTGAAATTCTCTACAGTGACAATTCTGCAAAAAAACATTCCTAATTCAACAAAAAGAAGGCCAGAAATATATTTCCCATGTCATTGTGCATATAAAAATGGCCACAGATCTCTTGTACTTTTTTTTGAGTGTTGCACAGTGTAATCAGTGCAGCTACACCTGAGCAGGCTGTGTTTTGGTCTGTCACATTAATGCCGGTCTGATCTTGTTAACTTGTAACAGCATGATTATTTAAGTGGCTGGGTCAAGCTAAAAGCAGAAGAGGATGTCCATAAGTGTGCTTTACGAGTAAGCTCCCCTCATCAGCCGCGTAATTGAACAGAATGTATGCAAACACAGTTGAATTGAGCGCTTTGAGTGCGACGTGACGGCGAGAGGTCCACCCATGTGATGTGTGACTGAGGCCTGACGGACTGAGGCTGTCTGTTATGGCTCCTCCTGCTCCAGTAGAACGGGGCTAGACGTAAAACCAGTGCAGGGGAACGGGAATAACACACAGCGAGACGTTTTTCGGGAGCCGCGGTGAATGATGGCAGATCGTACAATGCAGAAGAAAAAGACATAGATGATGTACCCAACGTTGCCTCTTCTGCTGTGAAGGCTTCGACATTTCCTCAAGATTAACAACACCCAAATGAACTCCGTCAGAGCAAGCAACGTTAGCAGAAGACCAAGGCGAGTATCGAGGCCGCGCCCGGTGCAGCCGGAGAGGAACCACCAGGAAAGAGGTAAGATCAGCTAAGCTAGCATTAGCATTACAAGACGACTTGTCAAACTAGGGAGCGTTTAGGGCTGAAGAGTGAGTTAAGTGGCGTGACGGAGTCGGAGTTATCGTTTGTGTCCAGAAGCGTTGCTAATAGTATGATAACGGTTGTCGTCGTGGTAAAACAGTGGGTGGCAAATGGCAGGAACTAAATGTCGCTGTGATTTCAGGAAATACCGAGGCTTTTGTGTTAGTACCTAGCACTCAGGCCGCGCTTTGTTTTGCTTGATTTTTGCTTCTGCCCTGTCGTTCTTTCACTTGTCTGACCTCTTAACCCGTCTGACTTCTTATTTTTGATACCAAACATTAGATTCCACGTGAAAACTGCGAGCGATAAATGAGGGTCTGCTTGAATAAGTAGTGACAAACGCAGGGAGGGATACACAAAGTGGTTTGTCGTAGCATGCTACCTAAACCTAGCCTGCATTAGCTGTTATGATTAGCATGTTTGGCTAGCTATCTGCGTCCTGACGTATGTGCTCCCAGCCTTCACAGACTCTGCAGCATTAAAATGAAATGTTATGTGCATACATGGGGATTAGGGTTACAATTACATTTGATGCAGTTGATGTTTGTAGATTTTTCTAGCGTTAAGCTGTGTAACAACAAACGGCATTTTGACAGGAGACGTTGGCTGCAGTTTTTGTAGAAGATATGGCTGCTCCTCGGATACAGTTAGTTGCATTTACCCTGTCAGTATTAGAAACTTAATCTTAGAACTTTATTTGATGCATGGTGTACTGCGTTATTCGGAGGACTAATGTCATGTCGTACTGTTGCACTTGAAAAACATCAGTTAAATGGCGTAATCTAAGGGATAAATTCCTAGTTAATGTTAACTCATAAGCTAGTTTGCAATTAAAACTTGATGACGTTAATTTTAATACTTAATTATTGGCAATGCCCCCAATTTCTTCTATCCAACATATATTAAACATTGAAGATCAAATGTTGCTTATAAAGAGGGCTAATAGATTTAAAATCTCTCTATCCTTGATGCAGGGCTCAACAATCAATATTGCTGCTCAGTGACTTTACATATTTACTTCATCATGAACTTATTTTATTGTTCAGTGAACCTAAAACACGTGTGCTTGATAAAGTTTTTAATTGACACAGTTGCACTGTAAACTGTTCAAGTGATGCACCACAGCTGGATTTGATGTGTTGATTAAGGCAGACATGTAACCTATAACTTGGTTTTATTGGTGTCCAAATACCAAGAAGATTTAACTCGCTTAGATCATGTTTGTAGTGGTTACTTGCTGTAGTGGTTACTTGTAGCTGAGGAGTCATGTTTGCAACCAGAGCAACAGTCGGGCAGAGAGGGTTTGCCTCTCCTGTTTGGGGTCAACTCATCATGCCATAAATGACATGATTATTTATCTTAGGATTGGTGCTATTTTTGTTTTGTTCTGTTTGATAAGATCTATTAGCAGTTTTTACAGAGCAGGTAATGAAGATTGTGTTTTTTCCAGGCTTTTGTTCCTTGACTTAATTTTTTGGACAATTGTTTCAAACTATTTGCATTTAAATATTGTATGCAGTGCTTTAAAATGTAATTCAGCCAAACTGGAGAAATGCACGCTTCATGCTAGTGATTAGATCATGCTAATCATGCTTCAGGACTTGATGACAGCAGGGAAGATAATATCACACGGGACAAGACATGGATACAAACTAGGTTTTATAGTACTTTCTACATTATTCATCAGTTGCTACATCATTAATATGCTGTTGTCATTTTTTATGTTTTATCTTTATTCTTTTGTACTGTTTTAACTAATGATACATCATTTTCTTCCTTTTCTACCATTTGCAGATGAGGACGTTCCTGCAGATATGGTTGCAGAAGAATCCGGTCCAGGAGCTCAGAATAGTCCCTACCAACTTAGAAGAAAGTCTCTACCCAAGAGAACAGTGTGTCCAACAAAGACAAACATGGAAGTATGTTATTTAGTAAATTATCAGAACTGCAGATTTATCAAAGTAGCCATAGGGGCCATGAAAAGATTGTATGAATCTGACTGATTTTGATTAAACTCAATAACAAATGCATACTGTTTGTTTGTAATTGACAGGGTGCTTCCACTTCAATGACAGAAAACTTTGGACACCGACCCAAGCGCCCCAGAGTTTCAGGAAAGTGTCAGGATTTACCAGGTAATTAGGAACACATAATTTGAGAAATCATTTCACCTGTATTAATCACAAGGATCTATTTTTGTCAGTATGTTTCTCAAGAGCTGTATTTTGATTAAAATCCATAGATTAAAATATACAGTAAAATACTGATGTTTGCCGTGCCCAGGTGGAGGTATATAAGAAGCAAAATATAACAATACTTGAATTGCAATTTGTCATTTAGAAGAATTGTGGATTTTAAAAGTGACATTTTGTTGTAAAAATTAGCTGGATTACACACCCACATGTTTAGCCATTAAATGCAGTAACATGTATATTTAGGCATTTAAAGCACACATTTTAAGTATGACTAGCATTGGAACAATGCATTGGAGTAGGTAAGGTTATATTTTTAAGGAATCATAATTATTCACAAGTGTCATTAAAATATTTGTACACAAGCAATGCTTACAAACACTGGAGTAAAAACAAGAATATGCTTTCCATTTTTACACATAATCAAAACTATAGTGACCAGTGATCATTCTTGTGATTCCCTTGTGACAAATATCCATACTTAACTGTGGCTTTGCAGTCCCCCTTAAAACCTGGTTTGCTGTTTTTAATGGTTCTAAATGTCCCCTCCCCAGCAGCTCCAGCAGAGCAATATTTGCAAGAGAAGCTTCCAGATGAAGTGGTGTTAAAGATCTTCTCCTACCTGTTGGAGCAGGACTTGTGCCGAGCTGCATGTGTGTGCAAGAGGTTCAGTGAGCTCGCTAATGACCCCATCCTCTGGTGAGACTCAATGGTTGTAGCTTAAGGTTATGCATATGCTAGACATAATTAAGTATGCTCAAACCTTGATAGGTTAATTATTTGATTTTGGTTTAGTTTTGTACTGTTAAGTTTAAACTAAACATGTCTTGATCATCACAGTTGTTGATGGTTTAGTCTGATGCACAAAAGCTACTCTTGTAAACAAAGACCTTCTACCTTGAATGCAAACGGTGCCCATGGTCTTTGTGCCTTCTGTGTTTCAGGAAACGGCTGTATATGGAGGTTTTTGAATACACACGACCCATGATGCACCCAGAGGCAGGGAAGTTCTACCAGATAAACCCAGAGGAATATGAGCAGCCAAACCCGTGGAAGGAAAGTTTTCAGCAGCTGGTATGTATCCTACCATGGACTTAACTGAGTAATTGGTGACCTAATAAACACATCTTTCATTTCTTTTAAGATTTTACTATTCACTCCATTAACAGTGATTTATCAGAATTTCTATTTTACTGTAAGCAAACCATTGATTTAATATTTTACTGTGGGGCATCTCAAGCACTGCCTGGAGTAATGCTCTGTGCTTAATGGTTATTAAGATAATTTATGGTAGATATGCAGTAGTGTTAGTTTGCACTAGAGGAGGCCAGTGGAGTTTTCCAAACTGAAGTAGACATGAATCAAACCCTCTTTACCATCTTTTAATCTTTACAGTAATAGATTTGTTGTATAGAGTTTTTTTCTTCATGGCTTTAAGTCCTCTGTGTACAGTTGGCTAATGTCATGCAAAAGGGCAACAACAGAGGCCATTATGGTGACATTCACTATGCAGGGCATAGAAAAGAACTGTGTGTTTAAATTGCATTCCTTAGTGAATCATCGACCTTTAGGATTGTGTTTCCTGCACAGAACTGTTTTAGGCATCTCTTGAGTGATGGCTTTTAACAGGTCTTGCTGAAAATGTAATGTCATGGCAATGTCATATTTAGGAAATATATTTTCTCTACATTATGAATACTAATAATGCTGTACATTTACATTTTACAGTATAAAGGAGCACATGTTAAGCCAGGCTTTGCAGAACACTTCTACAGTAATCCGGCCAGATACAAAGGGAGAGAGAACATGTTTGTAAGTGAACTGTTTGCAGAATTTTGAAGATTGTTCCCATTCTATTGATTTTAAAGTCGTTCAGTTGTTTGCATTTCATATTTTTTCAGTACTACGACACCATTGAGGATGCTCTTGGAGGAGGTCAGGAGCCCCACTTTGATGGCCTGATATTCGTCCACTCTGGTATTTACACAGATGAATGGATCTACATCGAGTCACCTATCACCATGATTGGAGCTGGTATGTGTTTGTGTGTGGTCTGAGTGTGAACTCATAATACAGATTCATGGTGTATTTGTTGAGTCTAGATTATAATTCAACCATTGTTATTATCACACAGCTCCTGGCAAAGTAGCAGAGAAAGTTATAATTGAGAATACGAGAGATTCAACATTTGTATTCATGGAAGGCTCTGAAGATGCTTACGTTGGATACATGACTATAAGGGTGAGATGACTTCTGTATTGGGTGAATTAGTTAACCAACTGAGTGAATACGGTAATCTATTTCTAAATCTATTTTTGTCAGTCAAAGTTGCTAACTCCTTTTGTGTCCATGGCAGTTCAATCCTGATGATAAATCCGCCCAACACCACAATGCACATCATTGCTTGGAGATCACAGTCAACTGCAGCCCCATCATCGACCACTGTATCATACGCAGCACATGTACAGGTAATACTGCTGCTCCTCTTTAAAGATAGACACGTATGTTGGTTTATTACTAAACCTTGATGCTGCTTGTTTCAGTGGGGTCAGCTGTCTGTGTCAGTGGTCAGGGTGCTTGTCCCACAATCAAGCACTGCAACATCAGTGACTGTGAAAATGTTGGACTTTACATCACTGACCATGCACAGGTAACTCATACCTTTCTCTCATTTTTGTTAGTTATTAAGTTAACCCTTAAAGGATAATAGAATTGTGTGCTAGTTTCATAGTCAACAATTAATTAAAGCTGCAGGACTTGAGATCAGGGAGGTGAATTATACTCAGCCTGACATTGTTTCACACCACTGTGGAAAAGGGAAGTCTAATGGAATCTGATCAGCCATAGGTATTACAACCGTTGGTCATGTATTTCATCCACTTGCTTGCCTGAAAATACCTGTGATTAGACAGAGTCTGTGTCATGATTGTGCATAGATTTCCTGTTGGCTCTCAGATCACTTAAATTACAATGTGCTGAAAGGTAATATAGGATTTTTTCCAAATTATGCCAAAACTATCAAGCACTACAGTTTTTAGTCAGGTTATTTTCAAGATGCCACTTTTACCAGAATAATCAATGACATGAAAATGTCTTCTTCCTCTTCCAGGGAATCTACGAAGACAATGAGATCTCAAATAACGCACTGGCTGGCATCTGGGTGAAAAACCATGGCAACCCAATCATCAGACGGAATCATATTCACCACGGGAGAGACGTGGGTGTTTTTACGTTTGACCATGGCATGGTAAGATACCGTTGAGTCCCCAGGCTGTACCCTGAGTACCCTCAGAGCACCTTTAGACATACTTAAGTGTCTCTTTACTGTCACACTAAGTTCTGCTCATGTGGACTATAAATGTTTTTAACACTAATAATTATGTTGCAGCGTTTCTCATGCAAATCAAATATAACTGTCTGGATATGTCAACTGTTGTTTTTTTATATTTCTATTATATTGTATGCATTTCACTGTGGTAAATGCAAAACACATGAAGAAAATGTAACAACAAATTTATGTGTAGGGATGTAATTCAGATCTATAAAAGGTTTTATGCAAACCACACAAGAAAATTAAAGGGTAAAAGAGAACCTACAAAATTACCAATACAGTTTAAAACGTAGCATTCAAAAATTGTAAAATTATAGTTAAAAAAAATTGTGACATGCAGGAGAAGTTGTGAAATGTACAGTACACAACCCAGTTATAAAAAATGAAAGCAGGGCAAACTACATTTAGAACAGTGTAGTAGTTTAACCCTTCTAAGCATTTACTTTTAGTTTGCTATATGAAACACCTGTAATACATTTACCGTCAGATAAGTACTGAGCAAATCCTCAAACTTATGTTCATGGTGTCTCATGCCATGCATTTTTTTCAATGTCATGATAGATTTGTGACTTAGAAATGCTGCTGTTTTATTCTTATGACATGGCTGTATGAATCAGTCATCACCCCTGTTTAAGTTCTTATGAATATGAATATGTATCATTGCGTCTGTACTTTTAGACCTGTTAAGTGTATGTATCTACAGCATACTGTTGTAGAGCAGCTGTGTAGTCACAGTGGAAGAGGAAAGGGCTTTAACATCATGATTCATTCTGTTAGTCACTTGGTCATGGACTGAAATGTAGGGCGTGAATTAATTTTATATTTTCCTCTTTATCTGCAGGGTTACTTTGAGAGCTGTAACATCCACAGGAACCGTATAGCCGGCTTTGAGGTGAAAGCATACGCCAATCCAACAGTGGTACGCTGTGAGATCCATCATGGCCAGACTGGGGGAATCTATGTTCATGAAAAGGGCCGTGGCCAGTTCATCGAAAATAAGATCTATGCAAATAACTTTGCTGGCGTGTGGATCACCTCTAACAGTGACCCCACAATACGGTCAGTGTGTCCGGACTGTCAGAGTATGTTTTAAATAGAAAAGTGTCGTATTGTGTCATGTTCTAAAATGTATTTTGTGTGAATACAGGGGTAACGCCATTTTTAATGGTAACCAAGGTGGAGTTTATATTTTTGGTGATGGCCGAGGCCTCATTGAAGGAAACGACATCTACGGTAACGCCTTGGCTGGAATCCAGATCAGGACAAACAGCTGTCCTATTGTTAGACACAACAAGATCCACGATGGCCAGCATGGCGGTATATACGTGGTAAATATTTTCATGCACTTATGCAAACAATATAAATGTTTTGCTGAAGGTCAGGTGATGAGGTTGTCATGAAATGTCATCTGTGTTAATAGTCATTCTATGTCATGGATTGTTTTTACTTAATGTTCTATGCATGGCGGGTTTGTATCAAACAGCATGAAAAAGGACAAGGCGTCATAGAGGAGAACGAAGTGTACAGCAACACACTGGCAGGAGTGTGGGTGACAACAGGCAGCACGCCAGTCCTGAGGAGGAACAGGATACACAGTGGGAAGCAGGTAAGATTACAGGCTGCTAATGAGTCAAGTGATGAGGAATAAGTGCAGGGTGACAACTTTTAGACAAACAAATGTATCAATCTGATTATATGCATGCTGTACCTGACATACACCTAAGATGTCAGATGGCATACACTGCAGTCGGTCAGAATTTCTTTAAGCGGTCTTGAGTAAAAAGAAAACAGTAAAGTATCTTATGTGAACTTGAGCTAATAAAAATGGGCTTTTACTCTTGTCATTCAACAGGTTGGGGTCTACTTTTATGACAATGGCCATGGTGTGCTGGAAGACAATGACATCTACAATCACATGTACTCTGGAGTTCAAATTAGGTTGGTGGAAAATAACTGTAATAAGGAAATGCTCTGTTGTTGTAGGTAGGCACTATGCAGCAAGTGCAGTGGTTCATCAGCTGCCCTTCATGTGCACTTTTCTTTACTTTTTCCAGAACTGGTAGCAATCCCAAGATAAGGCGGAATAAGATCTGGGGAGGCCAGAATGGTGGTATTTTGGTTTACAACTCAGGTAAGGTGAAGCAGACTTCTTTTTCTCTCAGATGCTTATGTTTTCTTGGTTGTTTCTTTATTGATCACTTTATTCTGATAAATATCACCAGTCGTCTCCCCTTGTAGCCCTGATGATGAAACATGAATGTTTTGTTTTTTTTTCAGGCTTAGGCTTTATCGAGGACAATGAGATCTTTGACAACGCTATGGCAGGAGTGTGGATAAAGACGGACAGCAACCCGACTCTGCGGAGGAATAAGATCCACGATGGGAGAGATGGGGGGATCTGCATATTCAACGGAGGAAGAGGTAACACGTCAATTTATAATACAGATGTGGAAGTATTCGAGTCAGACCCGTTAAGCTGTAGAAAAGCTTTGATATTGTTAAAATACAGTCGGGTAGAGTCAAAAATGACTTTTTTAGTGGAGCAGGCCATAAGAAATCCCCTTTGAGATTTCTAGAAACTAGAATTCAGTCGTTGCTGTGAGGTGCTTTAAGTGTTAGACACCTGTCTTTGTATGTTGGAAAATATTTGTTTAATCTTTTAAGGTTATTACATCTCAAATTTTGTAATAAAAATGATTTTTGAAACACCAGACAGTGTAGTTAGTCAGGAGCACTCAAAGATGTAAATACTGGAAAATATTAAATTTAACAGACACGTTTGCCTCCTTAAATACCTTCTAATGTTTGATTTATTGTCGTAGTCATTGCAAGTTATGCCAGTTGATGACTGATGATCTAGTCTGATTCAAATCAATTAATGCAGATGGCTGCAGGTACATCAGGAGCAGTCACAGCTCTGCTCCTCTACAGCCTACTTATGAACTTTTTTAAGCCTGATGCTTTGGAATGGGCTCAGACCCAATTGCACCTATTCACAGGAATATGTGAATCACAGCATGTTTTTGAAATCTGTGGATTAACAAACAAACAAACCCGTGGATTGTCATGGGTCAATACGCTAGTGCACTCTTATTTGCCTTATGCCTATTGTTATGGTGGTGATGTCCGCCCGGGCCCTCCTTGTGCCTAAATGCCAGTTGTGGCGGCTAACACTGGGCTGATGGAGAGTGCGCATGTCACAGATCAACCTGTCAATAACCCTATCTGTGATGTCGGAGCTATAATGGAGTTACCTCAAGGTGGATGAAGGCGTGCTGGTGTGAAACAGGGGCCCGAGGAGCAGGAGCAGGAGCTGGGTCAGAGTCTGTGTGTGCACACGGAGGTGCCGGGCCATGGCTGGCTGCCGCCAGTCCCGAAGTGCTGGGGAGGCTTGGGTGCTGCCGGAGTTTGGTGTGTGTGTCCACCGAAACAGTGGATAAAACCCTGAATCAGAGAGGTGTTGGAGTGGCTCATGGCATTCTGGAGCTGGGTGCGAGTCCGCTTATAGTAACTGACACAGAAGGATAAAACCGTGGATGCAGCATTAGGGGCTGAATGCTACTATGAATGTGAGGAACGGTGAACCTGCCACACTACCAAATTTGGTATCTACTAACTCGAACAATCCACAGGTTGTCGGGGCAACGGGATATGTATACAGACAAATCAATCCGGGTTTAACAACACACAGGAAGTGGGTGTACTTTCGGACCGTCAATCAATCCAAAATCATATGGGACATTAAAGCCAAACCCAGGGGTACTTTAGGCAGACATTGAAACATAAACAGTGTTATATCCAAAACTGATCAAATACACCACCTTTAAGAGAACTCCAACCTGGACTTCCTCTGTCTAACAGAAACTCGGCTAAATAAATAACAGCCGCACTGAATGTCAATGCATGTACAGACAGAGATGGCAAAAAAGTGGTTGTGTGATGATCTATATTAAAGACATCATAAAATGCAATTAAATAGAATAATGGTTATGATCTGGAGTGTCTTGGTTTAAATATAGTTTTGTCACCTGAAATGACTTGGTCCTTGTATTTTTTTGTAGAGCCTTGCCCACCCCCCCCACCCCCTTTATAAACTGTATGTTCTAAAAACTATACTAAACAAAAAAAAACCT
>JAPQRQ010000008.1:11742143-11756204 GCA_037367365.1 Apogon talboti
TCTATCTATCTATCTATTGATAGATAGATAGATAGATAGATAGATAGATAGATAGATAGATAGATAGATAGATAGATAGATATATAGTGTGTGTGTGTGTGTGTGTGATGTGTGTGTAAAATAAATTCTCTATTTCAAAGTTTTTTCATTTGCCAGAGTTAACAAAACTTGCTTTAATTGTGCATTTTAGCATTTCAGATGCCTGAATAAATGTTTGCCTGTATTATAATATGATGCGTGTCATCAATTAGATCCTCAGTTCAGGTTTACACCTCAAGTCGAATACTTCCAATTGTTCAACAAGTAGCACATTTGGCTCAGGTGTTTGAGAAGTGTCTCACCTGCCTAGGTTATAGTTTCACAGGCTGTGTCATTAATTTCTAACCAGCAGAGGGCAGCAGAACACCAGGCTCTTCTTCAGTCATAGCCTGTAGAGGCCCACCAGCATAGTAATTAAATGGCACCATGAATGTTTCATTTGCAACTAAAGCACATCATAGATTGTTATTTAAACACATATTTGATGCTAATTCTTTATCCTACCTTAGTGTTAATCTTTTAAGATGAGAATGAATTACAAACTTAATTAAAAATGCTTGTACATATGTGTTGGCTTGTGGCATTTATTTAACATGTCCTACTGTTACACAGCTTTATCACAACAGGGGATGTATACACACATGCATGAGTCAGCAATGTGCATAATACAGCTTTTTCCAGCGAAAACTGACAGAATTACTACAGCCTAACTGGTGATGCTGATCTCACTTGTGAACGAGTAGAAATTCATATTTGTAACCTGAATAATATATTCATTCTGCCTATCAGTGCACAGTGTAAATAGATTTGTCTTCAACACAGGAAAAATAGGTGGCCTTACATATTCAAAACAACCAAACATCCACCCACACATGACTTTTGGCATATGGTGTGTGGGTGATAGAAGGCATCTAATTAAGACAGTATTACAAAACCTTACACAGCAGTTGTTATGTGGAGCTGTTTTAATTCAGTGGGATGAGACTTGCCATCAAGAAAAATGATGAGCTACCATGTCATTTTAAAGACCT
The DNA here is from genome assembly GCA_037367365.1 of Apogon talboti. Classification (NCBI taxonomy): domain Eukaryota; kingdom Metazoa; phylum Chordata; class Actinopteri; order Kurtiformes; family Apogonidae; genus Apogon; species Apogon talboti. Next base: position 11,743,214 of record JAPQRQ010000008.1, read on the forward strand.
AGGGGGCATGTGTGTGAACCAAAAAACTACGGAAAGTGACTGCACATCACCTATCAGAAGTACAACTAAAACAATGCTTTGTGGCAGAACTAACACACTTACTTATGTTTGAATAATGCTGAGACTTAAATAGCTTTACACTTGAAAAAAAAAAGCATAAAAATTCATTATCTCATTCCTTAGCAACTTTCATCAGCTCTCCGGGAAGCAGTCTGCTGAAAAGCAACTAATTAAAAAGACCAAAATTTCCTAAAGCAAATTGCGGCGCTTCCTGCATGAGCAAAATTTAATCGCCTATTGCTAATGACTTGGTAGGTGGTTGCTAACATTTTCAGACGTATGGCTACACTGCTGTGACACAGATATAAAGCGTTGTATGTAGTGACTTATGTGAGTGCTGGGTCTTCAGTAGGGAATTGGTTGCTGAGGTTTGGTGTTGGTGAATGAAAATGAACTAAATCCCTGCAAAGTGTTGTAGAATACAAAAGGAGGATAAGAATGGACTTCTAAGTCCCTGAGATAAGAGGAATAATTAAACGCATGCAGAAGACATTACAAACCGGTAGAAATTCGCAGATTATTTTCAAGAAATGAGCTTTGTCATTGGATACTACATTTTCCTCTCTTTGCTCATAGATCCTCTTTGCTCTCGTGTCTGCAGCCGTTTCACACCAGCAGCACAGATACAACAGTGTGGAGCAGCCTGCCTTGATGTGGGGAGTTTTCTGTAGCTGATGCTGAACTCTGTTCTTCAGTGTCAAGCGTTTCCTTACCTCTACCTCTGTTTAGTAAGCTGTCTTGAGAGCAATATAGCTACGAGCCATGGAGCAATAGACACCAGACTGTTAGACTCATAAACTATTTATATTCCAAGAGCAGAAATCCTCTTAAATGCTCCCTCTGAAAAACACACATTTTTACAAGCGCAGACTTGTCTGAGCCATGTCAAGTGTTTCATGAAAAAGTGGACAGTCTAAGGTGCAGCCTTGGATAATTTTATAATCTTTCTCCCGTCTTCGCAGATGCGAACATCAGCTGGTCTGCTCCAGGCTAGATTTATGTGTCAAAATACACGGTCTGAGGCTGCAAAGGAAGAGAAATATTTTTCGATGAGAGTTTGCAGATAAAGAGGTAAAAGTTATCCAGTGGGAATGGTGTCTTTTGTACACAGAAATTGACTGATGAAAAATGGCGTGCGGGGGAAATATTTTCTACCAAACAGCAGCAAAAGGAGGCTGCAGAATGGTAGATAAACCTGCCTCTCAGAGAAACTTTTCCACTCTTTCCATCAAAAGTAGCCATTAAGCTGAGCATGTTTGTGTCATGTAGCACGACGTCTGGAAGTTGGACTTCTTACAATTTTTATTATCCTTCAATCTTTTATCTTCTTATATCTCCCGGGACCACCGAATTGCATCTCCGTGTGCGGCACTAAAGGAAAACACTTTTAACTGCAGATCTCAGATAATCCAGCCTTCCCCAGTATTTGCTGTCATGTTCTCCATCCCTCTGAAAAACAATACAGTAAGTAAACCGTCTAAATATAATCATCAACAGAGTAATATTTAAACTGTTCAATATGTCAAGTGTATTTGTAGTGGGGAAAACACATTGAGACTGGCACCAATTTATTCTGGGTTTGGTGTAAATTCAATTATTATGAGGTTTGGAACGGGTGAAAAGAAAGAAATGAATGTATCAAATACAATTACGCCCATGTGACAACAGAGACTTCCCTGTTGTTCTGTTTCCCATTCCCTTTGATGGGCTTACCTGGTATTACTGTTTTGTTGTTGGTTTTTTATTTTTTCATTTTAGTCCTCTTGGGTGTCTTTCTTCCCCTCCGACCACTCCTGAAGCAGTGCCGTCAGAATACAAGCTCAATGGGACTCCTCCTTACAGTAATGAGCACACATCAGGCTTATGAAGAGAATGATTCCATAAGCACTATTAGGACTGGAGAGGAAAATAACTGAAATGCAGAGCAGACCTTCCTTCCTTCCTTTTTTCCTTCTTTCCTTTTTTTCCTTCCTTTTTTCCTTCTTTCCTTTTTTTCTTCCTTCCTTCCTTCTTTCCTTTTTTCCTTCTTTCCTTTTTTCCTTCCTTCCTTCCTTCCTTCCTTTTTTCCTTCTTTCCTTTTTTTTCCTTCCTTCCTTCCTTTCTTCCTTCCTTCCTTCCTCCCTTCCTTCCTTCCTCCCTCCCTTCCTTCTTCTCATCTTCTCCCCCTCTGCTCTTAAATAAGGTGACCATAATAAATGTAGACTCTCTGTCCTTCTTACCTTACCCTAACATGAGACAGATTTTATGATCACAGGTTTTCATTTGCACTTTTATTTCTTTCTAGTCACACACAGAGGCCAATTAAACCTCTAAATGCAAATGTCTTTTTCCAGGCTGCCTCTTAGCACTCCTTCGTTCACTGACTTCCCTACCCTGCAACTGAACCTTAATGTATAAGGTTCAGCCATACATTAATTCACCTCTGGGGGAACTGAAGTGCGGGCAGTGACTGATGGTAGGGTGATAGTCAGCGGATTTAACAGCAACTGCAGAACTGCAGCGTTTTTTTTTTAAGACAAGGGAAAAGAGAACGGGTGGGAAGAGAGAATATCTGCATAGATGAACCTTGGGAAAATTACACAGAAGAGGCAATGAGAAAGTTATTGCAACACACGGTATTGTTCTCACCGTAGTGCAGTATGAGCAGTTTTGTCTATATTTACAAGAATTTAGTCTCAGTCTTTGCAAACAAGGTTATCTGGAGCACCCAGGAAAATATAATATGCAAAATTTGACTGTAAAGGATCAAGAAAAAAATACCTGGTGTTATTTAGTCTTCGATCATCACTTTAATTCCTATTCTCCTTGAGATGCACTACAGTTGTGTACACTGCACACTAATTTGCAAGTCAAAATTTGACTGTTTTTAGAATCCAGCTCCTCGTACAGCTTGTAAATTCAGGAAAATATCACAAAGCAAATGAAACCTGCCTCCGACATGGTTCACAAATAAGAGGAAGAAAAAACCCTCAGAGGGACTCCTCATAAATCTAACCTACATTACAGTCCATCTATATTTGCATGTTCACCTAAAATACATTCTTTATAGAAAACAATGGACAAGACAGAAGTTATTCATCTTTTTTTAACACTTTTAAAAATACCTTCAGTTGTCATACCATGTGATGAACCAAATCATTTCTTTTACAGTTAGTAACTACATTCTAAAATAAAATTTGGCAGATAAAATAAAACCTGCTTCCTGATTTTGCCAGACTCAATACAGGCAGAGTCCCTGGATAGAAAAACAGAATGTCCTGCTGTAATTGAACTATATTTTACACCCCATGATATCATTTAATTCACATTTATTCAGATTATAACAGTAAAATAGTGCAGTAGGGAATTGCAAATGATAGCTCCCCACGATAACTGGGCTGAACATTTACGCTGTTAACATTTCAGTGCACCTTACTTATTATATCTGCCTCTTTAATACATAAACACCATCATCTACTTACTAGAGCTCAAGTTTTGCTCTTGAAAAAGAAACTTGAGTGTATTTTTGCTTTGCCGATTTAAAAATGCACCAATTTTGCTGTGCAGTGTATTGCTGAATGCCACAACAACAATATAATAACAAAAAGCAAAATGGAAATCTGCATGACTGTGTGAATTTGCATTAATGTATTCTCACACTCTCAGGACGTTTTTGGGCCCAGACACACAGAGATATGAGATATTGGTTTTTGCTCACGGTTCAGATGTCAGATTCAAGTCACTCGTACAGAAAATGAAAGTGTTTCTCTCTATTACCTCTTATTAACTATTTTCAGCTTAACATTTACTCTGCTCAGCCAATTGAAGTCACTGCTGTTATTAAAGGAGGAGCAGAAGTCCCTCAACATTTACAACCATGTCTTCCAATCTCTGCTGCTATTAATTATCTTCTTATTGATTTATTTGTTGTGCATTAGAGCAGCGAGCCTTGTTTATTGATAAGAGCACTGAAGTTATTGTTTTGATATTTGCGCCTACATGTCGTGGAAGACAGCAAATACAAAGTCGATATTTGATTTCTGAATCTGCGAAGTGCTGGAGTTGAAAGGTTTCATTGCCTCCTTCGATTAATATGTGTCTGACTTTATCTGCTGTGAACTCTGCAGTGGGTTTGTTGAATTAAGTGGGCTGACGCTGAAGTATACGTGCAATAGTAAACACTACTCTATTCTCCAGCTAATCTGACTACGACATCATATTAAATTTCATTAGCTGGAATGGGGAGTTTCCCTTATCGCTTTAACCCCTCGATCGCTCCTCCCATGGTAATTGAAAGAGCAGATGTTATAAGGTAATTGCTTCATCACTCATGTCACTCAAGTCCACTACATGTAAGCGTTCTGTTTTGCACAATGACTTTTGATTTTCACACTCTACCTTGAATTCACGGTCTGTTCTGATGCCATTAGAGTGACGCAGTCTATTTCATTTGGCTGCACCTTATTGAATAAACTAATAGAGCACGGGCCACTTTCACAGCACATAAAAAGTGTGTAGCCAAGTAGAGCTTCTTAATGCGACTAAATGTATCATTGCCTCAGGATAAAGACATCAGTAGAAAGAATATAAGGGTATTGAAGCAGTTACCCTTGTTATTACACAGCTTATTTAAATGTCAAAATTTACACAGAGGACCGTATTATCCTTTAGAAGTCAGCGACTGGTGCCCCGTCCAGACAAGATGTTCCTGCAGACCTTCATTTATCCTCTAAAATCAATGAATGTATATACTTTATGGACATTTGTATGCTTTGGCTCAGCTCTGATATGTTGAGAAAATGAAGTTGCATAAAATATAGTACACCCACTGCTTGGAATTCCGTTTTATCTCCTCAGATCTTAAGCAAAATCTACATTTTGGGAAAAATATTTTGAATACATTTAGTCGCTCTAGGCATACATTAATATAAGCTCCTTTTGATTGCGATGAAATTAAGATTTATCTGTGAATTATTCATTTTCTAAAAGCTGACCATTTTAGGATGATGGTAAATACTCATGTAAAGATAAAGTAGTAATATTAAAAGGATGTGCTATCATAAATCATGCGTTGTACAGTTCCTACTGCCTCTTGCAGTGACTGTCACTGTTATCTTCTCTCACTGTAGATCTGGCAATTTATTTAATTTGACAATCTTTTCAGGAGGGCTGATCCTTTCTACTGCTTGCTATCCAAATCAGCAGTGACAACTTTAGAATAAAGATAAATGACATTTATACCAGTATCTGGAGGAGGAGATGGGTGCATTTTTTTTTTTTAGGTCTAGCTATCGATTTTCCTCATCACAAAAGAGCGGTGAATTGCATCTGTACTGAGAGTCTTGATATTCAGATAACTGGAAACTGAGAGGAAAGTGAGGAGTGAAGAAACGATGCGAAGACACAGTGGGAACAATTTCTGACAAATGGCAGAGAATCAGCGTTTTCTGCCGCAGTGAAGGAACTGAGACACATGGCTCTGACACCAGCTGAGACCCACAGGAGATATTTCAGCCTACTGCTGGAGGTTTAACTGCAGTCCTGCCTCCCTTTGGGATAATCTGGCTGTTCACACTGTACCGGTGTATGCGTTGCAAAGAAAAACAATGAAAAAAAAGGGATTTTTTTTTTTTTTTCCACAGATGACTAAATCAGGGAACTCTGTTGGGTGTTGAGGCTGAATTCGAGTGGTTGCAGTAAAGGTTTATTCCTGTGTAACAGCATGTGGGAAACAGAGGCCTTTCCGTTATACAATGATTTGCATATATTCCAGTCAAACAAAAGCTGGCGACAAAATGTGGGCAAGTATAAGCGACGGAAAGCCGCAGTCATAGGTGGGTGTTAATTTCTCACACAACAACACTGGACTGTTCGATGTCTCTGCTAATAGTAGAGTTCAGGTTGTTGTTGCACGTTTCCTATACAGAGACTGCTCTTAACCCCCAAAGTAGCGCAGTGAGATAATGTGTGTTGTTTTCCTGCATAATTTGCTGGGATCAGACTCATTTCAATAATGAATGCAATTACAGGTCCTTCCTTTATGACTAACATCCTGATCGACCCATTACTAAAGAGCCGCGCTGTTTGAAGGTCCTTTCAATGAGCTGTATGTGTTCTGAAAGACATCCCGGATTGAACAGAGCTAATATATCACGGCAACATACTGAGAACCGCAGCCGTTAACGGGGCAGTTATAAAAACAGTCGAAACTAAAGCTTTTAATGACTGGGAAAATAGACCTCCTTTGTCTCCCTTCACTTGGAAACATGAAGCTGTGACACAGTAGGTCTAGAGAAAAACAAAAGGCAACAGCAGCTACTGAAGTAATCACTAAATGTTCAGTGCTGAGTGCAAGTTCGGGAGTTCAACAGTCTTATTGTATTTTTGGGAGGAAAAAAAATATGTTTTTATTGGCAGCAAGGGACTTAAAGGTAATCCCTTAATAAAGTCAGCCAATAAAAGCTAAGACCTACAGTATTTCACAAGTTATGAATGCTTAAGTCACTTTCTTGAAGATGTCTGTTCTGCCCTTTGTTTTGTTTTGTTTTTTAACATTTTTTTTTCACAAGTTGAAAAAAAAAATCTGTAAACCTGCCATCCTTCTTCTAGTAGCAGGTTACCCTTTATGATGTGTGACCTGCAAATTTCCTGAAAAGAGCAGTAAACCACGAACAGACTCTTCTAATTAACTGAGACTGCAGACCTGTTAGTGGAAAGAAAAGACTCTTGTTAGCCATTTCTTGTAATGAATGACTTAAGTAATGACTCTATTAGTGACTCATCAGCCAGAAAGAGTTCACAAAATGTCAGGCCATATTCTGTCTTATAAGAGATTAGTGATTGTTTCATTAATCACCAGTAAAATGACTAGTTTCATCTTAGAAATCTTTAATATTAAGTGCCTTTAGTGAGTTTTGTGAGTGCATTAAGAGGAGATTTATTAATTCAAGGTTATTTTAGGGAAAAACAATGAAGAGAGTCAAAGGACATCAGTAAATATCAGTGTTTAATGGAACCCCCTTTTTGTTTTATATAGGTTTTGATTTTAATTACATAAATATAAAAGTACAATCATTGGTATAAATGTGCAACTTGCAAACAGAATTAATTTGCATACATTAACTTAATGTTACACCACGATGCAAGCAACATGAGTCACACATCAAGGTGTAGAATAATGTTGATGTTGATAGAGCCAAAGGTCAACGTAACTGTGGATCACAGACACCTGAGGCAGCTTTGAAATCCTGTTCTGGACGTGGTTCATGGCTGCGTATCATCAGTCTCCATTAAAAATACATCAAGTGCCAATGTCCTGTGAATTTGGAAATCAAGTTCCAGATCAAAGCTAACAATGCAGCTCTTGTTAAAGATCAGACGCAGCCAAGCAAGCCAGTAATACATCATTCAGTTGCTGAGCGTGAATGATGCATTTACAGCTGTGCCCTTGCCAAATTTTTGTACACAACATTGTGTTCCAGCTTTAACAGTCTGAAAATACAAGTGTTTCGTTCACTCGGCCCCAGAGAAAACTGAAGAATGCACAGTGTTATGTATCATACTGTGATCACAAAGAAATAATAGCATTGCTGAATAAATAATAAAGCTCTTAGCACCATCAGCGGCCATGCAGATGAACACTAACAACAACTCCAGTCGCAGTTATTCAAACTAACTGTTTTATTATGGGGCTTGTACCTGCTATGGAGCATTTCAAATTGAGCTTTTCTACAGTCAAAGAGCTCTTGATAACACAACAGATTTTTTTTTTCCGAGTACAGAACAATATGTTTTGACAATAATAAACATCAGCAGATTTCAATTTAAGGTTCACAGCTTTACTGTAAGCCACCCGGTGCTGTGATCCAAGTCTGTTATGTTCATCCATATTATGTACAAATAGCGTTGGCTTGAAAGTTTTGCATCGTTTTTTTTTTATCGAGTTGAATTCCACATCTGATGGCAACATGGGAGGAATTAAGTGCACGAAACGGAAAAAGTCTGATATCACGTCGAAGAAGCATCTTGATAACAAATACAAACAGTAATTCCTAAGACCACCTGTCTCCTCTTACAGAAGATACAGAGGACAGTGGGACTGTTAAAACCATTGCAATCAATGGAGATCAATTTTGCAAAATGCAAAAAGATTGTATAGTACAACACACAAGCTCTACACACTATAATCTTTTCAATAGGGAAACCTTTTTGTAATATGTAAGGACTAAAGTAAGGCATTTGATTTTCAAGCCACACATGCATTTTAGGTGAGCAAACATTTTTTTCTAAATACTATAGTCTTATAAGCTTTTGATGTGTTTTAGACTTAAGGAAAATACATTTTCATGGATATTATATTGAGTGGAATAACTTTGCAGGGAAACTGATGTCAAGGGAAGCATTTAAGATAAAGTATCAGTCCTTTTAATTCTCATTTCACTCATTTACACACTGGTTTGGGCACATAAATGCATACATGCATGCTTTTCGTCATAGTTAAGGATAAGGGTACAACAGCTAGCTAGAACCCATTTGCTAAATGGGTTTTTAAAATCAGCTGCTGCCATTGTAACCTTAACCCTCACAGGGAAAGAGGGTTCACATATATCATCATTTGGAAGTCATCCTTATAGAGAAGTGCCAGAATAACCTTTCCCCTTTGGTGACATATTACAGCGGGGGAAACACTATTGAATTCAAACTATGTCATTTGCTACAGAGTGCCCATAGTCCTGCTCAAATGTCCCAGGATTTGGCACTTTTCTTTGTCTGCACTGTCACTGCTATCGACAGCGCGGCAATATATGAGCCCCCCCGGCACTGCAAGCATCACATCACATCACCAACATGTGCTCACTCTGCTGCTCATAAGCCACTCAGCTGGGAATTTTTTAACATCTGGAAAGACTGTTCACTTTTGTAACCATAATATCTGTGTTTTAAGAAGAGAAATTCAGATCTGAATGCTCTATCTCATCAATCTGCAGACTGACTGTGTAAGAGACGTGTGACAGTGAGACTTTTCAATCATCCACGTGTAGATATCGAAATCTATATGTAGAAAAATAGACTTTAAAGAGTCCTCTGTTTTATATACACCTATCTTGTATGGCTTTACCATATTGGCATGCAGGAAACTAAGACAAGCCTGAAGATTTAACTACCTGAGTCATTTTCTCTATTCCTCTTGGTTAGACTGGGGAACACAGGAGATTATTCAGCACTAGAAAAAAAATCAACAAAAGACCTATTTCACACCTGCTGAAGACATTCCAGTGTTTATATACACATTTGTGGCATCTCTCATGTTCACAGTGTTAGGGCGATGAGTGTGAGGAGAGAGCCGAGATCTGCAAGAAAAAGGAAGCAGGAGGGTTTTGGTGCAGTGTGTGTGAAGTGAATGCAGAAATGACAGAGGGGAAGGAGTGAGTGGTCCGGGAGGCTATTAGACATTGAATATGGACGCAAGGAAAAGTTGAGCCCTTGGCCGTCATGCATCGGGCATGAATATGGATATGGAGGGAGTCCTTCGCTGCTACTATTAACACATTCTCCTCTTTTGGAGCTGTTGTCATCAGTCCTTCCATCTACTTCCGTACCATCACAGACTGTTTAACTATCAATCTCTCCTCCCTCTGCGTGACTGTTTACGAACACCATCTCGCCGCTTTAAATCACTGATGCCTCGGAAGAGATAGTTGCCGGCAACAAGAACATTGATCGTGCAGCCTGACAGGATAGCAGCTTATCCTCCACAAACACCCCCTATCCATTAAACCTTGGCTACGCATTTGTAGTGAAATCAAGTGGAAATGCAACCCCTGCATTGCTTCTGGATCATGCTTTGTTTTAAAAGGAAAACAGGTCTCCATCGATGAAAACAGATAATCTCCACATGAGATGAATCAATGCCTGTGGGAGAGTCCTTCAGGGTTTGTTTTTCACTTCAGCAATCTGAGGTTGACCTGGCTAGTCTCAATCTGCATTATTTAACATAATGTGCACACAGAATAGAAGCATCCCTAATTTGCCTTTTTCTCCTCCTCCTCATCCTCCTCATGCTACTCCCTTTCACTTCAACTCAAACAAATAAACAAATTTAAAATGTATTCTACTATACTAACACATAGGTTTACAGCCTATGTTCGTAGAGTCGTTAATACACGGCAAATTGTTATCATTTGTTTTTCCTTGCAGACAGCTGTAAGCTTGAGAGAAAAGCAAGCGACACAGTTGGAAGGTGCCTTCTTTTACCCTTCAAGTCAAAGTCTTTGGCCGCTGAAACATGTTCTGAGCTGATAAGAAGGCCGGCTCCTCTCTCATGAGAAAAGGATTTTCATTCTTAAACTCTTGCTCTTTTCTCCATTTCAAGCAACGGCAACTTATTCTTTTCTTGTCTTCTCTTGTGATGCATTGCAAACTGCCCCTCACAGCGCTGTCATAATCAGCTACATCACAGCCGTGCTCAGAGACCGCACTGTACTTTTCACACTGTCACCTGAGGGTAAAACTTGACTGGTGTGAAGAAAAAAAAAAGGGTTTTTACACAATCAATGGAAGGTCTCAAAATGGTGCAAAAAATGCATGACAAGTATAATGCATAGATCAGTATGTGCCATATCATTCACCGATTACACTCAGACTGCTTAGCATTCAATATATGCATGTACATTCAAATAAACTGGCAAAACCCCCAAGCAATTAGGAAAATGCTATGTACTTCCCTGGCTCCATTATAGTACAACATTCCAGTCATACACATTTGATATATTGAGCATGAACAAGCAGGCTATTTCCTCTGCAGACTAACACTGATACTTACTGAGACTTGCAGTGATTTGTTCTGTGTTGGGTTTGAGGTTAATGGAATGAGTGATGGGTGGTTCCCATGCTTCCAGATCAACCTATGTATGTGTTTTGTTTTGTGTTTCTCTCATCATGCCATTATCATCCAGTAATTTAGCATTATCACCTTCATTACAATCACCATCATTATTAACAGTATTATCACCATAGGCTTGTAATTTCCAACAAATATAATGGAAAAAAAAAAACATTTGTATCATGCATAACAAGTTACACTGGCCATCCATTTCAAAAGACTTGGTTTGTTTTTTTTCTATGGTGCCTAACCTCAGGGCTTGTTCCATAGCATGAGAACAAGAGTGCTCATATTTCTTCTACCTGGAGTTACTTGTCTCTGCCAGCCTGTTGTTCATGATGCCGAGGGCGCCAACGCCCCCAGAGAAACCATTATGGCGTGAGCTGCCGCAAACTGTCCTGGGATATCCATTGGCTGACTCGGACAGCTGTTTCTGCATGATAGCCAGGGACACTTTATTGGAGGCTGCCAGGTCTTTCATGGAGATCATCTCCCCTGATAGTCTGCGGCCCTCAGTGTCACTATCACATGGTCCATCTGAGTCCGGCAGCTGGCCACCTCGATTTTGGCGACCCTTGGAGCCTGGGCGAATGGCGTTGCGTCGGCCCAGGAACGCGTTGGCCTTGTTGCAGCGCTGACAAAACAAGCAGCTCATTTTCTCCAGCATCCAATTGAGCACCTGCTTGATGACAATAGAGATGACATTGAAGAGTGAGTAGATGCAGCAGACACCCATTAGCATGAAGAGGAAGTTGGCCACCCTGTAAATGCTCTGGTATTTGTAAGCTGCATTCTGGCTGCTCACAAAGTCCCCAAAGCCGATGGTGCTAAAAGTGACGAAGCAGAAGTAAAGAGAGTCTAAGTAGGCCCAGCCCTCCACTGGTGTGTACATTGCTGATGCACAGCAGGAGATGGTGATGGCTGATATCCCGAGAATTAGCATCACATGGTAGACTGATGGCTTCCACCCTGGGAGGGAGTAGGCTGAGAAGTCATGGCGGATTCCTGGAGGGAGTAGGCCACTGTTCCTGATTCTGCGCTCCCTCACAGCCTTCATCACAACAGCCAGCAGCGTGATGATTCGCTCCAGGAAGAGGTTAAAGAAGAGGATGGTGGCAGCACAGCCGAGAAGCCCATAAAAGATAAGAAACACCTTCCCTGCAACTGTCACCGGTGTTGTCATCCCAAAACCTGCAGAGGCAGAGTGGAGATACCATACAGTTAGTCCCTATATCTCAGTCCGAAAGCTGCTCTTCACCCACAATACTTCTTAATGTTTCCTCTCACGAAACATGTCTCCAGTTCGAGACAAGAGAGATGATGTGTGAATGCAAAATGACTACACACAAGTTTTTATAATGAGTTCTAAAGCATAATTTTAAACATTTGTGCCCGTAATGACAAACTGATTGGAGAGTGGGGCTTGAGTGGAGTACACACACTAATATGCAGACAACGTAGGACAAATTATTTTGATGCTGCTTCTGAAGTGAAGTTATAATCTCTCTTCAGAAGATATGTAAACTAAAAATAATGACACAGAGGATGATATAAAAAAGAGGAGATTATAAACTAATTAGAAAAGCAATGTTTGCATAGAAAATTAAGTTCCTTTATGTAAAGAAAGAGAAAATGAGGAGGAAAACAACAAGATGCATAACTAATCAGACTTGCCTTACTTTTAATAGACACACTGAATAAATACAGTAATCACTATACTAAGGTCACATGAGTTTAAAATATTTCCAGTAGTGAATTCTTAAAATATTTGCATACATTAAAAAGTCTTTATCGTATGAATGATACCTTATGGATATTACACAGGTACTTCCAGAGCATACTTGCACTCTGTATCGATATGGCTGCAAAATCAAGGACATAGAGGTTATACTGAGAGGGGGATAGTGCCAGGAATAAGCTTAGGTAGGCCCTCTGAATAAATTTTTTTCAGGCTATGTGGATGGCATCCTGCTATCTTCTGATTTTTTAGTCAATTAGGCTGAGTGTTCAAGCTGGGAAAGAGGTTACAAGGAGAGGAGAGGAGAGGAGAGGAGAGGAGAGGAGAGGAGA
>JAPQRQ010000008.1:11758695-11771413 GCA_037367365.1 Apogon talboti
GGAGAGGAGAGGAGAGGAGAGGAGAGGAGAGGAGAGGAGAGGAGAGGAGAGGAGAGGAGAGGAGAGGAGAGGAGGATGAAACAGGAGATAACAGGATGTTGAATATTGCAGGAGTACTTCTCCATCTTGAAGAGTGTCACAGGTGCATTGCTGGCTTTGGGGCTGTGCTGCTTAAATAGTAACTTTAACAATGAGTATCTGTGTATTAGAACACATTTTACCTCCTTGTAAGTTCAACTTATCTAACACTGCAACTGCAAACCGAACTTGGGGCATGAAAAGTTTAGTATTATTTATTTTACAAAGCAGAGAAAAAAGTCCAAGTGAGCCCAGCTCTACTAAAGTTATGTAATTGCTCATGTCTGACCTTTGTTACCATGATAATAGCCAGTTGCACTAAGCAGTGCATCCAACAACAAAAAAGAAGGAAACATAAATGTTTTCTGTCTGAGCTTCAGTAATGTCATGCAGCAATAAGAAAAATCGACCTCTGGCCTTTACTTAGGTCTACATCTTTGTAGTTTGTGTTTGTTATATGCACCAATCAGCCATAACATTCTAACCCAACAACACCCAACATGACCTGCAGTTGTGGAGATGCTCTGATCCAGTCATCACCATTACAATATGGACTTATGTTGATCATTTTGCTGCTTCCAACACATCAGTTTAGTATTTTGCTTAATGCTGCCTAATACATCCAATCCAGTAAAAGGCACCATTGTAATGAAATAATCAATATTATTATCACTTTTACTGTTAGTGGGCATAAGGTTATGGCTGAGTGGTGTAAAAAGTACACAGTGCCATTATGAGGTCACCCACTGGGTTTTAATTACCATCTTGTTTTTTTAGGAGCCAGCATTGAGCATATTTGGAGGGAGGTGTTGGGAAGTGAGAGGGTTAATGTCAATTTCCTATAGTAATAGTAAACTTTATCAAATATTTTAGAGACAAAATCATTTGTTCAGAAAGCCATATGTAAGGAAAATGACAAAAGTACCAACGCTGCAGTAATTAAAAGAACTATTGTATTAGTACACGAAAGAAGTTCAGTGTAAGTCTATGGGAGACTTTGTACGAAAGTTATTGACATGCTCTTAATGTATATAAAATATCATGTTTTTATACGAACACAGACAGTCTTGCTGGAGACATTTTACACAGACTTATTTTCAAGCTGCTTTACTTAATCCTACCCTTCACTCTAAAACGTACAGTTTTTCTCTATTGCTAAGAAACATTTCTTTAAATGTGAGCACCACTGCCTAATGCTCTAAACACAAATACATAACTACACACACAAAAAGACAAACTTCAATATCAAAACCAAACTCTCTTCTCAAAATCATGTAAAGTTATACGAAAACCAAACTTTGCTTTCAGATGTTCCAGTAAAGCTATCAAATACACTGCACAACTCTACACAACAGGCAATACACACTGGAGAGATTAATTCCAAACACTACAGAAAAAGCTTTTACTGCAGCACATAATGATGGAATGTTTTGAATTCCTCAATGAAAAATTAGGCAAAATAAACTGAAACTGAAAGGAAAAAATGTACTGTAGAAATATGCAAGTGATGAATCCAGTTCTGTAACATAATGTTCTGTGTATATATATTAGAGGAAGAAAAACCAGTTTGTATATAAAAAACAAATCACATGTCTTATACATCAGTAGCTGCTGTGGTCTGAATCAGACTGAGATTCTCATCAACATCACAGATTATGTCAGTCCTAAAATTAGAGTACAACAGTGTTTAGAGTTTTGGAAATTGGAGCATACATTTCAGGAGAAAACCATCGTCACACCATCATTTTGATCCATACAAAGTTGTTAGAGACATGCCCACACACAAACAAATACATACACTCCATGTCCTGCCCTGTGCCCATAGCAGATGTTATATTTGTCAACAAATAAAATCGTGCTGAAAGACCAACCAGTTCACTTCCAGGCCAAGGTTAATTGATTTTTCCATCATGGCCATCCTCCATTTCAGTCGTCTCAGTGCATTAGGGCTGCTCTTTCCCCCTTGTTTTTCCTCCAACGCGTCTATAACATCCTTGTCAGGTAATAAATGACATCAATATCTAGACAATACTTTCTTTATGATATCCAAAATGGCTTCTTTGACCTTATCTCTCGCACTGAAAACCACTCTCATGTGGGTTTGCTGTTGACACACCAGGTCATTTAGATCAGAACTGATTGATACAGATCGTTTTATAGATACAAGCAAACCTCCTCCAACACATACACACACCTTAAGCACATCTACACACCTTTTAGCAGTGCACACACATGCAGACAGTGGATTTTCTGCTTGAGCCAAAGATAGTAACAAAGTTCGGTTATATCCAGCGAGAGACCAATAGGTGACAGGACAGCGAGGACCAGTGATTATCCAAATTAAGCCCTTCTGTAAAATCCTCTTTCATAGTTTCATAGTTAATTAATTAGTGGTGAAACTCTCTCTAACCCAGCTGAATCACAGGGAAAACAGATTACATCTTCTGAGCGCGCAGAGAGACAGTCTTCCGCACCGTCTCTCATTACCAAGTAAATTACCTAAGAGAGGAAAAGGCACCAGGCATCGATTCAGCGTAGCATTTCAGAGCCATTACTCCAGACTACTGTGTCAAGGCGCATTAGGGAGAACAGAACAATAATAGAAGGCAAAGGACAGGCAAACTAAAACCTAAGATACATCCTACTTGTGTGGACTGTGACTTAATTAACAAAGGCATCTTCATTTATACTTAAAAAAACCCTCCTAATGAAAGGTTACAAGTGAAGTCTAGTTCAGGTCAGTGGTCCTGCTGCTGACCTCGGTGCACCGTTTAATTCCACAAAACTTGATAAGGCAGGAAATCATATGTGTGCTAATCCAATTCAATCTGAGTTCTGGGAGAATATTTATTCATTAACATTAAGTAGACTATGCTCAACTCAACATGGAAAATGATGTTATGCTCTGATGGCTAATGATGCTTGTGCACATAATTATACACTAGAGATTCAACCAGAAGGAAAGTGATGGAAATGGTGCCATTAGTATCCATTAATTACCATTTGACAGATTTAAGAGAAGGAGAAGATGCTCTAATGGTTATCAGGCTATAGGGGATGTGAAACAGAGAAAGACAAAAATAGATTTTAATGTTTAGGTCAGCTTTTATCACCAGCGGCCGACTTTAAATCACATATGCTCTGCTGCAATTCGAGGGGCGAAACGATTCAGACTGTGCAGCTCTCATTACTGTCCAGTAGCAACTGAAAATGGCTCATTAAGTAAAGTCAGGGCCAAAACAAATACAGAAAATTGCTGAGACCGTTGCTAATAGAAGTATTGATAGACATAATGAATGTTTTGCATTTCATTTGCAACACTTGCCAGACTGCTTGTCCCAAATTAGGAATCAATCACAACGCTGGACAGCAAAGAACTGCTCTGGGTGAAAGAAGTAGTCAGAATCAGAATCTATAAATGCAACAGGTGTTTCATTATCAGCCTATTAAATAACCTGCAAAGCACCCTGTTCAAATTCTCCTCAGCTGGGAAAGCGACATTTCCGGAGGCAAGATACACTGAACGCAGCACAAAGAGAATGAGGTAAAACGTTTCAAGATAAGGCTATGAAGATGTGGTCACACACAGTAATGAGCCATTTTCACAAGTGTTGTATTCACAGAAAAATGTCAGCATATGCCTGTGTTTTCTCCAAAGATTCATTTCGGAAAGGTCCAGGTAGTTAATTGGTAGCCTTTTCAGGAAATACAAATATGTACATGTGCAGCAGAGTTCACAGAGCTCACATCTGACCTTGTGTTGTATTTGGTGAAAGCTCACATGGTACGTTTCAGAAACAAGGAAATGAGGCTGCATGATAAAAGAGAACTATTGACTCAGTGGGAAATAGCACACAAATATAATTATCATAAAACCGAGGTCATTTCAATCCAGTGCTAAAGAAGCAAGCGTTCAGTCTGGACTAGGTGACGTGACAATAAAAGGACTGTCAAGAAAAAATATGCAGCCAGTTCATTTTCACTGCAGCTCCTAATGGATAACAAAGAGTTGTGAATTGAGTGTTGGACTGAAAAAAACTAACTCTACATTGACTCGTAGGAATATGTATTCGACATTGACTGGTATTGAATCTGAAGGTCGTTTTATGTCATTGTGAAGTCAAGTCAAGGCACAAATGTGTCTCAAATAGCATTACAGGCTGTAGCGCGTGCAACGTCCTCTGTCCTTTGAGGAAGTAGAAATTCTCCTTTAGTAAGGGGAAAAAATGCATGAAAGCAGAGCCACAGAGGAGAGGAACCCACCGCCAGGATGGATGACACTGCAATAGGAGTTGGGAGTAGATTAAACAAGTTTGCACACATATACAAGAACCCATCCACAAACACTGTATATAGAAATGTGGATATGCTGAATGTAATTGAAGAGAAAAACAACTACAGTACATCCCGCAAACAACTTACTGGAGGTTGGGAAAGAGACACTATGTGACTGTTTTACAAAACAAAAAATTAAAATGGTGCCTCTCCATGTCCCCAATTAATGTGCATGAAAACAAGCTCCCAGTCAAGCCACCAGGGTCCCACTAGAGAGAATAGTCTTAAATTGAACTGATAAGAGCTGCAGCAGAAAATACCACGCATGCCCGTCCCGCTGATAACTGTGTTTCTGTGACGAACAGGAAATCATTAGTCATGGGGTGGCATTGCAGGGGTCTGCACAAAAAAAAAAAAAAACAGACAGAGGGCTGAGGAAGCAGCGACATGGCCGGACCTCAGACATGATGATCACACCATCTGCTGAGAAGCTGCCAGCATTACTGGCAGACAGGATAATAATAGGAACATTCACACTATGCTGCCACTTTTACAAAAGACACATAATGGAACAGGTCACACAAAGCATTGACACAGAGGTGCCAAGTGTTGTTTAGTTACAGTAATAATGCTGTGTGTATATATGCACAAAATATATTTTAAAAACTATCCTGTTGCATGAGAAAAAAACACCTAAAGCCTACACATTCAGCAATATTTCTGAGGCTTTAAACTTCACACCATGCTCACCCACACAGTATAGGCGATATGTTAATTGTATCTGTTCTGCATGTCAAAACACTGGTAATTTGTGCTACACATGACTGTGTAATAATTAGAAATAAATGACTGAGGTGATCATAGTGAGGCATGTCAAATTAAAGCAGGCTGATACAGACACCAGAGTAAAGAGGTGAATACAGTCACGTCTTCAAAGGAGCACAAACATGATCAGCAAAAAAAAAAAAAAAACGCCTGAAATGCCTTGTGATTCCACATATCCGTGACTGCAACAGTCTCGTGTTTTAAATTGTATCTCAGTATGTAACTCACAGGCAAAGAGAGCCTGGTGGATTAATGACTCTGCTGTTGTCGCTATCGATTTGTTGTCAAAGAAATATGCTGTATTGTCTTTGGATCTGTGCCAGCATTTATCGTTTTTCTTCATTTTTCGATCTGTTTTTCATTCTCACAGAAAAACAACATGCATAGTGTCCATTATAATACAGCTGAGGAAAAGGATTAAATGAGCAAAATTACATTTACAAAGTTTCATTTTTTGTTGTCTACATGCAAACCTCGATAGAGATTTGTCCTTTCATGTGACTGCAGAAGTCGTTCTCTCATCAGATTAATAGCTTCTCTCTGATGGATCTAAAGGCTGTGTCCTTGTACTTCCTATTATGTTCTACTGTATGCTCAGTCAATGTTTGAATAAAAGCTTAGCTACATAAAACCCTCTTGTATTATGCCCAGAAAGTAAACACACCTGTCCAGGTGGAGCAATTGAAAGACTGTCGCCCTCAGATCTGCACGATAAACCTCAATGTTCTGCATAAGAGACAATAGATACACATATGGTGCTCATACTTGTTCAATATAATGGTAACACTGCATTAAAACTGTACTGTATGGGTTTCATAGCAGCTTCATTTTTTTGAGCCATCACATGAAAACATTCAAATCAGTCACCAACAGGAAATTAATGCCTGTGGCTCAGTTAAGTGTTAATTAATGTTAATGTGAAAGCACAAGCCCCTAAAATTTAAGTCTGTGCTGAAACCCAGCTTCTTTTCGGGACCGCTAGGTCACTGACAGCTGCAATAATGATCTTGGATCATTCATAGAGAAACCACAGCAGCTGCCTCAGAGAAATGATGAGGCAATGCTCTGTTGGTCACAATTAAATGATGCTTTAGTTTCTATTAGTAGAATGCGCCCACTATGAGCGTGTCTTCCGTCCTGGGCCCTTAAACTGTCTGACTGCCAGAGGCTGACAGCCTGGAGGTATAGTCGCTGGATAATTTGCTGAAGGCTGGCATGAAAACAATATTTATGCATTTCTACGCACTCAGTAATGTGGTGTTTTCCAAGGATAACAATTCCTTCATTATAAAGTAAAAATGGCTGAAGAACAAACAGGTTCAAGTGGCAATTGGCTGAATTTTAAATGAGCTTTGTCTGTTACTTCAGTGATATTAATTCCTGCACTGACAAAAACTCCAAGTACTAGCTCAGAGTTTGGACGATGCACTCATTTATCAGACGTGCCAGCTGTGCTGCACGGTTTCCAGCCAGGAAAGAAGAACACATGGTTTTATTGAAAAAGATCAATTATTCTCAAGATACAGGAGGGAATCAAGATTGCGGTTTCATGTAATTCAGAGATAATAATGTATTGTTTTATCAAACTCGACACAAGTGGCTTACACTTTACTTTCAAGTGTTGGAATTGCCTTGTCTTTTTCCCTCGATGGAACGTATAACAGTAATATGTAATATCCATGGCTCCCACAAGCATTCCAATGATCGTATGCTCATGCCTGACAAATTCTTAATTTTCCTTTGTAACGTTAACGTCATTCTCAATCATTTTTCCCACTAGAGGCACTATGTATGTGTATGTGTTTGCCTTTCTTTTTCCTTTAATTACTTGTGTTGTCAATATGGTAGCTTTGTTTTGAAAATTCTGAACTGAGGATTAAGGGATGGTAATTGGACTTGGTGAGATTTCATTTAAAATCTGACGTTCACTTTGCTCAAACTTTTTTTTTTGATTAAACACTACTCTTCATCTGATGCTGTGACACAACATGTTTAACTGCTGTCCTCATGTCTGTCACATAAGCAGCTTCTCCATCACAGCGCAGACACATGGACAAGTGCCAGATCACACTGTTAGCCAACTTGCTGCTAGCTTATTAACTGATAACTATTTATACACATGACACAGAGGCAGGATACAGATAAATACTCTGTGGAATTTCATCCTTTATGTAATATAGTGTCAGCTTCACATTAGCAGACGCTGTAACGTGACTCTGATTGGCTGCATTAAAGGTCACAGACCAGACGAAAGTTTGAAAAGAACTTTTGTGATGTGAGGAAACTGCAAGTCAGCTTTGATATCAGCATCAGTGCAAATTGGGTTGTCGGTAAAACTGATGGGATCAGAATGTTCACACCTGAATAACATCCAAAATTGCAGTCGGAATTAGCCCCCACTACGAGTCGGGTCAGAGGAAGGTGGAGTGAAAAAAAAAAAAAGCACAGTGAGTTTATCTTCCCGTTTGCCCTGCTGGTGTGTGGAGCAGAATCAGTGAAATGTTAATGAGTCGGAGGAGTTGGAAGCCAAGTAAATCTGCTGTGTCCTCTAAAATGATCTTGGTATCACTTTGCCATGATGACTATGTACGGTGTACATAGGCCAGTCTGCGTCTTAGCAAGTCAGGGCAGATTTATGACCCACTGTGACAGAGTGCAGGGTTGTACACAGCCATCCTTTATAGACACAGTTAACTAAGGTGTGGATTTATTGAAGCCCGTGTTTCTCAGCAGCTTTGCCCTACGCACACATTACCACACCAGGCAGCCCCGTCAGGAAAATGACTGAGATACGAAACGAACAGATAAGACGCTTGTCAAGCAGCTGTTGGTCATGTGGATCGGTTGATGTATGGCTTGTATTTCGGGTGTTAGGCTGATGAGTGATTGTGACAAGTGGATTTGTTTGGGTTATTTCTTTTCTGTTATTATTTCTGAATTAAATGTCACATTTATTTATTTATTTATTTTAAAGTTAATCAGTTAAATTTTTTTTTGGAGCCAGAGGGGACATCTTCACGGTGCAGCATCAGCATTTTAGCATATTTTTTTTGTTTAGTCATCTTCCTGCCCACCACTTGTGTAATTTATATGCAATTTCACTCTCTTTTTAGCGCTGCTTTTGGTGTCCATCAACATCCAAGGGAAATATCTGGCTCTGGATGATAAATACTCCAATATGTTGCAATGTGTGCATGTCTGCCTTTTAGAGAAGTTATCCAGCAGGTTGCACTGAAAAGGGCTGTCTGCTGTGGCTGGATATTACTAAGGCTGAGAGTGAAATAAAATACTATTGTTTTGAACCACTAATACAAAAGAACGGGCTGAAAGATGATAAAAGTTATAGAAATTAAACCATATATTCATCAGTATGGCCCACACTAATACTGAAGATTAACTTTTAATTTACAGAATACAACTTACACTGCTGATGCAGTTCATAAGGTAACTAAACATTACTTCATACATTTGATACATTTCCTGACATTTAAAAAAAACAAACTTGATAGTAAAGATGAAAAATCAAAACGTACATTTAAACCAGGTAGTGTAGAGCTCATAGAAATACTTGATTAGACTGTTAAACTTTCATTAAAACATTTTCAATATAACTTGAATTAATGTTGCATTGCTTGATAGTTTTGTGCCGTCATTGGGGAAAAAGTTCCATAATTACTTTTCAGCATATTGAAATTCAGTTGGTGTGAGAGGACACAACACTTCTGTATCTCCTTTTTGTCTGTATTTGTGGGCTGAAGATAATCTGCCTTGTACCTAATTACAGGTGTTTTCACACAGGTAGTGTCCTGAAATAGGTGATTGGAAACTGTAATTACCATTCACTGATCCAAATCTGTCAGATCTGATCTGTATGTGATTCTGTTGCCCCCCTCTGTGGCCCTGCACAGAAGTATGGAAGTGTGGCTTTACTTTTCCATAACAGCATGAAATCACATCAGATGGACTGTTCTTATATTTAATGTTTTGATTTGGACCAAGAGGAGAGAGCTGCAGACAGACCAGCTGTAGTTTCAGATTTTGATGTTTGTTTCCTCCTGATTTCAGCTACTGAAGCTTTGAGATGGAAAAATGTGGTTTTTTTAAGCACAACTACTAAAACAAACCACACATGTGAACATTACAAACAACTCTGAGTGCATGGACGGACAACTGTATTCTTTATAACCACTGTTCAGCAGTACAACATCATCTGAAAAATGAATTGTCCCTTAATTGAAACAGTATGTTGGCCATTCAGTGCAGCAGTGCAACCCATCTTTTCACTGAAATCATTTCTGGGCTGAACATCAGGACTGCACACAATCTAAAGAGACCCTGGGTTTCTTTCATGTGACTGAGAGGCTTCTGTTTTCCATTTTTAACACTGACATTTCCTCTGAGTCTGTGATTTCACAGAGCGGCCCAGGAGATCTGAAGAGAGGAGAGGGGAAAAGACATGCGTCGACAGGAGGTAAAGATAGAGAATCATACTGACCGGCTTTGAATGGCTGAGTAAAATAACTGTAAAATGATTTCCATCTTATTATGTAATGTATTGATTGTGCAATATGAGGAGACTCTATTTAGTAACACAATTACAAGGTTATCCCACAAGCCTTCAGGAGATCACAATGATTGAATGAATGATTGAATCCAAATAAATGAATGCACTAAATTAGTTATGGATAGAAGAGCCAAGATGTCAGGGTTGAAACAGATGTTAGAAAGGAGTCGACACTGTCTGGGGCAGTCCATCAGTGAAACCACTAACTGAACAAGGGGGAGACGAGGGAATGACTGTGTTGGAGTGAGAGACAGAAGGCAGAGACAAGTAGCCTGAAACATCGCCATGCTCCAATGAATCTGCTTTCGCAGATTGCAAACCTTTCCCACCCACCTGCTGAAAGCACATTCATAACATACAGCCACAGTAACAACAACACAGATGGTTGTACCCCAGCGAGGCAGCATGGAGTGGTTAATCTAAATAAGAACACAACATCAAAGCAAAAACACGACCCGCCTTCAGGAATCGATGCAGTCACACTGCTTAAATGCCAAATGAACGCTCCGCTAGTCTGAGGTGACATTGTCTTGTAACCTCAGCGATTCAGGACCTATAAGGCTCAGAAGTACAGGGAACAAATTTGACGCTGCAGTTCCATCCCAGATTCATAGTCCTTGACCACACAAGCGTGTAAAGGTCCACTTGGACAAACCTCACAAGTGTGCTTCGGTGAGACGGCTGCTAAATTGGCACTTTTAAAATTGGAATAAGAAAAATTACAATACCACAAAACCAGGAGTTCACTGTAGAGTATGCAGCATTTGAGAGGATGTAGGAAATGATATATGGTATATATGGATCTTCATTTCTTGCATGGAAGGAACAGGATATAATCTCAGTCACTGTGAACGGAGGGGGGGGGCTGCTTTCAGAAAACAAAACCTGCTCTAGTGCTTATCTTGGCACCCAACCATTGTTTTAAGTCTGAGTTAAAAAATTCATGACCCTGGTGGAACATGTACTGTGTTTTAAGGCAGAGTCCCTGCTGCAGTGGCCCGGGGTTGAGTCAAACCCAGTCCCTCAGCTGAATGTCATCCCGTCTCATTCTGTTGCCTTTTCTGTCTCTTTCTACTGGATCTATCCCACAAAGCAGGAAATACCCCAAGAAATGTGACGTTGCCTTATCTCCCCTACATTAGTTAGTAAGACTGTGAATAACAGTGCTTATTTTGTCAATTTTGGGCTTTTTAGTCTTGAGTGGTCCACACTCCAACACAGAAGGTGACAGACAGTAACACACCTTAACACTTGACATCACATTCTATAAAACAGAAAACAAGGAGAACATCAGTCATCTCTGAGATTCTGTAGACACATGTCTTTAGTGCAGGCACCTAATTCTTATTTTCAGGCACATGATTAAACTTATTTAAGACATAATTACGAGTATTATATTTAATTTCTGCAATTAAATCCTCCTTAACCTTACACTGTGAACTTTTATGGCTGAGTTCTTACCACAGTGACCCAGGTTTGAACCCAATTTAGGACTGTTGATGTACTGTGTGTCATCCCCTCCTTTTCTCTTTGCTGCATCCATTTCTCAAAGAATGTTTTCTCCTTATCGTAGAACAGTTGCTTCAGATCGTTGCAAGATTAATGCTGATTATTTTGAGCTTACTAATATATATATAATTTCGTAACCATGACAGTATAAACATAACAAATTAATCTGCTGTTTTTCGTCCATACAGATGGAACTTAGCAAGTCATTCTGATGAAGATGTAACATCTGCAATGGCTTCACAGCTAGTGCCCTTTGTGGTTGTGCTCTATTCCCAGGATGTTGCATCAGGGTGGATCATGAATTCAAGCCTGTCTCCGTGGGTTTCCAATTGTGTTTTCATTGTTTGTGGGTTCTGCCTTGTTTTGGTTGTTTATGAAACTGCTGACTGCCTTGTTTTCTGTCAGCTTAATATGTCTGAAGGTCTTGTCGCAATGAATTCACTGAAACCACACCAGTGTTTTCACTTGGGTCCTTTCCCTGTTCAGAAAATCCAAACAGTTGGCAGTGAGTGCTATAAATTAAGTCACATTTAACACCGGACCGATTTTGAGGTGTAGTTCTGCATTTAGTAGATATGATGTATTTTAGTAGTACAGTTTGGCATTAAATGAACAGTGATTTTATGTTGTAAGAGCCTGTATTTTAGTCTCAAACGTGCTCATTTGGACAGGTTTGGACAAATTGAAAACTAAGTCACATTATTGCTCTGTGAACCAAAGTTAGATATTGCACATATATTATCTTAATGAGGGTGCTAAGGTCAAATGTCAGGCTGTTATGCTGTCAGACTGAACCCTTGTGATACCTGTGGGGGAAATTAGACTTGTGGGCAGCAGATGCAGCTTCAGACTGACATGACCCTAAAAGCGATATGAGATGTTAGCTGCCCTCTTAGTACAACCAGGAGTCACAGAGCAACATTGTAATTCACAGTCATGTTTCAGAGCAACCTAAAGAATGTAATTCAAGTAGTTGAATACCTTTTGAATAGTGTTCATTGAAAACTGATGCTTCTGTATAAACAAGGTTCATGAAAATGGCGAGACTGAAACTACAGTGAATACTACAGTGCTCTGCAGAACAGAGGTCACCTGCAGACATGATGGATTGCTAATGATGTTTTGCAGCTCCACGCCAAATCTTGGAGAGTATTACTAAAAATGTGTCAACAACTTCAAGAAAAACTTTGCAAAAATGATAAAGTCCAAAGCAACAAGACAAACTGAAGTTGGATCTGTATCAATGGAAAATATACACTGTTAAAAAAAAAAAAAAAAATATGGAATCCGTTGTTTGTAATGATGTGTAAATGCTTTTGTCATTTTGCTGCAATACACCACTGAAAACCAGGGCTTATTTAGATTCCATCTTCCCCTAACTCCACCCATCTTTCTTCATCTTGCCAGTTGTGGAATGCATTGAAGTTAAACCGGGCCTCATTTAAATAATAATAATAAAAAAAAAAA
>JAPQRQ010000008.1:11775784-11796618 GCA_037367365.1 Apogon talboti
TTTTGTCATTTTGCTGCAATACACCACTGAAAACCAGGGCTTATTTAGATTCCATCTTCCCCTAACTCCACCCATCTCAGACATTTTTCTTCATCTTGCCAGTTGTGGAATGCATTGAAGTTAAACCGGGCCTCATTTAAATAATAATAATAAAAAAAAAAAACTGCATGAGATTCTGCTCTGTGGTGTTTGTTTAACTGTCCTATTTGCAATGTCTGGCTTTTGTGACTTCTCTGTGTGGGTGGATATGAGTGAGATGGTGCAAGAAACTGCAGTGGCTGCCAGGGGCCAGAGGCGGGACAGAGTGTTTCCCCAGGAATAAATAGCTCACAACACAAAACCTACAGCTGAATTTATGTGGAATAACTGCAAAACATCTAGTTACCCTTAAGAGGCTTGTCCCACTCACTTGCAACAAGTTAAAAGACTTGGATCAAATACCGTTAAGTACACTTGATTCACAGTGAAGTATTTTCTTCTTTTGGTGCTCTGAAACACACAGAATATCTTCCAAAATGTCACGACAGCTTACAATGAGAGCTGCAGACCTACGTAATGGAAATAGAGAGCTGTCCCAATTGGAAGTCATCCACTGTCAGTCAGTACTGTTGATTATTAATAGCTTTCATATTTATAGAAATTCTGTTTATAA
The DNA here is from genome assembly GCA_037367365.1 of Apogon talboti. Taxonomy (NCBI): domain Eukaryota; kingdom Metazoa; phylum Chordata; class Actinopteri; order Kurtiformes; family Apogonidae; genus Apogon; species Apogon talboti. Next base: position 11,776,437 of record JAPQRQ010000008.1, read on the forward strand.
GTGGCCTCTTTAATGAGCATGCAAACAGTAAAGTTTCATCAAACTATGTAGGGCAGAGTGAGACAACCTGGAGTTTACTGTGACAAAAACAACTCTTTTGGTTTGACTTCAATTCAACAAAGAATTGAGCAAACACATCTTGTCAGCTCAGACAAAATAGTGACAAAAAAAAGGATTTGAAATTATGTTATTATATATTTTTGATGGGAAAATAGAAAATCTCTACGAGCGGTCATTGAACCTGGGTAAAATTACAGGTAAAAAAGTGTCCAAGCGTGTCCATGTCTTCACTTTGATTCTTCAAAGCAACATTGTGGAGGCATATCAAGGAGAGCAAAGTGTCACTGCAGATTTGGATCCTCCAGCACAACCAAACCAAAGACAGAAGTGTTTGGGAGGAGTGTCTAGAGCGACAAGGGGATGCCGCTCAGATAAAGAGTTGTGTGGGGAGGCCCCAAATCCCTTTTATATCAGTAGCTTGCAAGTGTGCATAAAAAGTAGCACACAAGCCAAAGGGGGGGGGGGCACAGAGATGAAAGCAAGATGAAAATATAGACAGAAATCCACGCTATCATATGAAAAGGATATATATACTGTGAAGAGAAATCTCACCGTCACCTTTTTCCCCCTTTGACACAGCTATAGGATCCACTTGTCAGGAAAGGCTTCATGACAGCTGGAGCACAAAACATTTCAACATGCCTGAGACGTGTCCACAGTCATACCTGCAGTGGTTCCCTTATGTGAGGTGGATGGGCTGAACTGAGCGTATTGACTTCCAAAGAGCTCTGCCTCTGTGTACTGGTGTTCTTTTAATCAATAGGATGTAAGTAATAAAGTATGCAGGAAAAAAAAGTTTTGATAGGTTTCCCGCTCATGCGAATCCAATTCTCCCTGTGGACATATAGCCATCTGTTTCCCTTATCAATTTCCTTTACCAAGGTTTTCAATTAATATAAGGTGCCAGCGGTATCAAAGTGTATAAATGTGTGTATTAGGCCAAGGTCAGCCGCTGTCAGTTCAAATTATTACCTGGGCTATGTTCAATTGCTCTCTGACACTCACTCACTCACTGTATGCAGGGTCCTCTCTGGACGTGAGGGAGGGGTGGGGAAATGGGTGTTGGAGGGTTCGGCCATCAGGCATGCAATGCACCGTACTGTTGGCCCTCGGGGTGCCCTGGGAGGGACACTTGCTCTTTTCTGACCTATTGCACAAGTAAATGTTAAATGAGGGGGAGCAGAAGGGGCTTCTCATTGACATTCCTGATGGTCTGAATGGAAATGTGGCAAAGACTGCACCCATGGGTGCTGTCCTATAGCCAGAGATGAGTGTGCAGTTCCAAATGGCAGTCAAGTCAGATGTCCCCCCGTTGCCAAACTCTCTCACAGCCAAAGTGTAACACATGACTGGAAAAAAACAAAAATGTTAATCTGTCATTCTGTATGTAAGCCAATGGAAAGAAAGCAGCCTACAGGGATGGCAGGGTTTCCAGTCCCTCCGACACCCAGACTGTCAGTAATGATATGATTATTTAACAAACCTACAACAGACTGAGACAGATGTGTGGATTATTGTACAGAATAATGTGGGAAATTCATCTTTGTGTGGAGATGTGGTCGAAAACTCATTTAAGCATCCCCTCATTAGTGTTCTGTCTGTGCTTGAGCTGCGCATTGATTACTGTGTACACTTGGAGTTAATTTAGTACCCGCGTAGCCTATATGTTGGCTTTTCTAAGCAAGGCAGCACACAATTGAACGGTTTTCAACAAGTATTTAGAGGACGCTGTGCCTGCAACCAAATGGACACAAAGGTCAGGGAAATGAGTAAATCACCCACCTATAGTCGACACCACAGTTCCAACAAAATAAAAAGCCCCTGTAAAATCCCATCGTGGCCTCAGAGCATCAGCCCGGATCCCAGCGGCGATGGCAGCCTCGTACTCCCGCAGGAAGGAGTTGAGGTCCTGCAGGCTGATGTTGAAGGTCTCACTGAAGTTGTGGAGCGTCCCGTTCCAGCGGCCGTGAGCCTGCTGCTCTGAGGGCCTCTCTATGGCAGAGAAGACCGCAGCGCCGCACAGCAAGTACAGGAGGATGAGGATGGCGAGCAGCACGAAGCGGCCGTTGTCTTCGTTAAAGTGCAGGGAGCGGCAGCCTTGCAGTCGCTGGCCAGGCATCATCCAAATTTCAGCACCACTCGCGTGTCGGACAGCGACAAGCTCCACATCGGAGACGGCATTCACTCTGCTGTGGGTGTCCTCCTCAAGTCACTGTACCGCTCTCTCCACTGCACTTCTGTACACATTCCCTCTGGTTAGAACACCACGTTGTCTCATTGTAGTTCTGAAGTCATTTTCTCTGGAGCCGTAAGCCACAAAATGTTCCACTTGTAGAGAGGAGTGCGTACATCCACGAGACTGCACTGGCCGACAAAGGAAGAGTTCAGGAGAAAAGCCGGCGACGCATGGTTTCATGATAGATTCATGTTCTGTCACAGTTGTGGCAATGCAGTTGATCAGAAGTAGACTGCAGTTTAAATCCAACCGGACGTCCTTTTTTTTTTGTTTTGTGCACAAAAAAAAGGAAAAAAAAAACACTGAAGGTGCAAATTCGAGTAGTATCCTTTGGGTCCTCTGCACCAAAAATGTGTCCCTGCAAACCCACAGTGAAGCACGAAATTCTTACAGGTTACACATGCAAGTGCCGCAGGAAAAGCCTGCTCCGGTCTGGAATAACTCACTTCTTCCCCCTGTGCTGCCTGTGTGGAGAAGCGCAGAGCCTTCGTGTGAACGTTATAGTAGCGCAAAGCATCCCATCCTTGTATGTGGTGAGATCAGTCTCCTGTGTGCATTGGAGACTGATTTTACACCATTCACTGTGGTGGGGGGGAAACAAAAGAGAATGAATAGAGTAAAAACAGATTTTGAATAGAAAGAAAACATAATCCATGCGCATCGATTTTAGATAGAGCTGAGAAAAACACGAGGTGTCACTTACGCACAGGGCATATACTCTACACACGGGATCACTTTTCCTGCAGAGCGGTCACAAATGAAAGTGCAGACTGAAAGTAAACGACATATTAAAGCTTCTAACAGGTTGAAACGATGCAAAAGATCATAAGAGCAAATGATGCTGAGCTCAAGTATCTGTATGCGCCAGGATTTTACCAAAAAATGCAAATATACAGTTGGATCACGTCAACCTGTTGTTATATGTGTGACTTTCTTCACACAGACATAAAGGACTCATTCTTTGCTTTACGACCAGATTCAACACTTCTCGTCATAAAATGGAGAGACCCGCACTGCAGTGCACGTTGCCAAAACTAGTCAAATAAACCTGGAGAGGTTGTGAGGTGTGGTGTGTATTGGTGGTGCTGGTGGTCGTTTGCACCAATATGGGACTTCCTATTGACAGCTTTCTCAAACAATAGGTCACGCGCGATTGAACCCACAAGGATGGAACAATATCCTTTTAGGTTTCGTGGACACAAGGTGGAAATCCAGAGAAAATCAATCACAACCTCCAGCTACCTCTATGAAAGTATCCGTGACAATATTGACTGATCCTCTAAGGACAGACACATATACCCAAAGTAGGTATGTGTCGTAAAAACGTCCCTTTAAAGGCAGATTAGTCCTCAACAATTTACATGAAATCGAGATTATTGTCGTCCCAGAGACAATGGTGAGTATCCAACTCGTTTTGTTATAATGGGAGGGTAGTTTTTAAGACGTTAGTGAAAAGCTGTGTTGCCTGATGGGTGGGTGTATTGATTATGTTTTGTAATTTAGCTGATTGATTCACAAATATCAGGAAGAATGGAGGACAAGGGCATACTCGGACAGCACAGATGAAGACTGTCCGTCCATGTCAGCACAGATTACTACCTTTAATATAAGGGAAAACACGTAATGGGAGATGACGTTGAATTAGTTGCATCTCTGGAGGCCTGTCCCTGAATTTAATTACAGCTTTTGTCCTCAGTACTAAATATATTCATAGAAAACCCGTCACACAATCCAAAAAAAAGTGAGACATAACAGAATATAATCTTTTAAAACCACCTTATTATAGAAAAATGCACCAAGATGATGCTGTTTAATAGCACCTTTAGTCCACTTTCTAAACAATTACCTCTATTCTCCACCCACTAATTTATTTTCAGGGTCATAGACATTATCCCAGCATGCACTAGGTGGAAGGCAGGGAAGTCATTACAGGATTTCAGACATATAGCACAGACACGCAGTCATACCTTCAGGCAATTTAGAGTCTCCAATCCACCACCTGACTGTGGGAGGAAACCAGCAGAGCTTATACTTAACCAGTCTGTCTTGTTTTCAGGCAACAATAATACAGAGCAGTATATATAAAGAGAAATGTATATACTGTATATAGTCAGTGTTTATTAGAAAAGCACTTAGCCTGTGCTGCAGTTTTACAGCAGACATGTTAAAGTCTAAGCGTTATGGAGTAAATGCACTTCAGCTAACTGCCCCGTTACAAGAGATACAAAGGACATGTGGGTTAGATAGAGGATAGGTGATCCTTCAGAGTGCGGCAACATGCGCTCCTGCAGTGAATAAAGATGAGGAGACAAGGGAGGACACACATCCACTTACAGTGAGGAATTAAACTGGGAGAGAAGTGAGTGAGGGATTTCCTTTCCACCCTGCTGAGCAAAGAGCCGCCTGCAATGATTGGGGGAACATAAGAGGAAATCAATCATTTTGTCATTTTCAAAACACTCAGCGCCCGTTAATCTGAGAGTTGTGATCCGATGCATTCCATATGTTGCAGGTTGACGTAACAAGTAAAAAGCGTGTATAGCAGTCTTGAAAGAAGTGGAGTGTATTGATTTAGATCTGCCTTGACATGCCCAATTTGCTTTACACAGTCCTGTGAGACCTAAGAAGAATCTGTCTCAAACCTCATTTGTCATGAGGGGGTATAGAGCAAAAATAGTAACATCTACTGTACATGTGGAGTCAAAGATCAGTTCAGTTTTTTTTTTACTCTCTCTTTTCTTTCTGTTTGTTGTATCTTATTTTTATATATGTGTATATATATATGTGTGTATGTATGTATATATACAGTATATATATATATATATATTTTTTTCCCCTCTTCTTTCTTATTAATGATGTTAATTGCCTGTTATGGAAAAAGGAAGGCAATAAAGTAAATAAAGTTTTTTTTAAAAAAAAGATCAGTTCAGTTAAATACACATCATGAAATATTTTTAATGAATGTGGAAACCATCAGTAGAAACAAAACAGCTGGCCTGGATTTTTTTGTGCTGATTCAGTTCATTTGCAACTGTATGGTTCAGTATTTACACAGAGCTGAGAAACTCCAACTTTTACAGACATTAGGTTAATACTAATCAGTCCAAAAATATGCAAATTGAAGCTTCACTCCTGTAGTTAATCTGTGACACAAGTGCCAACCAGTCACTCATTATATCTGCAACTTTAATCCTGTCCCTTATGCCAGTCCATATATCCATGAGTGCCTGTCTGTATGCATTTGCTTTTAAGGAAAACCATTTCTTCGCCATCCGACTGTGAAAGATTTGCCATCAAGAATCCAATTAGATTTACAGTCCACCAACAATAGTTCACTGGGAAAATCCTACGAGGTAAATTATTGGGGGAAGACAGGTTTAAGGCGGTTTATTCATTCGAGGAACCTGCATTTCATATATCCTTTGCACTTGGAGACTGGTTTCCTAGCAGTGCACTGAGGTGAAACCTTTCTGACAATATAACATTTTCTGGTCTGCATGCAGGTTTATGCGACCTTCATGTCTCTGTAACAATTTAAAACCCTGTGTCGTACCATACAGGAAGGCTGATCCATGCTATACCGTCTTAAGAAGAATTACAAAGCACTGCTGTGATGTTGCTTTTATCCAGTGCTTGAAAAAAGATGTTGTATCTGTCTCACCTTTTTGCCACCCTACATCCATTTCCTGGCCCCCGGCTTCATGTTTTTATGCAACACACTCATTCAAGCCCCCTCTCCTGAGTGAGAAACTTCTTATGTGTCCTGTAATTTGTAGGCTTTTGAGAGGATCCTCCTGTGTGAAGCACCTTTCTAATGGTGAGACACTTGTGAAAACAGTAAAAAAAAAACAAAAAAAACTGTAGGTGGTGCACAGTGAATGCTCCATATATGTGATTTGTTCCAGTTCTGTATCATTATTTTGACTTACACACTCACTCACCTTCCCACCTCCTCACAGCTCTTAAGGGCAGCCCGAAATATAGAGTTACAAACCAACTCATCAAACCCTTTTCCGACAAGTTAAATGGCACAAGGAGGGGAGAGAGAGAGGCAGCCTTTAAAGCATCTCAGGGGGATTTTAGCTAACATACTGCCAGGTCTTTTACCGACATAATCATTTTATCAAACGCCACTTCAGAATGGAAAGCTAAAATGCTGAAGGAGCGCCTGACAGAGAATAAGCCCGCTTTGGATTCTTATCTCTCTGAAACATGCTCATATTAGTTACCACTGTCAGCTGCAGTCTGGAGCTGCAATGCTGATGATGTTAAACTGCATTTTTTTAAAAATATAAATTGACAGAAAGTAATTACAGTAAATGGTTGCTTGATGGAGCAGTGTTTTTCCTTCGAACAAATGCTTTATTCCTTTAAGACCAGGAAACACAGAGCCAAACTCATATAAAGCCAGGATCTGTTAATTACAGGAAAAAGGCTGATTGGACAGCTTCACATCCCACAGGCTGCATCCCTGGTTGAAGCAAATCCCTTGAAGCAGCAAATATCATGGTCTAGTAGCTCACTGTGAGCTCCAGGATGGTGCCAATATTCAGAAAAGTTGCGCTCCACATCATTACTGTATTTTTATTTATTTTTTTCATACACAAACATCAGTTCTCAGCATCTTTTGCAGTTAAGGATACAGAAATGAAAAGTATTTCTTTCAAGATGATGGATCATTACACACGTTTTATTACTTCATGAAGAAACATAAATAATTTCCAGCCCATTGAGACTCTACTGTGAGAAGAAATCATACAAATGCATTCATCACAGTCGCCTATAGGTTTCCCTCTTCGTATAGGCAGACTTTTTACTCGCCCCCCCTTTCATTTTGATGCACATAAATATAGGATTGCAGCATGTGCACACAGGATGGGGAAGAAAAACAGGCCCCGCACACTGTAAAAGTCACACTACTATGTTGAAATATTATTTTAATTGGGGTTTTTCTATCCATCGAAGCTTTTTCAATATGTGATATAAAAGGGCATAAGGTAAAGAAGGCAATCTAAACGTCTTAGCTGTAGTCACTACCCTCGAACCCTAATTGACAATGCAACACTTTAAGCTGCTTTAATCCCAAAAAATGCTAACAAAATAATGCCTAAACTGATCTCACTACAAAAGCAGCAGAAAAGCATCATCTGAAAGTAACAAGACAGGATTGACTAAACCTGTCTGAAATCCTTAAAATTCATCCCTTTATCTGTTTCTTACATGCGTTTTCACAAAATGACTTGGGAACTGTGGACGCAGCGGCACAAAGAAGCTCATCACAGACTAAATGTTCAGCAGGAGCTCCAGGTTGTTTGGAGAATTACACACCGCGTTATATTGTTGTAGTATGGACGCAGAGCAGGAAATATCCTGTTTGCAGTATATTAAGGTGATTCGATAAGGTGTGCCGAGTTCCTCGCACAATGAGCAAATCATCTTAGTCAGCAGATTGTAAAAGCTGGGGATGCAGCCCCATGATGCACTTCAATAAATAAAAGAAGTTGAAAATATTGCTTTCAGACAATGGGATGATCACGCTGCGCTGTGCGCTAATGTTTCTTTTGTATTCTTTGTATACTTTGAGACTTACATATTTGTAAGTGATGGGATACCAGGGAGAATGATGCATTCCAGCAGACATTTAGACTGTAACACAGTGGGGGTTTGTGTATGTGTGTGTGTGTGTGTGTGTTTGTGAGTAGAGCAAAGTCCCATACCAAAATAACACAACCCCAATTCCAAAAATATTAGGAAACTGTGTTAAATAAAAACAGAATCCAAACCTCATAAACCCATATTTTATTCGCAATAGAACATAGAAAATATGTCACATGTTTAAACTAAGAAAAGTCACCATTTTAACCCATAAAGACCCAGTGCTACTTTTGTGTCAGTTCCCAAGTGGATCTTTCTCTCTGTTTAACATTCCTTGAGTGATTTATCATTATTTATTATAATATAATCCTCTGTATTTTGCATTTTTTTCAGTGAAAATATGATATTTTTCTATATTTAATTCACTGATTATGTAGATGTTCATAAAAGCTTGGATTAAAGTTGAGGGGTATTTACATAAAAAACAGAGAAAACTGAAGAAGACTTTTACAGTAAAATACAACTGAACATAAAACAAGTGTGTCCATCCACTGTCATTGATCTAACTCCATGGGTTTTACTGGTGAATCAATGTTGTAGAAGATGCTGGTGTTTCCACGGTAACTATGGAGCCTCTGAACGTCCAAATGGGTCATATCTGATAACCATGAAAAGATGACAAACTGCATTTTACACCCATTATTTACATGCATTGATAGGATTAATGGATCTTATTAAACATTTCAGCTCAGTAGATGGTTTTGGTCACCAGTGGATATCTGGGGTCTTTGATGGGTTACAAGAAAAATAAGGTACTTTGGAATTTGACGGCAGCAAAAAGACCTGTGTAGCATCTCCTGTTCTGTAATGTCTCTAAATATATTAGAACTGGGTAGACCAGTCTTCTTTATCAGCCCTTTTTTTTTGTTTTCTGATATGATATGTTTCCACATGCTTTCAATTGCTGATACTTCTGGACCACAGGAAGGTCAGTTTTACACTCGGACTCTTCTACTACAAAGCCAGTGATGCGGCGTCCATGTTTCAAACGCCTCCGTCCATTTTAAATGACTTTTGTCCCAGGGAAGACTTTCATTTCTGAAACATGTTCACATATGGCTCCTTTGCACCTGTATCGGTTGAAGAAATAGTGAACTGTGCTCATAGACAATGATTTCTGAAAGTGTTCCTGAGCCCATGCAGTGATTTCCATTACAGAATCATGTCTGCTTTTAATACCGCCTGAGGACTCAAAGATCACAGGCATCCAGTATTGATTTTCAGCCTTGGTTACAGAGATTTGCTCAGATTGTAATCATTTGATTACATTATGTATTGTACAGGATGAGATATTAAAATCTTTATAAATGTCCCTGTAAACCGTCGTGAGACAGGTTAGTTTTACCCTACTGATGATGTGTTGTTGCAATAGTAATCCTGCTCAGTACCTCTGTCCATCTTTACTTCTACCAGATTCTGTGTCACTAAATGCTCTTTTCATATCCAGTCATATCACTGACCTGTTGAGAGTCGACCAACATGTTCCTCAAGTTGTTTATTTTTAGTGCAATTTTCCCAGTCTTTTGGTGGCCTCATCCCAACTTTTTAAAGATGTATTGCTGTCATTAAATCAAAACTACCTTATTCTTTGTTAAATATTTAATCAATTTTCTATCTTATTTTGTGCATATACTCACAGTCAGTTTATTTAAAATCACTGCGTTCAGTTTTTATTGATGGTTTACACAGCATCCCAACACTTCTGGGGCACTTCTCAAACAAAGAAAAAAGAACTTCATTTAAAAAAATAAATAAATAAATGAAATACAACAGTGAATACGACATAAAAGATAAAAGATTAAAACAAGAATAAAACAACAATGCCCCAAAATATTGTTTTATGCTATAACGAAACAGACAAAGGAGGCGATAACGAGCAAGAACAAAGAAATGAAGTTAATGGTTTGGTTGTTTGGGTTGACATGATTTTTTTTGTCTTTTAACCAGATAATTGATCAACTTTTTCAGTCTAACTTGAAGTTAATGATGATGATAAAGCACATCTAAACATTTACACACTGGAGGGGGAAAAAACAAAGTTCTGCAGATATCATGACTGCAGGATACGGTTACTGTCTAACTACTATATATATACTTTTGGTGATGTATCCTTAGCTCTTTTCCCGCCATTCCAGAAGGTTTTGACTTTCCAAAATCTATAGCTGTAAATGATACAGCTAAACATAGACAGGGACTTTAGAGTAGTATCAATTTAAATGATCTAAATATAAATGAACCACAGAGTTGTACAATCATTAATAATGACTGTCGTTGTTGGAACTCATCCAGTTGCATCTACTTGTAGAACCAAGTGTTTGTGCAGTCTTTGTGGAGGTGCACTGAGAGGTTATCATGATGCTACACATACTAAGATATGACCACAAACGCAAAGATGTCATCTGACACCGCCAGGAAAAGAAATGAGAAATGTATGTGCGCTCCAAGGCAGAAGACTGAGATTATGGCACAGTTGACTGATGCTACATTTGCTCCTATAGGACATGATCAGATTACTCCTCCTTTCTTCACTAATGGCTTCTCTGTCCCGGCCCCGCCTCCAACAGCTCTTGCGGGGTATCACAGCTATCAGCAGGGTTGCTTTTATCCTCTACCACAAAGCAACATTTTATTACCACTGGCGTTGTGATGAGGCAACAGATAGCTGCTGCTTGTTCCTTTTCTTCTCATTACTAAAAAGAAATGTCCCCGTCTGTGCATTGGGAAACCAGACCTACAGCTGTTCTCACAGCTTGGCTTTATCGAACCCTATCCAAGGTTGCACTGGGACAATGGGTCTGTCGAAAGGACACACCAGAGACATTTTAATAGGGAAGAGTGTTGGTAGTCTAATGACATTGTGAGCAACAGACATGTCTCTATCTGTGACGGCAGATGCCTTGAAGCCTGCATGGATGACACAAAAGTATTGAAGTATCTAATTAGACATGGATTCATGTCAGTGTGAAGCCTAATTGGAACCCATTGGATGGGATTCGTGGAAATAAGTGTTACCTACTTCAGTACACCAGTTTTCATGCAACACTGCTCAGGTTTCCTAAAAAGTTGGAAAACACCAAGCGATTTCTCAGATGTAAATTGTAAGCGCTAATGAGCTTTGTATATGAGATGAAACTGGGATGAATCTGCTGTTTTATGCACCAGGGTTTTAATGCCATCTGGAATCCAACCACTGGAGAGATAAAACTGGGTCCGGTACATCCTTCTGCCAAAAGTATCCTTGTTACATAAAACATGGTCTTCCAGGTATGGCCATTTCAACTTCAAGATAATGAATCTTTTAACAGCTGCCGTCATTATAATGAATACCATCGTTTTCATCACTCAGGCACAAAGACAACAAACCCCCAGGTGGACTCACACGAAGATCTGAACAATTACCAGCACATACACATCACCATGTTTTTTTTCTTCTTTAAATCCCATGTTCAATTTTCTCTTTTCCGTCTAAAAGGTGTCATAGCGGTATGGTGGTATGGGAGCAAAATAAATTGCAGCTGTGTAGTCGATACCTCCAAAGACCAAGATTTATCTTTTCCTTCTTCCCACAGCAATTATAAAAATAGTGATGATCTACTGATTGATGAACTCAAAGGCGGGAAAAAAACAATTATGTCCTCTGAGGACATGTGAATGCTCAGCGTAAGGAATGCCTGAATTACCTCAGAGGAGACTGCATTTTAACTGTTTACAATTCAATGTTTGCGGTAACTTTACAGCACATACTGTATATCATAGGTCGTATTTTATCTACTTTGTTTACAAGTTTGAAAAATAAATATATAAATTCCATTAATTATCTACAATGTGTGACATTCTGTGATTTTTGCTTAGCAGATTTATTACATTATTCATGAACTCAGGGCATAATTTCCACAAGATTCAATAATAAACAGTGCAGACAGGAAATTAGAATGCAATTTATACTGGCGTAGTCACTTTCTGCATCAAAAATAAATATATTTTGATAACTGTACGATACAGAAATATTACTCATTCGCGCTAGTAGATCATGATCCTATTTTCCTGATTTTGTGACCCATCACTTAAAATAAGCACCAGCTTTTGAATGGGAGTGTTTAATGATCGCTGCAAGCAAGACAGAGTTTAAAAGTTTATGTGGATGCTGTGAAATCCAGACAAGAGGGTGAAATTCAGAAACAGCTGGCAAGTCGGTTAGTAACATAATAACCTCTGTTTTTAGTCTATTAATGGCTGTTTACTGTCAGTGCTTTCCATGGACCATTTCTGATTAGTCCAGTAACATAAGAAAGATGAAACTGCATTCTCTTTTTATATTTTAATACAATACAATAAAGAAAAAAAGACTACCATGACTAATTAACTTAGATGAGTGGGGATAGAGGGGTGGCTCCATCTAGTGGGTGCATCAAAACAAAGGAAAACAAATGGTGTCATTTTCCAAAAACAGCAAGATCATGATTGATTTTAGGTCTTACAGCAAAGCCAGAACCAAATGCTGTAAACTTTTCCATCAAACTAGTCTTCCACAGTTTAATGAAGCTTGGCTGAAGCACTCTTTTGCACAACAATGAATCCTGTAATTAAAAACGGAACTTTCATACATTACTTTAATCATGGAAATGTCTTTCAATATTACCTGTGATTAATGTATTTTTATTTCTTGCCTTAATTTTTGTCTTTTTTGTGGTGTTACAAATGGAGATACAGAGATGCAAAAACAAGTCCAATCATTAATATTTCCAAATTTGTATGCGTTTTTTTTTTTTTTACAGCTATATTGTGCTGTATGGTGTGTATGTAGCAACATTATTCTGCAACATTAATCAATATGTCAAGGCGCAGGTTAACAATTATCAGGTTTGAACCAAGTGATTTATTTTGACCTTTCAGTCCTGACTCTGGCTTTTGGACACCTTTATCAGTGCATTTAAACAAATATTCATAAAAAGGATGACAGCTCACGTTCCACATATTTTTTTTTTGGTTTTGCACAGGGCATGACCTTCACTGCCTGTGCTCTTAACTATGCAATGCTTATCCCCAATCCAGTGACAAAGACATGTCCAGGAAATGCTTTTGAAGCAGGCTGTCCAATCTGGCACAGCCGCACAGTAACAGGAGGCATGGAGGCAAAATAGCCAGATGATGACACCATGGGAGACGGCAAGGGGGCAAGAGGTGGTCAGTGGACCATACAGCCCTTAATCATCAATCAGCGCCCAAAGGATTTGTTTCAGACTGAGTTTCAGCACCAGAATGACACATTTTTTCCAGCTACCAAAATAAATGAGTCTATATATAGTGAAAGCCCTTAAGCTTGTTGACATGAAGCTGCTTTATCACTTGATATTTTATGCTCCTTCATCCTGTGTAGCCTACACACACATACATAGCAAGTGAAGTGTGGGCATGGAGGCAGACTGGTATAGGTTGATTACAGACACATCAAAATGAAAGATATTAAGTGAGTTGTCTTCTACTGACCCCCTTGCACCTCATGTTTCTGAGCAAAGCAACATATGTTTTCCTCCTATTGCATCAGTGTGTTTAGAACTATGATAGTAAGCTAGTTTTGTCTAAGAGCGATCTGTCAACCTAAATGTAGCACGTTGTCTGCATCTGCACTTCCCACGTGAGTTCTTTAATCATTTTCCTGTCTGCTACGCTCAAGGTGAAGACTAAGATGGAGCTGTAAAGAATACTTTTCAAGAGTGAGGAAACTCTTAGTCCAGCACAGTCTGTCCAACTAAAAGGAGAGGTCACCATCCCTTTGGCAGAGATAAATAGCTGATATCCGATCTGCATTGTGGGGAGGTTCTTGGATGAGAGGGTGGTTAGAGAGAGAGAGAGAGAGAGAGAGAGAGAGAGAGAGCTACGACAAGATGTGTCCAGACAGGGATGGATGCATCAATATTTAATCAGTTTGGCCCTTTCTCTCACAGGCTACCCCCAGAGAGACAATTATTCCAGGTGCATGAGGTAGAGTTGCATTAATACTATGTTCCCTGTAAAGTTTGGAAATCTGATAGTACCTCCATTTGGATGGAAAGGGCAAGTAAGGTAGACTTCAAAATTTTGTTGAAAAAACATTGCAGCTTCATCATTGCCCTTAGCTTTTGCTCACTGACCAATCAATAAACATAAATAAACAGTTTTCACCAGTGACATTTCATTATTTAATTTTTTAAAAGATTTATGGATGGGAAATATCATATCCCGTGTCTTGAGATATCCAACTAATTCATTTCTGTCTAGAGGATGTCCCTGGATTTCATCAACTTTGAGTCATGAAAGATGTAGAGGCTGCGCAGGTTGCACTACACAAGGTTTTACCTCAGATAGATATAGACTTAATATTTGAAAACATCTGTGAAAGATTGTCATTTCAAGTAGAAATCTGCAAGTGGTGGCACAATATTTCATATATGTACTGCATCACTGAACCAAATTATCTACAGGAATGGATATGAGGGAGCCAGTTCCCTGTTTTGACTACATATCATCCTACAATGTGCCTCAGGGTGACACATTAAGAACCATTTACAGAAGATCTATCTCCCGTCGTCCCACTATTCCAGTCACCCACCATAGTTGAAAAACCCTGGTGCACAGTTGTACACATTAGTGCTGGAATAGAGGAAAAATGCAAATCACAGTCTTCATTCTAAAAGCCTCTATATTTCCATGTAGAACAAATGGCCTAGAGGCTCAAAATGAAATGCCTTGAACTTTTTAAGCACATTAAGGTGTTACTCTGATTTTTGTCATCGAATAAAAATATGCAAATCCATGTGGTTCAGTATGTCTGCGTGGATCATACATTTTTTATTCCCTTTGAAGCACAAATAAACTCTGTCTGCATTTCTCTGGCTCACAATCGCAAATACTAGTGGACTATTGTATGTTCATCTCTGTAACTTTACATTTACAACTTTATATCCTGATATTTTATATGCCTGTGACCAGAATATAAGGTTGAAACCAATCTTATTTATAATCTTCAATTCTGAAGAATCATAAATGTGACAAAAATAGCATGTAGGTCACTTTGGTACAATGGAAAAATAGAACACTACTAGAATACAGCATATGCAGTGAGAATAGAAAGCAGAATCTTGTTATGGTCTAAGAATTTATTCCTCTCTATATCAGCGAGACAACAGACTTTAGCTCCCTTTGAAAAGGCAGCGAGAAAGACAATATATATTTGTAGTGTGCTTATGCACCTACGTATTTCTATTCCACGACATCTCAGTGGCAAATATTTCAATTTTGTGTGAAAAACTGAAGGACTAAAGTTTTCTTGCAATGTCATGGAAATATTCCTGCTTTTACAGCAAAATAAACTCTTTAACATCTTGTTGTATCTAATGAAAAATTCATTGTTACAAAGTTGATTATATGGGATATGATGCATTGCTGTTGATTAAAATACCCAACAGCAAACAAAGTATTTCAAATGAGCTAAGTATTAAACATCTACGGCAGAAAATACAACAAACATATTAATACTGCAGATTGAATTTTTAAAAAAGCATGCTGTATGCTTTATTCTCAGATAAAACATACTTATAATAAAACATACAGTACAGTTTAGCTGAATTACAATAGTTTTTATTGCCAGGGCCCTTTTACACTATGGGGAATTTGTCTTGGTGATAGGTGCAAACACAATGGCAGAAAACACAGAAGAAATACAAGTGATGTACTAGTAAGTATAAGTAATGAATAAACATGCTATTATTACAATACATAAAGCTATATAGATTAAAGAATGAAGTGACTGGTCAGGAGTTGAAAAGATATACCTGTTATTATACATATAAATATGTTTTATTATATCTGCATCATACAACTGAGTGTTTTTAACAGTGCAGTACTTCTACCTTTACTTAAGTAAAGTAGCTTAATACCTACTGTATGTCACTACTACAAGCTGTTATGAGTGACATTTTACGTGCAGTACTGCGTTAATCCAGGGGAGGCGTTGTTGTCTATCTAAAAAGCCGTACTGGCCCTTTAACCCAGACGCCTCAGCTTTCCTCCACGTTGGCCGCACATGCGCAGTGATCCAAGTCACCTGCTGGAAATAAGCAGCGAACAAGGAAGTCTATCACTGAGGACTGGATGTAAGGCTAATCTAAAATAAACTACATCTCCGCCGGATCGTAGTCATTTGCTCGTCAGCTACTCACTACATCGGCGGGACAAGATGTTTAAAAAACTCAAGCAGAGGATCAACGAGGAGCAATCACCGCAGAGGAATGCGCAGTCACCACAGCAGGCCCAGGTTGGTTGTTGTGTTGCTAAGCTAACATCTGTTTACACTGCTGTAATGTTAGCCAAGAGAGCGAGTTGGCATTCCAGAGAGGTTATCGCCCCGAAAATGATCACTCAACAATTTGTTATTTAAAATACTTGATGATTTGCGAGCTTCTCTCAACTTTTTTGTCAGTTCGTTCTGTTGTTTTTATGTTTTCCCCATGCTAATTGATTTAGCTACCTAACTTAGCTGCTGTCAGTGAGGTGCGTTCATGAAAACTGACAACTGGTAAGTCCCGCTGTTCCAGGCTCAAATAAGTAACAATAGCAACGAGCCAATTGTAAGCCAATGACCGCAAGACTTTAAATAGATTTTATGACCTACTTTTGGACTGTATGGGCGTGTCTGATTCGTGGACCATGAATATAGTGGGAGAGGATGCCACTAGGCAGGTTTCTATGACACATGAAAGTCAGTGGCCCGCACCTGCAGAACACAGCTCGGAAATGAGGCTGGATGAGATGAACCGCACTTTGCCTGTGAAAAGGATAAAGGGTTAAAGTCACACAGATTGCTATCCATCCGGAGCTTACAGATCACTTCATAGGCAACAACAGCTGGAGATGTCGCGTTTGTTAACTCGGACCATTGGGCATTGTTTGGACAAAGACAGATGTCGTTCTTTATTATGATGCTCTATGTTTATAAAATGAATGTATGCAGCATCAAGTAAAAGGAATATAATTTCAAGTTAGTCATATAATCTAAAACCACGCCAACATTTAGAAAAACATTCTCCATTCTATGTCAGACACCGTTATTTCATAAAAATTAAGAACAAAGTATAATATGTATTTTAAAGTCAGCAAACTACAAACCTGTATCAGTACTCCTTATTGTACAACATGTTGGGGCTGCTTCTGA
This sequence comes from Apogon talboti, assembly GCA_037367365.1. Taxonomy (NCBI): domain Eukaryota; kingdom Metazoa; phylum Chordata; class Actinopteri; order Kurtiformes; family Apogonidae; genus Apogon; species Apogon talboti. The sequence goes on from JAPQRQ010000008.1 coordinate 11,793,578, forward strand.
GTTCTGAGAAATAATGAAATACTGGTGTCATCTGATAGCCTATAGATCCAAATGTCCTTGCTACCCAATGCATAAAATCGAATTTTCAAGCAAAAATATTATTTATACCTCTTAAGTAGGGGTTTGATGTCACAGTGTTTAGCTGAAAGTGGCACACAGATGAAATACTGGACATAATTCTTTTTACAGATATTCCATTTTTGTGCAGGATGCCGAATATTGAATGCTTAGTCTTTGACCTCCAGGCACAACTCGATAACCACTCAGTCACTGCTGAGAATCAGTTCTACCAGCGATCATCATGATACTTCACTGTGAATGGAAGTATTTGTTGACCAGTTTCTTACAACAGCTTTGCAAGTGGAAAGAATGTTGTCTGGATGCTTTGACCCTGTCACACCAAAAGCCATGGCTTTCCTAATTGATTTGATGATTGTTTGATCCTTTTTTCTATTATTTATGCAAATGAATGTGATGCTTTCAAACATTTTCAAACTTGTGGAATTTTTTCTCTCTGCTGAGATGTGTCTTTATATTCTCTCATAATGGCTAACAATAGGACACTGGGGGGCCCTAAAATATAGCCACACAAAACCCCCCCGATTGACTCCAACCAATGCAATGTAGTTGATCTGAAATTTCCAAGTCAATTCATCTGTCCTCTACCACTTATTGTGTGTATTGGGTGTGGGTTGCTGGGGCAGCAGCTTCAGCAGGAATGTCCAAATGCCCCTCACCCCACCTCGTCCCACTCCTCCAGGGGGAAACAAAGGCTTTCCTTGGTCAGCCAGGAGTTGTAATCCCTCCAACATGTCCTGGGTTTGCCCTGCAGCCTCCTCCCAGTTGGACATGCCCAAAACACCTCAGTGGGGAGTCCGATAAGCATCTTAACCATATGCCTGAACCTCGTCAACTTGCTTCTCCTGTTGTGGAGGAGCAGCTCCACACAGCCGCTCACCCAATCTCTAAGAAAAGCCCTGTCACCCTGCAGAGCAGACCCATGACCACCGCCTGTATCCATAATCTCATTCCTTTCGTCACTACCTGCAGAAGTCTGGTACTAACAGGCACCTGCTCGTTGATCTCCCTCTCTTTCCTTGACCATTAGGGTGCATTCACACCAGCCTTGTTTAATCGAACTCTATAGTTTGTTTGCATTTTCGTTTCCAGAAAATTTGGTTCGTTCGTGGAGGTGTGAATGCACAGTGGAACTCTGATCCACCTAAAAATGCAGTCTGCTTCAAGTGAACCAAATACAGAAGGCGGACTGCAGCTCAGGGCATTGTGGGTAAATGCATGTGACGGAAACAGAAGTTGCCCAGCATTAATCAATAGATGAGGGAGGTTTCTGTCTTTCTTATTGTTTGTTTAGTCTTCTCCATCACTAATTGTTGGTCCAGCACCACCACAGCTGAAGAGGGGGAATAAGTTTGTTTCAAAATAAAATATTCAAAACGTTTGGTTCATTTGACAACGTGCAATATGAAAGCAAATCCCAAGTCTCCAATCAAACCCAGTCTCCAATCATACTGAGTCTACCTGACTTAAATTCCTCCACTAAGGCCAGCAACTCATTGCCAATCTGGAACCGACATTCTACCAAACTCCATTTGAGAACAAATCATAACATTCATTTCTCAAAGCTTCCAGGATGTTTGATGACACAGTGAAATTGGTGTATGTAAACTTTTGACCCTCTGAGAGTGTGATTTTTAAATTACTTTCATGAAGGTATGTACTTTAGTTAAGAGTTGTCTCCCCTTTAAACAGATGGGCTCTGGTGACCGTCGCAGCAGCCAAACTCCCCCTTTTCACCATGACGGTACACCCTCTCCAAGTGACAGAGAGGTAGGCATAAAAATTTCTATAATTTTGTCCTCGCTAATGTTCAGCACAGTTTATGTTTCTGTCTGTTCCCAAAAATCTCTGTGTTGTTAAGCTTAATGTTCCCTTAATAATGCTCTAGTGGCTTTTGATTGCTGCGATAGCACATAAATGTAAATCAGTAATTAAAAAGTGCTCTTAGCTTTCAAAGGGAGGCAGTTAATAGCCATTTTCCTACTCATCTACAATCCTCAAACTGGGTAACATGATATTAACTCTTTTTTTCTTCTGATCACAGTGGGTTTTTGAAAAGGAAGTGTATTGTTTCCTGAAGGTTAGATACAGTGTTTTGTTATATGACAGATGAAAATGAAAATAACTAGGAAGCTACAATTAGGGTCAATGTTAATATCATCATAGTAATTAGATAATTAAAAAAACTCAAACATCAGCACAGTCTCATGTCACAATAAATAAACTGCGTCATTACACTGAAACTACCTACAAGAACAGATCCTGTTACCTTATTCCTGGAGCTCCACAAGGAAGGGAATGTTAATGATCCGTAGTTATGAATACAGATTAATCCTCCTGTCAATATTTGTTCCTTTGGAGAGTTGTTATTATATTTTCCTCCCACTGAACTTCATTTGCGTATCTGAGCATGTTTATGCAAGACTTCTTTGATTTTATTAGACAGAGACAGACCTGAAAAGAGGTACTGAGCATGATGGCTGCAAGATGGATGATGCAACGACTGGTTAATACATCTACTGTAGGGGTTTGGTATGAATATGTTTTTTTTTTTGTTGCTTGATCTTTAGATCAAAAATGGGATTAATGATGGGATAGTTACTCATTCATAACATGTGGTGTACACTTCAGACAACAAACAGGACTTGTAACGGTGCATATTTGGTTAAGATCTTGAAACACTTTTTCGGTTTTAGCTTTCAGGAACACAGATACTCGGGCTCATGTGCCCTCAACATCTTATCATCACATCTTTTATTCACTTCACAAATCTTAAACACTTTGACACCTCTGATTATAGTGATGACCGGAAGCAGAATTGCCTTTTTATGCAACTATTACACCTTAAAACCACATACAGAGATGTCAAACTGTTATTCATAACATTGATTGATTGATTGTCACTTTCCCGCCTTTCTTATTTTTCTTCCTCTTTCATGTAGTCTCTCTCGCTCTCTCTCTCC
>JAPQRQ010000008.1:11796686-11823276 GCA_037367365.1 Apogon talboti
TTGGCCAGCTTTTGGCGAGACGCTCCCTCCAGTGCTATTTCACACTCATGGTGTTGTTTTCTCATTGCTCTCTGTGTTCCTCTCCTTTCCCCACCTTTCGTCCCGTTACTGCACTGACGGGGTCAGATGCTGGCCGGGATGATAGCAGAGCCCGCTTTTCTCTCTGAGTATACTATCTTTGCTCTGGACCATTCAAAACGACCCAAAACGGCCCAGGTAGCCAGTGTGGTGAGTTTGTCATCACTTCCTGCCTCTTCCTCCTCTTTTTTCTCCTCCTCCTCCTCCTGCCCTGTTCCTTCCTCCCGCCTTCGTGCCTCTGGGGAATCGGTAGAAGACTGTGGCCCAAGTATGGACTGCCTGTTCCCTGCTCTCTATCTCCTGTTTCCTTTGGATTTAGCAACAAGAAGGCATCTCATATGTAGGCTAACCCTGCATCTGTTGGGAGTTATGGTTTACATTGTGGTATAGAAGCTTGTGTGCTTTCTGCCATTTGTTGGTTTATTGCCCTACCTTTCAGTTACTATAATCTCCCATCTGTCCCAGAATTAAATATGACCCTCCTTGTCTGTAGGTATTGTTTAGCTTATATTTGCTTGCCTAAAAGATCCCCGACATCCTGTTATGTTGCCTGATGGCCTTTGTCCCCTGCCCCAACTTGTCTGTTTATTTGGAGAGTTGGAATGAAAGTTTTCATTTCACAAGCTTTACTCTGTTTTTAGGTTTTTTTTTTTGTAAACACTTATAATGTTAAAAGGCTTGTTACTCTTCCAAGTAAACAAACTGACCAGAGCTTTATAGATACCCATGTGAAGTTTTAAAAACTATTTGATTTGTGCTGTTTGTCAAGGCAGTAACAAGTCTGATGGAAAACATTTCAAACAAGTGGTGCCAGGCACAACAAACCCCGCCCCTCGCACGTATTGAAGCTTGTTTTGGCATCGATCCAACTGATGTCACGTCTATGCGTGTGCTGATGTCAGCATATCAATTGCCTCTATATATGTGCCAAGTTTGAAGTAAATTGAAACAAAATTTATGTTTTTATAGACATTTGAAATTCTGCCCATTATAAGTCAATGGGGGAAAAAAAGATCATAAAAATTCATAGAAAATTTGAACTTTGACCTACTTTTCCCAAAATGTAAACATATCTATTCTAGGTCACTGGCAATCTATAAACCGAATTTGGTATGAATTCAACCAATAGTTTTGCTGCTACAGTGGTAACAAACAAACAAAGAAACAATCTGAACCAAAAACAATACCCCCTGCCTCCCCTTTGGGGGGGCGGCGTCATAATGTGAATCATGTAAGGATCATGTACTATGACAGTGTAGGGTGGTACAATTTATTAAAATATATAATAGTGCATGCATTTATTGTTGAAACATGGAATTATGTTGTCTTTTGTCTGCAGTGGTGGAGTATCCCAGCCCCATAAAGTAAAAGACCTGCCATGTATTTGTTCCAACCATTCACTGAACCAGCCCATTTTGATGAGCACAACTCCTCATCCAGGTAGATGGGATAATTAGTGGAATCACCTGTGTTAAGTGAACAGGTAGAACCAATACATGGCAGGACTTTTACTTTATGGAGCTGGGATTCTCAACCACTGGTTGTCTGTGTAAAAGTCAGATGAATTTTACATGTCGGTCTTTGGTTTTAATAAGTCATTTTGTCTCACTAAATGCTTCTGTGTTAGTCTTTTATTCAGCAATTTTCCATAAATTGTAAGTTTTATGACCTTGTGTTCCTGGCATTAGTAGTAAAACATGACCTTGTGATTGCTTACTGGTGACAGACTGAAGTGCATCCAAACCAGTGTTCCAGTTCTGTCTATACTGTGAGGGTCTCTTTTTAAAATTTTTTTATCTTGGCTAAATCTAATTAAAATATATGCATTTTGGATCTCCTCCCTTGATATAATCTGTGTTTTACTTCCCAAAAGAAAAAAAAAGGTAATGATTTGTAAACTATGGTTTTAAGGCCTGATAATGTTATTGATATCATTAACATCCCTTATGATTAGGCACAAATATCTACAATTCATCACATTGTCTTTGCCATTTTCCATCTACATCTTGATTATTATCATCATCATGAGACCAGTTACCAAATCACATCACACTCTCTCATTCATTTGTTGATTTTTCTGTTACATGTTAATTTAAAGGCACAAACTTGTTTCATTAACTGTTTGTCATTTAAGTGGACACTGTCCCTTTAAATCATGTCTGAGATGGAAATAAAGGTTGTTTATTGCTAGTTATATGGTTTATTGAACTGTATGTTACTTGTTAGAACTGGGTTGCTGGGGTCAGGCAATACAGAATAACAAGAATTCCTGGTTTTCTTGATGTTGGAAACTTGTTTTCTGTGGTTAATTGTCGTTTTTTATCCAACTGTGAAAAGCACAGGGATAAGAACACCAGGTGTAGCAATGAAGTGGCGTGAGTGCATAAGTTAAAGTGAAATACCATTTAAATGTTCATCTAAGTTTACAAAAGTAGTATTACAGTAAGTATAAGATGTTTGTATAAGAAGTAATATAGAACCGGTGCCTTTTAGTTAAGTTTAGATTAGCACAGACTCATGAATCAAACCGGGTGAATTAAGTGAAAATGAAAATTAAATGAAAAATCAGCTTGTAAACATAATCATATCCTGCAAAAATAATTGTTGGACTGGCCGATGCTGCACAGTAAACCATATTCAGAAGAAAGACGCTCTTACACTGCAACACACACTAAAACACATCCTGTTATTGTCCCGGAGTGACTACTGTCCTTGATTAATTTGCACAGTAATGTAGAGGAAGGAGTACAGTAGCTCGGAGCTGGACGAGGAAGGAGAAAATGTGCTCTCTCTGATGCTGCCTCTAACATGTCAACTAAACCAACTAAGCTGCTAAATGTTGACTTACCTCAGCGATCTCTCTGTGCTCTTATAATACATCTGCACACAGCACTGCCACGCATCTTTAATTCCAGTACTGGCTCTCCTACATGACTGTATCTGTCTGTCTGTTCTGGCTGTTCATTAGATTATAGTGTTAACCCCTTTTTTGTTTAATATTCAGTAGAGATGCCTTCTTTTATGTATTTAACCCCTCTGTTTTTTCCAAGTTGCATGAGGGTACCCGTTGCCCCTGCATTGCTCCCAGCAATACTAATATTGCTCCCTTCAGAGTAATCAGGGAGTGCCACGCTGGGTGTGGATGACTAACTGGTCCAAGACAAGTCCACTGTCGCAGTTTTCTTTTCTCTCATAATGTCTTTTTTTTTCTGCAGAGTGCCACTCAAGAACCACCAAGGTCTCCTAGAGGGAGCATCAATGGAGATGGAAGTGCCTCTCCTCATGTACGTGAACACTTAATCTCTTTAACCTTGAATATGATGTTCAATTAACCCATAAAGACCCAAATATCCACCGGTGAGCAAAAGCATCCACTGATCTAAAATGTTTAAGAACTTTAAAACCACTAATCCAATCAATCTATGTAAATAAGTGATGTAAAATACAGTTTATCACCTTTTCACGGTCATCAGATATGACCCATTTTGGACGTTCAGAGGCTCCGTAGTTACCATGGAAACACCGTCATCTTCTACAACATTGACTCACCATTAAAACCTGTGGAGTTGGATCAATGACAGTGGATGGAGACTCTTGTTTTTACATTCAGTTAATGATATATTTTAGTGCAAAAGTCATTTTTCCTTAAGTTTTCTCTGTTTTTTATATAATAACCCTCAAATATAATCTCAGTATGATGATTAAAGTACGTGATCAGTCAATTAAATACAGGAAAATTACAGATTTTCTTGAAAAAATGCAAAATACAGAGGATAATATTATAATAAATAGTGATAAATCACTTAAGAAAGGTTAAATAAAGAGAAACATTTATTTGGGAACTACCACAGAAGTAGCACTGGGTCTTTTTGGGTTAATATTATAATGCTCAGTCCTGTAGATGAGATAAATTTTATTTTCATGCTATTTATTGAACTTTTCAACAGAGAGAGGAGCCACAGTCATTTCCCCAGAAACTCCAACTAAGAGTTCCCTCAATGGAGTCTTTAATTCGCGGTGGTGCCAGCCGGGCAGAAAGCCTTTTCCGCTCTCCGTCTAAAGAGAACCTCATCCGAACCTCATCGCGTGACTCCCTGACACCTTTGGGAGAAAATGAGCCTCTGGGTGCCCCCTCGTACGACCCACCCTCAGATATTGAGAGTGAGGCTGAGGAGCCTGCAGGAAGCACGGAGTCCCTTTCCAAAGAGCAGCTGTTGCACCGGCTGTTTCGGGTGGAGAGGAGTTTGGGGAAATACAGAGGGAAGTACTCAGAGGTGAGGATGGTCCTGAAGAAGTCTTGTCTCGCTTTTAAATAAATACGTGAGATATGTTTGTATTGATCTCGCCGCAACATGTGATGTGTTGCTTCAGTCAGAACTTATCAGAGCACACCGAGGTAGAGGGAAGCCAATAGTTAAGTCTCTTCTTGAATGTTAACCTCCATGTTTTATGGTTTCTAAATCAAACCACCTCTGGATCAAGAACAGTGAATTTAGTGTTTGGTTAAAGCCTGTTGAAAATCTTTGAAAACCAAAATTGAAAATAGTTGAACCTTCTGCTAGAAAACACTCAGATTAGGAACTGTGGATATAAAGACATGAATGTCACATTTAAAGGAAGAAAAACACAAAACTATTGTTAAAAATAAAATAATTAATGTATAAGTAATTCTGGGCACTTTTTATCAACATGAACATTAAGTAGGGCTTGTCTTGAGTTCGTAATGTTTTTAAAAAAGTCTTAATTTTAATTTCTTGAAACTCCCAATGTTACCATTTAAGTCAAGTTTCTCTGCTGTATTCTCATTCATGTTCTCTGTGTTTTCTCTGCGCAGCTTGTTACTGCGTACCGCACAGTACAACGAGACAAAGAAAAAACACAGGTAATTTTTTCCAGCTATCTCACTGGATTATGTCTGGTTTTTAGTGATGTTTTGTTTCATATAACCAAGAGTTTGTTTTTATATCAGTAATTATTTTAGCAGAAATGTATTTCTGTTCTTTTACCCGTAGGCCATCCTCAGTCAGAGTCAAGATAAAGCTCTCCGCAGGATAGGGGAGCTGCGAGAGGTATTTATTTATTTTATTAATTCATTTATTATTTGGAGGGGCAGACATTCCTAAACATTTCTCTCCTTGTATGGTCAGATTATGGGTAGCACTTTGTATAATAGGTCAGTAATAACTTTGGATTAAATAGAATATTGAATAAATAATATGTTTAATACTGTGATGTCTTACCTGATAATACTAGTGGAGGGCTCTCTGTAATAACTACGACTCGGTGATGGAAAACATAATACTTCCTATTTCTGTTTAATTCCTTGGTAATATGCTATTCTTATTCATAGATTCATAGTTACATCAAATACCACAAGTGTTTCCAGCCGATCATTATGCCATTAAATGTATGGTTTAATCTAACATTACCATAAAATGAAGTAGAAACAGGTAAGATTGCGTTTCAGTCCTAATTCATGGTTATTACAGGTTGTTAGAGGTTACCACTAGTATGTCCATGTAAGAAACATCAAACATATTTTCACAGTATTGCCTGAAAAGAAAATAGAAGATTTGTAATATCAACAATATTTTATGATGATTACCATTTTTGTTCTCAAGTTCTTATTGCAGGAGTCATCACGTTGCTATTTATTTTATTAATGACATTGTATTACTGTAGTATTACATATTGCCAAACTATTGTGCTGCCATTATTGTGTCACTACCAATCTTTGATTTTAAAGTACATGCAACAAATTCCAAATTTCCGAATGCCAAACCAATTCCAAATGTGGTTATTATTTTTGATGTGTTGCCAAACTGAGTTGCTTGTATCAGTGAGCTGTAATGGAAAGTGCTGCCAGATCAGGATCAGGGTTTCAAGAACAAATGAACATATTAAATCGAATAATGAAATGAAATGAAATGGATCTTCAGGAGCTGCAAATGGACCAGCAGGCCAAGAAACACCTACAGGATGAGTTTGATGCTGCTCTGGAGGAGAAAGATCAAATGATCACTGTTCTGCAAACACAGGTGAGAGTCTGTGTTGGTTGATGTCACTGTGGATGTGTTTAATGTGGGTGTTCTTGGTTTGAGGGTGGACTTTTGTCTTCTCATGTAGAGTATGTGAAGTAAGTACAACAGTCATTTCCCAGTATTTTAAATACAGACTTTTTTTCCTGTGCTTTTCGTCTTGATGCCAGGTTGCTCTGATGAAGAAACGACTCAAAGGGGTTTCTGATGGTGCAGTACCACCTGAGGGTGAACTCCCTCAGTCTGAAGACTCCACTTCTGTCCAACGGAGTCCTTCAAAAGAACAAGAAGTGGAGCCTGAAGCCACTGAAGGTAAGTAAAATACATTTTGTCCAAGAGCAGAAGTCCACATGGTGATACTCTGTAGGAGATTTATGTGAGAAGGGTTTATTTTTGGCAGCTGTTTAATCAGTATGTTCTATTCTCTGGTCAGAAGGGGGCAACGCTGATCCAGCCAAACTCATGGAACAGCTACAGAAGAGAGTGAAGAGGCAGGAAAACCTACTGCAGAAGTGTAAAGACGTGATGCGAACACACAAGGAGCGCAGCGCTCAGCTCAGCAGTGAGAATGAAACTCTACAAGAACAGCTGCAGGAGAGGCTGCAGGAACTCGAGAAGATGAAGGTGCATAGCTGGAGACATGCCTTTGTTGATGTCCATACTTTAAATGGACTCGGAGATTTATTTATGTTGTTGAAAATTGGTGTAATTATGAGACGATTTGATTAAACCAAGTATGTCTGAAGAGCTGCAGATCACCGAACGGTGTATTTAGGGTAATTAATGTTGATATGAAATGTCAGCCAGAGTCTTCATGGGCCACTGATGATGTGCCTCCATTATTTTGTTGACACAGTGAATAGCTTCGGTTGAGACTCAAAACATCACAGCTCTTTGGCCAAGATCCAGGAATGGGTTCATGTAATGTCAGCGTGACATGAATGACACAGTGTTTTCTTTGATTTCAAAACATTTTGTTTAACTGGTACGATAAGCATGTTTAGCTTGTCCATAGCTGCACGGATGTTTTGCAGAATCTGATAACCGGAGTTTGTTTTTACTGTGACAGTGATAGGGAAATTATCTCTAACTGTATGTTGATTGACTTGCTTCTATTTGTTGCTTTATATTTTGTTTTGAATATGTAGTCTGTTTGAGAAGAGAGTCTTTCCTGTGTCTGGAAAAGCAGAGGTTAACAGGCATTTAGGCCTCTTAAGTAGCATGAAGACATCCTGGAACTGTGGGACTGAGCTGTGCTCATCCTCTGCCTTAGACAAATATCCCATAAAACAGACCATCTGTCTACGATTCCAGACCCTCAGTGCATGGGATTTTAAAGTATTGTGGAACGGTGTGGTTAACGCAGTATTGTATGCTATTTTAGCCGTTTCTTTAATCTGTGTGCAGAAACAAATATTTTTGCTTGCTTCTGTCAAGACGTCAGATTACTGTTATGTAGAACATTGATTAGGCATTGACTTGGTTTCACTCACAGATAAAACACATAAATATAAAAGAAATGGTGACAACATCTGCAGCATCCCAGTATTTCTTGTGTCGTAACCACTGGTTTTACAGCAGTGGCACAGACATACAGCTACAACATGCCACTGTTGCATAGTTGGGCTGTAATTTAGGTTGACTTGTTGGTTTAGCTGCGCTTGTGTACACTCTCTAGTTTGGTTTGTGGGTGAGGCATCCTGGGTGGTACGGCAAGCATCTGATTTTGATGTTATCTGGCTGTAGCGTATGTATCGGCGCAAGAATCAGAAATGTCACAGTATGAAGTAGATTATCTGCTGGCAGCTGGATGTGATAATTTTCTCTTTTATAATTGCATCAAGTGTTTTGTGCTTATAGGATCTGCACACAACAGAGAAGACTAAGCTGATCACCCAGCTGCGTGATGCCAAAAACCTTATTGAACAGTTGGAACAGGATAAGGTAAGTGAGGGGGTTTGTTAGGATTTAAATACGTCTTGATTGAACTAGACATGTTTTATTCTGCCACTGAGTAAAGAAGTCAGGAACCTTGAAGCCGCACATTGTTTCTTTTAAACTTTGACCCCAGCTCGGCAGGATGGACAGCACCTCACGAGATCTGTTCATGGAATGATGAAAGCACTAAAATGTCAAGAGTTATTCTGGACAGTGGACATGAGCCCTTGTCTGTGCTCCGGAGTCGTTTCTCAAAAAATCACGGCATTTAGATGAAAAATAATGTCCTCAGAATGTTGCCTTTTTCCTTATATGTTGCTGTTTTATAGGGAATGGTCATCGCAGAAACAAAACGCCAGATGCACGAAACACTGGAAATGAAAGAAGAAGAGATCGCACAGCTACGCTCAAGGCTTCAACAGTCGACTGCCCGAAGAGAAGAGCTGCAGGAACAGAAAGAAAGAGCGGAGAAATCAGGTGAGTGAAACCCACATCTGCAAATGTAAAGTACTGTGTTGTTGGATGTAATTATTATGCCTTTTCTGTTTCCATAGCATTTGAGGAACTTGAGCGGGCGTTAGGTGCAGCTCAGAAGGCGGAAGAGGCCAGAAAGCAGCTGCAGGTTCAGCTGGAGGAGCAAGTGAAAGAAGTTGAAAGAGCCAGTGAAGAAGAGAGGAAGACCTTGCAGCAGGAACTCACAAGAGTGAAGCAGGAGGTTGTTACCATCATGAAGGTGAGGAAGGGATATTAAATTCATTTCAGTTTTGGTTATTAGGTGATAAATATTAGCCCCACATCAGTCTTCTCCGCTACATTGAACAGCTAAGGACTGCATTCGACAGTAAGGATTATTATATAACAAGTAAAACACTGATCTGATATCTATTTTCACCTAATGGTATTTAAGTGTTAACATCTGATATTTCATCTAAAGTGATTCAATTACAAAGAATATTATTAAGCAGCAAAGTCTTGCTAACAGGATGATGCTGTGAAAGTCTCTAAGTGATGTGAAACCCATTTAGGGCAGTGCTAGGCAGATTTCATTAAGTGGACTTTTATTCACTTCAACTGATTTATTATTCATGTTAATATTAGAAGTCATCTGAGGAAACTGTGGCCAACATGGAAAGAGCCCACAGTGAAGCCCTGGCTGCTAAAGAAGAAGAGATGAATGCCAGGATCAACACAGCTGTGGTAGGTGCCCACACTTTTTGTTTTTCTTTAAATTCACAGACGGATAAAATGAAATGGATGCAGATTGAAAATGTCTGATTTCTGTGTTCAGGAGAAATGCAAAGAGGAGTTTGCCCAGTTAGCTAAGGAACGAGAACAGCAAGCCACTCTAGCTCTGGAGGATGCGGAATTACAGAAAACAGCTTTGAAGACGGAGTCAGAAAACAAGGTTAAAGAGATACAGCTAGAGCTGGAGGCTACAAGAACTGTGAGTCTTTTCTCTCTCATAACCACATAATTTTAACATGTATGTCATTATATTTAAGACTAAAATATTTGTTGATGGACAATTTAGTATTTACATATATATGTAGCAACATAATAGACTAAAATTAACAACTTCAAATGTATGTACTTTGCAGAGAGTATTGGAGCTAGAAAGCTCTCTGGATAAGCTCTCCCAGGATGGATCCAATCTGTCCCATGAACTCTCCAGTCAGCTGGATGAACTGAAAGATAAACACAGGGAGCAAATATCTGCATTAGAGGAGAAGCACCAGGAGCAGCTGGAAAAGCACAAGGGCACCCTAACCCAGCAGCAGAACAATACTGTTGAGGAGCTCAAAGAAAAACACAGAGCTGAAGTGGAGACGATTCTGAAAGATAAAGAGTTGCAGTTCCAAGCACATGTTGAAGACATGAACCAGAAAACATTAGAAAAACTGGATGCAAAGCAGGCAGAGCTGGAGGCTCTGTCTTCTGACCTTTCAGAGGCTTTGAAGAGTAAACAGCTGCTGGAGGAGAAGCTGGTCGCAGTCAAGGAAGTGCATAGTTTAGCTAAGCAAGACTATGAAAAGAGGTTTGAGGATCAGGTGGCAAAGCACAATGCAGATATTGCAGCTATTAAGCAGGAGCATGAGCAGTCACTTGGTGGTATGGAGAAAACTCTGAAAGAGGAGCTTAACACACTGAAAATTGTTTTGAGGGAAAAAGAAAAGGAAAATGAAGAACATACTGTTAAAATAAACACACTACAAGAGGAATCACATTCCACTCTACAAGAATTAAATGCTAAAATTAAAGAACTGGAGGAACTGCAGCAGTGTTTATCACAGTCCCAGTTAGAAAGTGCAGGCCTCAAGGAATCTAATGCACAGTTAAGTAAGCTTTCACTGGATCTAGATCAGTGTAAGAAGGACTTGACAGATTTGGAGCATCAGTTGGAGGTAGCAAAAACTGATTGTCAACAAAAAGAGAAGTCACTTCAGGAGCTTGATCACCAATTAGACAAGACCAAGAAGGAGTTCTTAGAACAGAAGAAGCTTTTCACGACAGAATTGAACACTAAGGAGGAAGAACAAACACGCCTCAAGAAACAGCTGGATGATGAAAAAGCTGTCCTTGAGAAGAAGATGAGAAACACTATAACTGAAATGGAAGGTAAACTGAAGTCACAGGAAACAAAGATGGAAAAGTTTAAACAGAAAGCCAAAGAAATGCAAGAGAATTTTAAGAAAAAGCTTCAGCAAAATGAAGAAACTATGAAAAAGGAACTTGCAAAGAAAGAGACAGAACTTCAGCAGAAAGAGAAGCAAGTTCAGGAGAAGATTTTAGAGATGGCTCAAAAAAGCTCTCAAGGCCTCAGTGATACAATGTCAGAGCTGCAAAATAACCATAAGGAGGAGGTGGAGAAACTCCAGGATGCCCATAAGCATGAGATTGAGGAGCTGGAACATTGTTGGCAGCAGAAGTTGGGGCAACAGGAGGAAGAAATAATGGAGAAAAACTCACATATTCTACAGGAGAAAGCACAGGAACTGGAGGACACTTCTCAGCAACTTAGCAGAAGCAGAGAGGAGAACGAGCAAGTGTTGTGTGAAATAAAGAATTTGAAGGAGGACCTGGCTATTCGGGAAACCACTGTACAGAAACTGCAAGCAGAGCTTAATGAAGCGGCAGTTAAAGTGGAAAGTTTATCTCAGGGTGAAGCAGTGCTGAAAGAACAAATGGAGTCAGTGGAGAGGAACCTTAACCAGGCTCTGAATGAGAGAAACTCCCTCCAAGACAAGCTGAGCACGACAGAGGAAGAGGGCAGAGAGAAGTTAAAGACCTTGTCAGATCAACTGGAGGAAACAGAGAAGCAGCTTAAGGCAGTGGAAGGTTCCAGATGTAAGGAAAGTGAGGAGTTGCAGAGTAAATTTGAGGAGACTACCATTCAGCTACAAGCCAAGGAAGCAGAGTTCCAACAGAGTTTAATAATGATCACCAACCAAATGGAGCATTACTGTCAGGAGGTTCAGTCTAAAGTGGACTGTGGATCCAATGAGCTCTGTCAGAAGGTTGAATATCGGTTAGGGGAGTTGAAAGATAGGCTGCTCTGTAGTCAGAAAAAGGTAGCACATCTTCACAACATTATCCTTACTAAAGTAGATAGAATTTGCACTTTGGAGGAAACTCTCCGCCAGCAGACAGAGGAGAATAAGAATCTATGCATTTCTTTAGAACAGGTGACTGCTCAGGTAAAAGCTCATGAGGAGCATATCACAGCCTTAACACACCAGAGGGAGACGCTAACAAGGGATGCCGAAAATCAATTTCAGTCAATCAATGAAAATATTCAGAAAATGGAGGCACTCAGTGAAGAAAAGAGAATCATATCAGAAAATATGAAAACAAATGAGCTGCATATCAGTAACTTGGAAACTATCATCAGTGACTTGAAAAATCAGCTAGCAAGTAGCATAAAAGATAAGGAGGAAGCCATAAATCAGCTGAACCAGCAGAAAGAGGAGAGGAAACGAATGGAGGAGACAGCTGGGAGATTGGAGCAGGAGAAAACGTCTGCGCTGGAGCAAGCCAGTGCACTCAGGAACAGCCTGTCAGAGTTTGAGAATAATGCCGAGTCCAAGCTCGCCCAGAATGACAACACTATCACATCTTTACAGACAAGGCTCGGAGAGCTTGAGCGAGAAATCTCTGAAAAGAACGAAGCTCTGCACAGCCTCTCTGCAAGTATTGACAATCAGTCCATCAGCAAGTCTGAGATGGACCAGGTTCTGAGTGAGAAAGAGCAGAAGTTGAGTGATCTTACTTCGGAGCTTGAGAGTTGCAACAGTCGACTCTGTGAGCTTCAGGAGCAGTTAGCCTTAAAGACAAGAGAGTGTGAACAACTCGCAGTGGACCTGAAACAGCAGCACAGCATCACAGAGAATGAGAAAAGAGTGTTGGTAGAACAGCTGCAGCAGACCCAGAAGCAGTGCACTCAGAATGGGAACTTGGAGCAAGAGATGGTGCAAAAACTACATTCCCTTGAGGAAGACAACCAAAAGTGTAAATACGAACTTCAGAGTCAAAATGAAGAATTTGAGAGGATTAAAAGCGAGATTATAAAGAGCAACGATGAGAATCTGAAGGCAACAGAAGAGAAATTGTCCGCAGAGAGCGCCCGGAAAGTAGCAGAGCTGAAGAAGAAAGCCGAGCAGAAAATTGGCCAGATTAAAAAGCAGCTAACCTCCCAACTCGAGGAGAGAGAGCAGACAATCAAGGCTCTCAGGGCGAGTTTGGAGGAAACCAAGAGGATCGAAGCATTCAGCAAAGAGCACGTGGAAACATTAGAGGAGAAAACAAAAGCCCTGGAGGAAGCACTCGCAAAGCTGAAAGAGGAGCAGGAGAAACAACTTGAAGAGATTCAAAGTCATGAGAGGCTTGAGAAAGAGAAGTCTTTAGAGGAACTGAAAAACCTGTATGAAGAGAAGCTGTCATCACTTCAAAAGGATACAGCGGATCAAGAAGGCCTCAAAGAAAGCTCAGCGCTGCAAGAAACCGAGGCAAAACTAAGAGAGGCAGAAGAACAAAATGGAGCCCTTCTTGCGGAACTAAATCGACTCAAAGAAGAAATCCTTGACAAGGACGCTCAGATTCATCAACGTCAGGTAAATATTGAGCAAAATTCATCAGAAACTGTGGTTGAGAGGGAGGTGGAATGTTCCAGTGTGCAGCAAACAAAGAGTGCGTTAGAAAACGACACGGAGAACCACTCTGAGACCCAAGAAGAGGACGGCGAGTCGTTGAAAAGCAGACTCGCTCAGGTGAAGAATGAAAAGGACAAAATCCACAAAGACTTTTGCAGGCTTCAGAAAGACATGCGGTTATTGAGGAAGGAGCACGAGCAGGACCTAGAGTACATGAAGAAGGAGATGATGGAAGAGAACGAGAAAAAGTTAAAGTAAGTTTATGAAATTGAATTTAGACAAACAGTTTAAATGGAATTCTGCCAGTATTTGAGGGCTATAAGTTACCATGGATTTAATATTTATGTCTGTGCTCATGGTACCCCTCCTAAATTCATGCGTTTTTTTTTTAAATTTTTTTATACCATTTGTTCCAACAGACTGGAGTTGGAAGATGCGGAAATGAAGCACAACTCTGCACTGAAGCAGTTAATGAGGGAGTTCAAGACGCAAATGGCCTTGAAGGAAACGGAGCTCGATTCGGCGGTGAAGGAAGCCATTGGTGAGGCCGATGACAATTTAACTGACAAGATTTACAGCTATAAAGCTTAGGAAATGAGTGATTGAAACACAGGCCTCTGGTGTGGTGCAGAAACTATTTCAGTTTACTTTTAGCCCATGTATTTTAAGCCACAGAAACAACTGAGTTAAAATGGAAAATCAAAGTAAACATGATTGAGATTTACAAGAGAAGGGTGGAATAAGTACATAGAATGCTTTATTTTTATTTTTTTAACATTGATGGTGAGTGGGTGGAACAAAATTTAGGGATCACTGCATTTGGAACCAGTACATTTGAGTCGCCCTGTTTCCTCCATAGCTAAGTCAAATTGTATAATCCTTGACACTTTGGCAGTATTGTTCACCTGCCATACATGCCAATAAAGCATATTCAGTTAATTAAATTATGTTACATTCCAAATGGGATGTGAGTGAGCGGTTTGGAATAACAATTTGGGTATTTTATGTATGTGCTAACTGTGGCTTCTCTCCTTTTCCGTGGCATAGTGAAGGCCCAGGCTGTGGAGGCTGAACTCATCTACAGCCATCGTGACGAAGCCAGTCAGCTACGGAAGGTGATTTCCCAAAAGGAGGAAGATTTGCACAGAACTGTTCAGAAATATGAACAGGTTATACAGGTATTTCACTGGGATGACGTTCAGAAACATTTTAGAACCTATTTTATAGATAGAGTGGAAAGGATATTAACTCCACCCGTCATTTGGAAGCTATTACTGCACTAGCTGGCTGCCACCTAGAGAATTTGACAGATAAATAGATCTGGGAACGACTGCTGAATCATCATGTTTCAAACATATCCTAATGAATAGTCAGCAGCTATTATTAATCTGTCTGCTGTAATGTCTCCATGTGTAATTAAGGGAGGAACGGCTGAAATCGGTCAAGAAGTCTGTTTGATTTGACTGAAATATTTGAGTTGTGATGCCGAGATGAAACACAGGAAATGACTCAGCCTTTGTTTTCAGAGTCGAGAGGAGGAGATGGGAGACAGAGTGTGGCAGGTTCAGAAAGAACTGGAGGAGCTGCAAGCGAGGAGCCACAACACTTCTGAGGTACAAATACTTCAGACCCACAGACACACAGTACAACCGCCATACAACACAGACCTTGACCATATACCGGTAAGCAAGGTTATATATTGTGACTCAAAGTCTACTTTGGGTCCACCATAGTATGACTGAATGAATAATCCAAGTGAGACTGTGGCATCTGAATTTTTCACAATGCCAATCCTTACATTTTGTGCAATAAGAGCAAAAGATTTTTTTCTATCACTATTAAAGATTCTAGTGTATGGGCTCTTAATAAAAATGCATTGTTTTTTAGCATCAAAACATAATAAGATATAATATACTCAAGTGTATCAGTGTTTTGTTACAGCCTCACTGATTGATTCCACTGTTGGCTGCTGTTTAATCATTTTGTCATTCAGTGCTGTAGACGTAGAAATTCATACTTATAGCAATTAAAATTGACTGCATACGTGACTGGAGGCTTAGCTTAAATTTATACTGTGACTCTGCTCAAGTCATAAGTCACTTCACAATGACTGTGTAAAATAACAATGGCCGAATGAAATCACATTTTTTCTTCCGTCCTCTGGGAAAAGCCTGCAGTCTGATGGAAGTATTACTGGACGTGAATGACAGCCTAATCGGAAAGCCTTTTTTTTTTTTTGTCCGTGCCACGAGGACTCTTTCAGATATCATATTATGTGAAAGTTCAGTTTCAGGTTAACTGACTTAGCAGTTGTACATTATCTCTTCCTTTTGTCTTGCTTCGTAATGGAAGGATTCCGTCTGAGAGCTCAGGGACAATTTGCCTACATACTTTGCTGTGATCAGTCTCTCGCCCCAGTCGTGTGGCTGCCCTCCAAAGCTCGCCGGATGCTGCGAAGCTCATTCGAATCACCCAGGAATGTTCTCCTTGGAAAATAGAGTTTGTGAGGCAGCAGCCAGCCTCAGTCCCTGTTCTCAATTATCATCATTCGAGGTGATTCTAGGCCTTAAATTTATACTACAGAAACACTCAGATGCAAGATGTGCGTCCTGGAAAATGGCCAGCTGGGACAAAAGTCCACAGGGGAGACGTTTTACCCAGGTGTTGAGGTGCCATGAGACCCCGGCACAGCTTCTTCTACCTCTGCACTCATGTCCAGATGCACTGAAACACAAGGAATTATGCTGCTCTCTATGCTGCATTTTTCCCCGGTGAGGTAATAACTTTACAGGGGGATTGTATGGGTTTATGCTCCTGGAGTCCTTTCCTTACTACGGGCCTCACGAACCATTCTTCATTTAGACAGTGGGTCAGGGTGTCTCTCCTGAGAGACAGCAGCAGACACAGCAGAAGTACAATTCAAGTCCAGTCTGTCTTCACACACAGAGGTTAGACAATAGGGAAGAAGAGCAAGACGTCAAATAGAAGTTGATTCTGAACGTTGGGAGAGATTCTATATGTTTTGTATAAATGTTGAACGGCATCCTGTTATGAAAGGTTTTGTTTTAGATAATTAGTTCCTCTGCCAAGATCCCATAGTACTCCAATTCAACGCCCCTTATCACCATTATGAAAAATTCCCGATCTTGTTGCTGTTCCTGGATCTGCTCCAAATTCTAATAGTTTGTCCTTAACCCATGCTCTAACCTGCCACCAAGTTTAATTTAATAGTCGCCGCAGTAGTTTTTGCTGCTGACAGTTAAACAGGAATGATCACATAACCTTCTTTATAGAGATATTAAACCTTGTACTGAGGAGCTAAATGTGAGACTTTTTTTTTTTTTTTCAAGTGAGTGAAATAAACCAGGCCTTGACTCTGCAAGAAGAATAATTACTTGAGGTTGAGCGTATTTTGATGAGACATATTTAGAATCTCAGCAGATGTGAAATGGCTAAAGACTAGCTTACATCAGGATATTGTAAATAAATAACTAAAGCTTCAACCTGCAGCTTTTGGGTTATTTGTTCTACTATTTAAGTCATTTATTGACTTATTGGCAATTATTCACTAATATTCTGAATTATTAGTAAGGACCTATAGTACTTCACTATTTACTTTGCTGTAGCTCATTTATGTAAGACAGTTTTTATACGTACATGTAGATCTGCCTTTTTAACATGCTGTATTTCCTCTTTTTTTTATTTCCAGACACAGATGAGTACAGAAGAACTGCAGGTAGGAATCCATTCAGACTAGCAGCATGCCACCTGTACATGAAAGCCATTACTTTTCCACTTTAATATCCCTAAAATATGTGGTTTTGTCCACCTTATCCCTCTGTGTTTCAGGCCCAGCTTGCTGAGAAGACAACGTTGCTGAGCGAGGCTCGGTTGAAAGAACAGGAGTTTATTGAGAGAGTGAGTAGCAGGCGTTGCGTGTGCTCTACGCAGGGACAAGTGAACAGTAAATCCCATGCAGTGTATTCCCAGGATTCTGTGACCTCCAGCAAGAGGAGCTACTGCTCTCCTGCTGCATCAATTTAATTACAAAGCACATCTGTTTACATTTGGTTTAACCCTATAAACAAGAAGAACAACGCCTCCCACAGTTTTTCTCACAAATCGTCATTCTCAAAAACAACCCCCAAGGATGACCAAATAAATGCTTTGATTTTTGTCCCATGCAACGACTGGTCTAATGCATAGAATTAACCACTGAGGTCACGTAGATGTTTTCATTATTAATGCATGCATCTGCTTTTTTTTGTTTTGTTTTTTTTTCGCTATAGATTCACTCACTTGAAGACAAGATTAAATGTTTCCATCGAAGCACTGTTGTAACTCATCTTGGGAGCACGTATAAAGGTAATTGTCACACCAGGGATCACTTAGCTCTGCTTTTTTAGCCAAGTTTTTTCTCATATCACAGCAATAATGTCAAGCAAAACACTTCAAAACAGACTAATATTATGGGAAACCGTAACATATATCACATACACCCACAGTTTAAAACGTCAAACTTAATTGTGAAGGGGTTTTAAACACATAGCGTATAATTATTGTTTGTAATTAAATAGAATTTTTTTTTTTTTTTTTTTTTTTTTTTTAAGCTTATCTGCTGTAATTTTCCCTCACTGCTCTGTAGGACCTCAGATCAGAGATGGTGTTTTGACATATTGTCGTTAATCTGCCCACATCGCTTTATGGATCATAGATGGGGGAAGGAGATGCTGAAATGGAGGGCTGTGTGGTCTGGATTAGCTATGGTTTTGAGGACATTCTGGCCAACCTAAGCGTGATTTCTAAGCTCGCCGGTTCAGATTGGAGCTATGGTTGTAATTAGGGTTTGGTTAAGGTTAGAGTAAGGGTTAGGATTAGACCTATAAGCATTGTGGTTAAGGTTAGGGTAAGCCTCTGGAGACTGACTGAAAGTCCTCAAGTATATTATAAACATAGTGTGGTGTATCATCAACTACTCTGGAAGATGTTGGGGGGCATTGACTGTCTTCGACCTTCCTCCTAGAGCTTCCCTGCTGGTGTAATAAAGAGAATGCGCTGTCAGAAATAGGGGGGTAGTGGTGAAGAAGCCATCCTTGGTTTTAATGGGTTTTGCAGACTGTGGTTTCAACGTTTCCCACACAGAACCCTGCAACACGCACGCTTTTACCTCTTAAATCCTCCACTTCCAGTACACATAGATCAGGATCCAGACATTCTGAATTATATTTGTGAAATGTTTTATTAGCTTGTACTTTTATTTGATCTTTGTACTGTGATGAATGTTTAGTTTCACTTTTATGAGTACATGAGAAATGTTAATAGTCAGTAGTTTTGAGGAATTGAACGCTTTTAATCTAGTTTTTATTTAGTTGAATTTTTTCAGGTCTTTATTAATAGAAGCTGAAAATGAGATTGAAGAATTCATCCGTCTTGTACTATGTAATTTTATTGTTGTACTTTTTTTTTTTATTTTCTGTGAATAGAAGTATTTTTTCACTGCTAGTTTTAGTTCAGTCTTGGTTTTAATTTACTTTCTTAACCCTGCTCAGATCCTACGCCTGTTTTTTCTATATTTTCATTGCATTTCAGGAATTATTAGTGACAAAGCATGGCCCTCTTTGTGAATCTGGTTAAGACAGATGGCTGGTGAAGCTCTGATGTTTTTAGGTCTATGGAAAGGCTCAGATGGGGCAACATGGGGTCGAGGGTACAAAGGCTGAAGGATTTACTGATGACCCAATACTTCACCCTGGACATCAAAGAGCTGTTTGCTCTTCTCTATCACCTTCTCCTGTCGCCTAATCACACAGTTCCTCTTGGCATGCAGGAACATGTGGTGTCGTCTTAACGATTATTCCAGATAGGCTGATAGTACGTGGGTGTACAGTAGTCTGCTGTGATAGTTCCATATTAAAAACCTGAAGGAGCAGTAAGTGTTACCAGACCTGTCCACGTTGTAACACAGTTTCCCATTCATAGTTTTTAAAGGGATAATGGTTTTATAGCTTTGGGCAGAGAATTTAAGCATTTATTTTCAGCCTGTTGCAGTAATGAAGTGTTCATGCTGAGCTGTGCCGTTATTTCCTTTGTTTCTATTTTCTGCTGAATTTAAACACATACCTGGATATAAAGTGTTCTATATTGTGATGCTGATATAAACATGGCGTTGAAAAAATTACAAGATTTCACCTGTAGTGACGTCAGTTAAGTGACTGTTTAAAAGGGTTGTATGTCGGATTAATTTTCAAAACTCTAAACATCAACGGGAAGTCGCACACTAGAACACACTTCAGACTACCAAAACCATCAACGAATTAATGCTATGTATCTGCAGACTGTATCACCCACTGAATAACGTGTAAAGCTCATTGTTTACACACATTTGTATTATGGAATCATCAAGTTTTGTTCATCAAACAAAAACTCGTAGCCAGTTATTTTGACAGGCAGTCAAAACAACACTGGGTTTTATAATCTTCACGTGCCTCATCAGCTGATAGTTTACATTATAGCTCTGTTAGCATAACTCTGTTTTCAGATATAAAACAGCCACGGTAAAGCCACAAATCACCCCCGTTTTTCCGTACGGTTTGTGTCGTCAATAGCTGCACTAAAGATCTGTTTGGAATCGTCCAAACAAGGTCAGAACTGACACAGTTTAGTCTGAACCGTGGATCAACAAACAGCAACTTAGCAAAGATAATAACATAATAACTTAATCACACATCATCACATAATAACTGTATACCTTCATGTGCTTCATAATCAAACTCACCCTTGTAGAAGAAACACTGCCTTTTCAGCGCCAAACTCCATTCTTTTTCATTTAGAGCTGTGTCCAGCGGTGAAAACAACAATAGTGCTTCTAGATTTCATCACTTTTTTTGACTCTAAAAGTTGTTTCTTAGTGGTTCGCAATCCATCTCGTCACTTTTTGATGTTTTGGTCAAAGGCATCATGGCATTACATAAATTCACTGGACCATCTATACGTATCTATTCAGTTCATATCTATAATCCAGTACATTGGCATCTTTGACATAACCTCAAACATATTTATTGTAAACATTCAATTGATAATTATTGTAATATTTGAAAGTAGAAATACAACACACTGCCCCTTTAAAACAATATTGACACAAAAGTAAATTACAAACTAACTTTGAAATGTTGAGACATGAGTTTAGATTTGCATCATATTTGTTGTTTAAAACACATTATTGTATGTTTGTATGAATGGGTCCTATATAATAAAATGCGTCTGGTTTTTTTTTTCAGATTCTGGTTACAACAGCTCCGATGCACTCTCAGAAGCCACTGAGATGGAGTACCTGAGGAAGGTTCTCTTTGAATACATGATGGGACGTGAAACAAAAGTAACTTTTTTTCCCATCTTACATTATTTAACACATTCAGAATCAATGCACTGAAAGAAATGTGGAAGTTATCCGTGTCTGTCTGTGCCCCATTTTTTTTGCAGGAGGATGAAATGATTTATGTGATGTGAGACTATTTCGGAAGTCCCATAAAATTCATGTTCACGTCCACTTTCTCAGGGTTAAAAATTAATAGTGATCGCCCTAATTAATATTGGCCTAAAGTCAGCGGGATTTTCCCAGCTCCAGCAAACAGTCTTTATGGTAACATGGCAGACCTCCCTGTGTGGAGGATGTCCCCCAGGCTGCCTGTGAGCACATACATCTTGCATGACGCAGATTTGCCATTTCGAGCCATGCTGGCCTTGTTTAGTGTTAGTGGAGCGGTTAGGTTTCCTACACAGCAGCCCTGTTTCTGATTATCTCTGTGTTTATGTGGAAACGCATGCACCCGAGCAGATAGGCCTGGATTTGATTATGCAGATAATGCTTTTTTTTTTTTTTTTTTTTGGTCTTGTAGGACTTTAATTATCTCAGAACAAGCTTTATTTCATTATGTCACAGGTAGTAGTAGAAATCCATCTGGTGTAAAACAAGCATTTAAAGACTTCTTAAGTTTAAGTCTTAAGTTTAATTTGTAGTGAATTTATAAGATGAGTTTCAGGCTTTATCGTGATTTAAGAATGTGTGAAAATTGATTCAGTGCTTTTTGAAAATGATAGATTTGAAGCCTTATGTCCCTTGTACTTACATGTAAAGACACTGAAGATGCATGGAAACTAGGGAATAACATAACAAAGGCTACCAGCAAACACTTTCCATAACACAGTAACACAGTATAATTTTTCTGTATTCAGTGTGAAACAGGGTTCCATCTGGGTCTTAAAAGTCTTGAATTTGCAAATCTGTATTCAATACCTTTAAAAAGTCTTTAAAAGGTATTACATTTGATATGGTAGGTCTTAAGGTATGTTGCCATAAACTTGTTGGCTGTATTGTGTTTAAATGTGTCTGTTAAATGTCAAAGCTGCAAAGAAAGTAACGTTAGTCTACTTGGTTCCACCCGTTCCAACCCGACAATTTATACTGAAACTAGGAACCAGTATTTAGCCAGTATGGCCGTGAAATAGGCTGCGAAATGGATATTAAATTCTGTCCTCAGTAGTCTTAAAACAGTCATCAAAAGTCTTAAATTTAACTTGTAGAAACCTGTAGGACCCCCATGCAAGTTTCAGTAAGACAGGACCCAAGATTAAACTCTGTTCATTATGACCTTAAATAGTCTTAAATTTGACTGCTTCCAAACTGCAGAGACCATCAAAAGACATGTAATGATGATGATGTAATTCAGATTTTTATGTTAATTTGTACCTTTTTTTTTTTTTTTTTTTTTTCTCTTCTCAGACTATTGCCAAAATGATTACCTCCATGCTCAAGTTTCCTCCAGACCAAGCCCAAAAGGTTTTGGACAAAGAAGACTCAAAAACGATTGTAAGCATCTGTTCCTTTAAACTCTAATTTAAGTTCCAGTGATAAGGACTGTTATGTATTAATAATCAGAAGGAAACTGACAAATAGTGTAGGTTTAATGTTTTATCTGACATGTATAGCATCACTGTCGTTGCCGTGACATGACATTTCACATCATGCGTGACATCACACCACCCTATGCAGCTGACTGACTGTCGTGTGTGTGTGTGTGTGTGTGTGTGTGTGTGTGTGTGTGTTCGTTCCTCCACAGACTTGGTTACGATGAGCGTCAGGCTGGTTTCGGGTACGTTTGGATGAAATTACACTGCTGTGCTGCTGCTGCTGCTGCTGCTGCTGAAGGGGAAGACTGCCAAGGATTTGATCAAGCCCTTCTCTCTGCATTTCTTGTCTTTTTATGTGTTTGTGTGGGTGTTTTTATGCGTGTGTGAGCACATGCTGGGACATAAGTGTGTAATGTGTGTGTGTGTGGGGAAGTATGTGTGAATATAGCTAATAATATGAGGGAAATCGAGAACATGCCAGAAACACAAATCTTCCATAAATCTGGTTTTACTTTGAAATTGTTAATTTATATATATATATATATATTTTAGATGAAGACGAATGGATTTTGTTTAGTTTGTGTATAAAGATTGGCTTGTGCAATATATGATTCATTATTATTATTTTGGATGCTGACGGTCAGTTGATTCTTCGGTTTTTTTGCTGTTGTCGTCTGAATCACTTCCTCTGTAAAACTGTAAACGACCCTTTAACTGTGTTCTCGCGCCACATTAAGACACCGGCCTCTGGACCTTGTTTGTTTGACACGGCTTTTCTATGCTTTTTATTTTGTTGACACTGACATAGAATCCCAAAATTACAAAACTGTAAATTGTATTATGATGATTAAAACTGTATTATAGGGCACTATATGACTTGCTATACATTTTCAGACTCACAAATTAAATCTTATTTACAGAACACCATTCGTCAGTCCTTTATCTTAATTATCTTACTACTTCCTCTGTGCTAAATCCAATGTCTTATCTCATCACTCAGTTTTTATACTGTTAAGCATTAGTTCCAGGTGATAAACTGTGTGATAACCTGTGGAAATGCATGAGTGGAATGCAGACGCCAACGGACATTTAACTGGCCCTTTAATGACCTTTGTCATTGATCTATAAACTGTAAAGACTGGTATAAAAGTTATGCAAAGTTTTCAATATCACCACGGGAGAGATGAGAGTATTTAATGATGTGGGAAGCAGTCACAAGACATTACTTTGTTTCAAACATAATGGTCGTCATAAGACTAAAGAGCTGTGAGATGATTTGGTCGTAGAAATAAGACGACCTGAGTAAAAGGTGGACAGTGCTTATGTAATATCACATTTTACCTAAGAAACCATATCAGCATTTTGTATTTGTGAAACTGGAACAAAAATGTTCCGACAATAGAATTCAGAGAAACAATACATTTGTCATTGTCGGTTTGTGCTGATTTTCAGAGAAGCTGCATTATTTGTAGTAGATGTTTTTACTACAGACTGAGAGTTGAAACCCTTACAGTATTTATATGTTACCGTGGGGACGTCCTAGGCTGCCGTCAGTTTTGTTTTCGCAGGGTTGTAATGACCACACATCATTGTCAGTTTTTTTTTTTAAATGAAAGAAAATGCAGGAAATATGTGCACTGTGTTGAACATGAGAACTACAGTAAATGTTTTCTACATGTAATGATCAATATTTGGTGCATTTTAAAGTTCCACTTTTAAAATTCCACTTTTGTTTTGACTGAACGTTTACTTAGAGTATAATGTTGGGATATACTGTATAGTACATGAGGAGGATCAGGGCCACACTGAAGATTTTTAATAATATTTGGAGAATGTAGTTGTAATTTTACGAGAATAAACTTACAAAGGAGAAAAATCTGAGGAACACTGATTGACGCTTGCAATGAAGAGTAATGTAGAGCATCTGCTTAAATCATATTTTAGGAAGTTTTTCATAAACAATGAAATGATCAGTGTTTTGGAACATTTTTCTCATAAACACATTTTTTTAGTCATAGAATAAACTGACTTTGTTCTTGTGATATGACTTTTTTCTCCTTGAAATATTGTTACTTTGTTCTAAAAATATCTTATTTTTTGACTACAGTGTGGCACTAGTCCTCTTTGGTGTTTTTCAAAGCCTCTTTCACAACATGCCAGAGTGTTGGGGGGACTTTTATTGTTTCCTATAGTTTCTATAATATTAATGTTTTTGGAAATTGATTTTGTTTCAATGCCTAAATATACTTTCTAAGATGGGAACTAAGTACCGGAATAGTCTGTAACTCACAACAAGGGAATGCTCCACATATCCCACCTTCAAAACTCTACTCAAACAGTGACTCTTCACCTTTTATTGTGTTGTTCTTTTATTGTTCTATTTCTATATTTTCAATGTGATGTCTTTTTAGTACCTATCAAGGGACTATGGATGCAAATGCATATAGTTATAATCCAGCATTACTTATGTCTGATATTGCCTCAATACTGGTGTACATTAATGTGCACTGTTCCTACCAAATGAACTAATACAAAATAAATATATGGATGTAATATATGGAGAATGGTTATAATGGCTTTTGCACAGTACTGTATGCAGTGAGGATGCCTGGGATTTGAGGCTCTGTGGAAAAATATGACTTTGGGCCCCACCACTTCAATGCCACATACTATGCAAACCCTAAAAATATAACACTGTGCAGGCACTGATTAATGTTCTGCTAAAAGATTTTATGATTTCATGTATTGATGAGAAAGGCACCAGCCATCTTTTACATTGAAGTTTTTTTTAAATAACAGTATTAGGTTTGTTTTCCACTGATATACAAATACAAACAAAATATAGTTTTACTTTTTGGATGGAAGTATATTTACTGGAATTAACACCTGGACCAAACCATATCATGACATAAGAAGGAGGTTGACTGGATTTTATTATTCTTTGCCAAAAACAAAACAAAGGCAAAAAACAGTTATGCTTGCTAGTGCCTTATGAAGCAAACATTCTTTTATGGTGATAGGTTAATAATAATCTTTTGGGGCCACTGTCAGTCATGGGCCCTTTGGAACCATCATAACTTTTCTCCCCCCCTGACTGTATATTGTGAATAAAAGCTACATCTTTACACATATGTAAATGAGTGTACTGTGCGTTTCCTCTGCTTAACATTAGGTGGCAGCAGTGCGCCCTCATCCTTCAGTTTCGGTGAATTGCGCCCCAAAAGCCCACGGCTGAAATGTGATGCTCGCGCCTCAAAAACCATTCACGTCTCTCCATGACCGAGTCACCGATGTCAAAGAAATAAAAGAAGGGAAAAAAATTCCTCCCGGCCCTTTCAAAATAAAACTCCCCACCGAGCTGCCGCTATTTGACCAACATTCCGGCTTTTATTCTGATCACCACTCCTCACCTAGTTCCGGTTCTTTGCCTGGCTCCCCTGTGGTAACTTCCCGCAGCTGACCGCATTTATCTCCACGACAGGGAGCCTGAGAGCAACAACTTTCTCAGATTGACACAGAATGGAGAGGAGCTGACGCACCGCTATAACCGGACCGTTAACTTTCTTCCTCAAGCCTTTCCACTCATGCCATCACAGTCTACAAACTGCGCTCAGACCCGAAAAATTAACTTTAGGATAGTTTCATAACAGTTGAACCAGTAGAGAGTTTATTGTTTTCTTTTTTGCCCTTTTGGACACTTCAACCGCGCTATTACGCATGATGCGCAAAGGGATGGCTCCACATCGGAAACAAAAAACGGGAGTACAAAATGTTTTTTACGTCTATCTCTCCATTTCAGTGGCGTACTCTTACAATATAGACTTAGAACATCCTCTGGTGTTCCGCGGACCTAATTCTAGTTTTTTTGGCTACTCTGTGCTGGAGCATTATCATGACAACACACGCTGGTGAGTCCACACTGTTCCTGGAAATGATGCTGGTAACTTTTAGGGATGCAATCAATTTACACTTTTGTTTTTTTTTTAAGCAGAAAGTGGATTTTTTTCTAAACTTTCAGCGCACTGGTTGCATTCATAAAAGATGAATAAAGTCAGAAGATGTAAGATTTTTACAGGAAATGACATTTTATTATGCATTCTAACAGTTTCTGCAAGGAAATAGTTTTTTGCTTTTTTATGCAAAGCCTGAAGTAAAGATGTTAAGTATACTGTAAGGTGCCTGAAGGAGGAACCCTCACATCCTCTTCTCGTATCTCCAGGGTATTAGTAGGGGCTCCGAGGGCAAACTCGACCTACAGTAGTTCTGTGCACTCTCCTGGAGCTGTATATAAGTGTCGAGTTCATAGCAATCCAGAACGCCGCTGCACAGAGATGGACATGGGAAGAGGTCAGTCACCACAACAACTTACACTGTCATATATATACAGTACACACACACACATATATACATAAATATAAAAACACTAAAGAATTAGTGTATCAAGATTAAGTACAATGTATATAGAAAGAAATGTAAAATACA
>JAPQRQ010000008.1:11823638-11858683 GCA_037367365.1 Apogon talboti
ATATATATGCAGCAGTTATTCAGGCTGTAAAACCCATACAACACTCTGACTTAACAGGTCCTCCTCAGAAATAAACACTTGTTATTTCATAGTAAAGTTCATTCTGTTGTACATTTCACTCCAGTGTGGGCTGGGCTCTCCTGCAGCCTTTTCATGTCCACACTGCATAAACTCCCCAAGCATCTGTTTTGCTTTATCAGAATAATGCGGCCTTATACTGCTCTTAACAGTGTCACTGTTGTTCTTTTAGCGCCGAACCTGCTGTATGGGGACATGTACAAGACAAGAGGGGTCTGTGTGCAGACTGCAGAGCACCCCCCCATAAATATTTTGATAAATATGATTTATGCTTTTACTAATATTTTCCAAGCACGTGAGCCAAAAAAAGTTGAGCCTCAACCTTCAGGCTCTGTTCTTGTGGTCAAGAGAATCTGGGGTGTAGGGCTTTAATATTAACCTTACGCTCAGTCAATGTGTCACAGAAAAAACATTCATTATAAAGTGAATGTGCGGTGCGTTCACTGAACCACATGGGCCAGGGGAGGTGAACTCTGATGGGCCTGAGGGAACCGGCAACACAGTGACACAGAGAAACACTTAGAGCTGCGTGCCATTGTACTAAATCAGTTATTTTGAACAGGAAGTAGAATAAAACACAAGGGAACCGGCTCAGTCTTCGATTATTAAAATATGTCTTTTAGTCATGCAAAATGACGCATTGCTGGAAACTGAATTGAATACTCAAAGTCCCTAATATTAACAGAATGAGGAAACTATTTTTATTATACACATCAGTAAATACATTAACACGGCTAATGAGTATATCTCTTTTTTGGAAATAAACATTACTACATAGCTTTACTTTTGGAAGTCCTCCTATTTGTATCCATTTTCCTGTCACACAGAGGAGATGTGAACACACCCACATGGTTGAATTCACTATTTATAGCCCGACCAATAAATCAGCCAAAGTGATTTATCGGCTCATGTTATCATATTGCAGATTGGAGTTGGCATTTGTGTTGGCTCAGAGAGTCAGAAGAAGTTCCAGAGCAGCAAGTGCAGAGATTTGTAATGATTTTATACAGTTTGTTTTGCAAATGTAAAATTTCCCTCTCAGTGTATTTACTGCTCACAGTTTAAGAAGTTGTAATTTTTCTTATGTACTGTATGTTGTGTTGTGCAGATATCCACGTTTGACTTTAAACAGATGCACTGTTACTCTTAACCTCCTAGGACCCACTGTCTATGAGGACAAGAAATTTACAGCTTTATACAAAAAAAAAGAAATAACTGTCCACCGCAAATGACAGTCCATAAAAATGTTTAAGAATGCATCTGAAAAACCTGTTGCATCATGATGTTTCCAATATAAGTAATTATTTAATAAAAAAAAGCCAAAACTCAAAAACCTGTGGGTCTTAGGAGGTTAAAGCTGTCTCATTAACATTTGACGTGCAGCAAATCAAAGTGTTTTTAATATCACTCGCACACTCAGCAGAAATAGAGACTAAAACTCAGGAACCTGAAAGCTGACAATAGTTAAAGTCTAAGTTATTTGCTTCCTCGTCCCGATGACTCAGTGTCTGTAAACTGCCCTCATTGTCTTTCAGGAAACAAGCCGAGAGAGTCGTGTGGGAAGACGTGCCAAGGAGACAGAGATGATGAGTGGATGGGGGTCAGCCTGGCCCGCCAGGACAAAGCCAACGGCAAAATCCTGGTGAGTTTGGGGACAAAACGCCTCAGTCAAATTGTTTAATGCGAACCATGTACGGCCATAAAAACAGACGCGATTATACCACCATCATCGTTACAAATGTCTTGCCATGAACCGCACTGTTAAACCACAGCTGGTCTCAACATTACAAACCCCGTCTTAGCAGAAAAGTCTCTTCTTTCTGTGTTATGTTGTAACGCTGGAAGACCTGCACTGCTAGGACTGATTTTGACAGGTTTTTTTTTTCTGACTTGGAACCAGAGCAACAACCAAAGTCAGACAGATTTGGAAAGTGCAGTGTTGTTACATAATAATGCAAAACATTTACCTTGTGTTTTGGCGCTCAGAGAAACATTGGAGCATGGCTTGTCAAAGGTGGATGGGTGCTTATAAAAAGTGCCAAATCACAAGAGTATCTAGTGGTGTTAATCCCAGAGGTGCTGGACTGTGTGTTTGCACAGAGATCATAGTGCAGCTGGCAGAGTTTGTTTAGTCTTCAGCGTCTCTGCGGTGGTCCTGTCCAAGGGCGGCTTTACATTAAAGCTGTGAGTAGTGAAGGACTTACCGGCCTTTGTAGGACAGTCTGAAGGCTACTAGTAGTGGACCCGCCAAGTTTCGGCTCCACACAGAAAAACACCCGTTGCCAGGTGTGAATGCGCTTGAATACCTGTTGCTGATTGAGCTCCGTCTGCGGGACTTTGAAAATCCGAATTCCTTCCTCTGAAGATGTCCAGATAACTGTTTGGCCTCTATTCCTTTGACTGTGTTTGTCTTTGGTCATTTTTTTTTTCATCTTGTGGAATGCACTGGCATCACTTTCAAACCATTACCCTTGGCTTTACTAGTCAGTCAGTCAGAATCTGTCGACTTGTTGGACTTGTCAGTTTTGGGGAATTTGAGCGTAGACTTGTATAACAACAAGCCTTTAGCTGCAGCCTGGGTTACGATAAAAGAAATGTGCTGACTTTTCAAAGCCACGTGTTGCTCTGCTTTGCTGCGGTGATGTTTTTTTTTTCATCTCATTTGAATGAACTCACGTTTCTGTGCAACAGGAGTGGAAACGGCTGCTTGGCAGATGTGTACAGTTGGTGATTTAATCTGCGAGAGACCTGTTTGCAAACCAGCGAGGTCTTTAAATGAACAGGAACATGACACCAGCGCAGACTCCATATTTGGTCGTCTTCTGTCAGAGAAGAGGAAAAAAAAAAAGAAAACATAAAATATAAAAGCCTCTTTTGCTGCTTCAACACAACTTGTCAGCTGCTGCTTGGAAACCCAAGAGCATTTTTTTTTCTTTGTTTGTGTCAGCTGATTTTTTTTTTTTTTTCCTTTAAGAATCTGCTCCTACTCCAGAGGAAAAGTTTTTACTGGAGCTTCTACAACTCTTGGCCAAACTGTCCTTTGTAACACAAGTGTTTCTCAACATAGTATCTTGCTTCCAGACAGTCATCTGATGCTCTATGTGCAGCCACAATCTGCAGATTCTTAGATTCATTTAAACGGGCTGTTTTTGTGTGTGTGTGGAAGGAGGACTGGTGGTGGAGTTAAACAGTTCAAGGGGAAATGAGCTGAACTTTGTGTGCAGAGGAGCGTCCAACACTGTCCCCAGAGCCACAGGGAGCCCCACCACCATTCCCCAGGGGGGGGAATTATTACCACATTCACACATTTATTCAGCTTGACTTCTACACTGTTTGAAATCTACTCTCTATTTTCCCGTTCCTTATCAATCTGTGGAATGCTTTATTTTGAGAAAGCCGTATTAACATAACACAGTATGTTCGAAGTCTGTTTTTTTCCCATTGTATCTGACATCTCTCAAATTGAAACTAAACCTCATCCTTCGCCTCCTCAGCTGTCTATAAAACCTAGATGACCTGTTTTGGAGTTACAACTAGCTTTTAATTTTCACATTAAATATGAAGTTAACCCATAAAGACCCAGAGCTACTTTTACAGCACTTCCCAAATTAATGTTTCTCCATATGTAACCTTTCTTAAATGATTTATCACCATTAATCATAGTATTTTCTGCTGTATTTTGCATTTTTTCTGTGAAAATCATGTATTTTTGCATATTTAATTTACTGATCATGTGGAAAATCAGTTTAAAGTAGAGGTTTATTATATCAAAAACAGAAAACTGATGTAAAAGTGACTTTTTCAGCAAAGAAATCAGCAACTGAATATAAAAACAAGCATAAAAACAAGTGTCTTCATCCAACTTCATGGGTTTTACTGGTGAATCAATGTTGTAGAAGTTCACAGTGTTTCCACGTTCACTACGGAGCCTCTGAACGTCCACGTGGGTCGTATGTAATGACCATGAAAAGATGACACACTTTATTTTATATCCATTATTTAAATTTTATTATTAGATTTAGTGGATCAGAAGTTATTAAACATTTTAGATCAGTAGATGCTTTTGGTTGCCAGTGGCTGTTTGGATCTTTACGGGTTAATGCGAGGGGTTTTTGTCGACTCTCTCATATCATCGAACATTAAATGATGTTTGGGAAACACAGATCTGAGATATTCACACCACAGACCATGGCCGTTATGGTCAGGGCTGGATGGGTTTTAATTCCCCCTCTTATTGACTATCATGACAGCCACAGAGACGCACTGACTCCATCCTGGT
This sequence comes from Apogon talboti, assembly GCA_037367365.1. Classification (NCBI taxonomy): domain Eukaryota; kingdom Metazoa; phylum Chordata; class Actinopteri; order Kurtiformes; family Apogonidae; genus Apogon; species Apogon talboti. The sequence goes on from JAPQRQ010000008.1 coordinate 11,827,996, forward strand.
GAGAAAGGGGCTTAAACAATCAGCGTGTTAGAGCAACGCCTGCAGCCTGAAGTGTTTGTATAGTGACTGAGCATGTGGCTGAATTTGTCTTCCTCTGTCTTCTCTCGCAGGCCTGCGCTCACCGCTGGAAAAACGTCTACTACGACTCAGAGCATATCCTTCCCCATGGATACTGCTCCATCATTTCCCCGACTCTTCAAGGCAGGACGCGGCCGCTCATTCCCTGTTATGAAGGTGAAGTAGACTCACTGTGGTGGACAAGCACAGCATCAGGAGCATCTGCAACTTAACACAATATATTCTCACATTATGCAGATACTGTAACACTGAAACACAAAGATGAGCACCTGAGGGACAGTTTAAACCACTGTTTGCATAGATAATGTATGTTCAGGTGTGCATTGAATATAGAGTGTATGTACAGTCCATATAGACAATGTAGACACAAATTTAACCCATCAATTCATATATATAAATAAACCAAGAGTGTAAAAACAGAAAAAAAACAATATTTTATATATTACCATAGTTGTGAATGGTGGTTTTTCTTAAGGCTTACAAAGTGAAAGAATTGTATGTATATAATCTGTCAAAAATATATATGAATGTACTTACCCTTCTATAAAGGTGAATATGTTGCATGTGCATACTTTACATTGTGTTGGAGTCTAAGTTGATCTGGGACCTGGTCTTTTATTGAGAATATTGCACTCCGTTTCTGCATTAGTGAATGGTATAATAATAATAATTGTAATTGTGAACTTCCCCTGGGGATCAGTAAAGTTCATCTGTATCAGTATTAGCTAGTGTTATATAACTGTTGCGGCTACAGAGGAGCAGAAAAGAGGAAACCATAATGATTTTTACAGAAAAACTGAGTCCTCTGCATAGAGATCAGTGCTGTTATCATTGATACAACAGATGCATTGGGAAAGATGATATTTTATAAGGTATATTCAGATTTTTGGCAATAACGAAAACAATTGATACATGTCAACTGTTCCACATATGTTACTTATTGAACTTTTAATCACCTTGGGACTGCTCTTCATTTAGTCTGCTGTCTCTCTGTTGTGGTTTAGCTTTTGTCATGGTATGTGATCTCTGCAGTCAGCAGCACCGTCAGTTGCTGAGCCCCACATCTGTGTTTTGCCTCTGGTTGGTGCTCTGGCACTGAAGACCAGTAGCAGGAGAGCGCTGAAGTGTTCCTTCCACTCGGTGTTAAAATAAGTGATGCACTGAGGATTCTCTTCAGGGTTTGTAGAGAATTCGAAATCCCTAAACACCTCTCAGCAAAAGAGAATCCGTCATAAAGACCTTTCATAAAGGTTTAATATGTTTGCAGTGATCCAAAAATCAGATGATATTAAGGAAAATACTTCTTGCAATGTAGTAAAACTGTGTGACTCTGTATTTGAGTGTAGTAAATCCAATTTTTCTTTGTACATGCTTTACAACACCTAAAAAACATGACCCAACTGCACAATAATGTTGCTTATGAAGTTTTAAGCTGACTCATACAAATGTGTTACACATATGTTTTGATATGTGACTCAGAGCTATTTATTAGAGGCTGCTTTACACCTTAATTGTGCTCCCTGGTCAGGATTTTACTTCCTTCCTTCACTCTTGTTGCCAACAGTGGAAAAGCCAGACAGACTTTGCATGGGACTCTGTTTACAGTGCATTTTGTGCACATCCAAGCTCAATATTTTTGTAACCTGAGAACACTGTGTCCCCCCACAAAAGTAAGGGGTCTTGTTGAATGCGGTGTTGCACCCCTTCTCTCAGTCTGCTTTCTGCCCCCAGATTCCTCTTGGATGGGACTGAGACTTTGACTAGCTCCATATGGAATGCAGGAAAAACTCCAGTAAATGCTGGCTCAAGCACACAGTGAAATAATTTGTGGTTTGTTTTTTCTTACAGACTATAAGCAGAAATATGGGGAAGAGCACGGCTCGTGCCAAGCTGGGATAGCGGGTGTTTTTACAGAGGTCAGTAAGAATGCTTGTTCGTCTTCTTAATCCATGTAATACCCTGGTTCTGTGAGTCCTGTCAGTCTGATTGTCAACTAGACTTTGTTGTCTGGATGCTCTCAGAGATGTTCATCCTCACCTTCAGCCATAAAATATGTCAGTAATACTTGGTACAAGGGGAAGAGTACGCTTATTTTAAATCAATTTGTCATCTTTTAGTTTATTTCCTACTGTTCTTAATAGAGGGTTGGGAGATTCCCCCCTCCTCCGGGGTTGTTTAATGCTGCCAAATGATCCGGAAAATCTTAATTCTACAGTAACATATACATGAGCGTTTGTATCATCACAGCAGCTGAGTAACTACTGATAATTGTGAGATTGTTTCTATAGGCACAGAGGAAAGGCTGCAATGGCCTTGCGTGACCTCCAGTGTGTTTCCACGAGATAAACGTTAAAGAAAATACGTGTTTCCTTTCCTCTATATCTGCAACGTGCTGCTGTTTTTACATTCAATCATGACATCACCCTCAGCTTCACAAAGCCGTTCTATATTTTACAAGAACCTCCCTCTTGTCTCAATTGTGCGTTTTTCTTAAACAACATGATGTACACTGAGCAGACTTGGTAAGAGGAAGGTCAAATAGATGTAACGTATAAATGGACTGTAGTGAAAATGTAGTTTGACATAAAAACATATGTATATTTTGGGGAAAAGGGGAAATACGAACCATGTATATTTAAGCAGTTTAGACATTTTGTTTTCTATACATTAGCAATGTAATGCTTTCCTGATGTTGCCCGTGAGCAGTAATGGACCTTTTCAAGTCTCAAATTCCAGTTACACTGAATTTGAGACACATAGTACAGTACACTAGACTGCAAAATAGTTTAAAACATATCCTCAAAAGTATAGAAATTCTCTCAGGTTAATCTGTTTTCATTCAATGTGAGTGACAAATGTAACTGTGCACAATGTACAGTATGTACAAAGAACGTATGTACTGATTTGTTGCATAAAGCATTAAAAAATCCAAATGCTTAATGCAATAAATGGAAAAAAATACAGAGGTGAGAGACAATCCAACCTAATGGATTAGTGGAAATGTATTTAATTCGCCCTATATTCTGTGAAACCTGTGATTTACAAGCAAGATTAAATAGAAAAATATTCCCATTAGAAAACAATGGATCAATAAGTTTTAATGACAAAAAATAAATAATTGAACCTGGTTTTTCCACAGACTGGTAACATCAGCATTGATCTGTTAAAGCATTTGAACTAACCCCCCTCCCTGAAAGAATGTGAGGAATTTTAAGAAAAGATGGCCAGCTGTTAAGCCTGATTCTTGTCTGATCAAGGTCCATGCGCCTGGTGGAGCCCAGATGCTTCACACAAAGAATAAGGTGCCTGCTGTGTTCTTTGTGTGGTGTGCGTGGTGGAGACGGCGTCTTATGACTTAATTGCTCAGCTCTGGTCCCTTAAATAGCTGTGGACCATCACGACAAAAAGCTGTGAACAACTCATTTTACAGCTGTCAGCTCTGAACTCCTCATAACATCAAAGGCAGCGTTGTCTGGCATTCCATCTGGATCTGTGGTTAAGAGCAGATAGCGCAAACCAGTTTGTGGCCACTGGTTAACCAGCCCTTCACCCAGCGGTGTATTTCTTTTCTAAAGCAGGATACAGACGTCTAAATGAATGAATGCGGCTCTCTTTTCCAGGAGCTGGTGGTGATGGGGGCACCGGGGTCATACTACTGGACGGGGACGATCAAGGTGTACAACCTGACCTCTGACACCTTCTACAGCCCAAACAAAGAAGAGGTTGACTCACACAGATACAGCTACCTTGGTGAGAGTCAGTTAATGAGGATCACAGGAGCTCATGCAGAAATCTGTATTTTCTGTGTCGTTATATGTAGATATGTCACAATTATTACATAATGCAATATTATTTAATGTACTTACATGTGCTAACAGCATCTATTTTGCATAATCATCATATTGTCTCCATCCAGCAGGGTGAAACTAATAGAAATGCTATATTTTATATGTATTCCCATGTCATTTTCTACTGTTTAAGTCATTTTATATTTCAGTAATAGGCTTTGCATATTTTGAAGTAATTCATGTCATCATATTTGTGGAAAAAAAAAACAACTCATTCTGGTGTTCAGGCTCAAGGCCAATAATGTGCTGTATGTGTCTGAATACATTACATTATACACTGATATTCCTATTGTGTATTAGCTGCATAAAATGAACAGGAAAAGAGAATTAGCCCTTCAAGACCTAACCAGTCGCCGCCAGCCAAAAGCATTTACTTTTCCGAATTACATTTACGAAGATCTTTAGTAATTTTTCAACCCCTAATCTTATTAATACATGTAAATGGAGTGTCTCAGCTTTTCATGCTCATCAGATATGATCAGATAGTTGCAGACGCTTATTTTTCTGTTCAGTTAATGACGTATTTTGCTGAAAAAGTCACTTTTTACTCAATTTTCTCTGTTTTGATATGATAACCATTGAATTTACTCTGAGCTTTTATGAACATCTACATCAGGGGTGGGCAGTTCTGGTCCTTGAGGGCCGGTGTCCTGCATGTGTTAGATATTTCCCTCTTCCAGCACACCTGGACGCCATTACGTCGTTATCAGGCTTCTGCAGAGCTTGGTGATGAGCTGATCATTAATTGAACCAGGTGTGATGGAAGAAGGAAATATCTGAAACATGCAGGACACTGGCCCTCGAGGACCAGGAGTACCCACCCCTGATCTACATGATCAACAAATAAAGTGTATAAATACCTGATTTTCAAAGAAAAAATGCAAAATACAGAGGGTGATATTATAAGAAATGGTAATAAATGTAGATAAAAATGAATATGGAGGTCCCCACAAAAACAGTTCTAGCTCTTTAAAGGGTTAAATCATTGACGATGGTTATTTCTATCACAGTAAATCATCAAAATCTAAATGACATGACATACCCAGCTGGACACTGTATAATGTATAATAATCCAAATCAGATTAGATTAATTTACATTAATGCAAATCAAAATTATACCTATAAACAATGGAATGTTGAAATAAGTTTCTTGACCCAAAGATGCAAACATTGGTGAATCCTTTTGATAGGTTCTAACAAAATATGAACAGAGAGATGAGAGGATTTCTTCATACATGGCTCCCTGCATGCGGTCCATTGTGTTGCTTTCACTGAAGTGAGACTGACAGTTTCCCCAGGAGACCCTAACTCACCGTGTCTGTGTCCCCAGGTTACGCTGTGACTGCTGGACATTTCTCTTCTCCTAATGTGATCGACATCGCTGCAGGGGCGCCTCAGCACAGCGGCAGTGGGAAAGTAGGGACTTCATCTTTGGCCTTATTTCCAACTGTAGCCCTCCAGGCCTCTTCGCTGTTATATGCAATGATTTCTTCTTTTTTTTTTTTCCCTTCTTGCACAGGTTTACATTTTCAAAATCGACGGTGTGTCTTTAGTGAAGAGTTTTCAAGCCTCAGGGAAAATGGTATGAACTCAGATGTGGTTTTATCTGGTTCCAAAGTCCTGTTTCTAATCATTATACAGGGCACATTTTGCATTAAGGCTGTCTTTATGTTATACACTTTCAGGAGAAATAACACAATAGTGCTTTTTATACTAAGGATTACTGTATATATTTATATTTAATTCATGAGATGCACTGCAGACAATATGCTCTAATTGCTTTGCACTGTTTATGTCTGCGTTAAGTGTTTAGACAGTCAGAGAAGAAACACACTGTGGTAGAAACCAGTTCCAGGCAGGTTGTTAATGCTTTCCATTCTATGTAAATAAAAGGAAATCAGGGCAGCTATAAGATAAAAGTTGTGTAAATATTCCATTAATATCGGTATAGCTATAAAAGGGAGAGTAAATCCAGTCGGACTAGGAGCTGTGTGCCAATCATTTGTACTCTCGGTAAATGTGTGATCTGACCCAGTGCTCTTTGGCTCGGTTGGTTGCAGATGGGCTCTTACTTTGGCTCCTCATTATGTGCAGTTGATCTGAACCAGGACGGCCTGTCAGACCTGCTGGTGGGGGCACCCATGCACAGCCAGCTCCGGGACGAGGGCCAGGTGTCCGTGTACCTCAGCAAGGGCAACGTGAGTGAGATGTGTGGGTCAGCTGGAACATGACACTGTAACGACCAGATTTATGAGTCATTTACAGAGATGGAGATGTTTCTGCGCTGTTAATTTTTACATTTGCGCTGTTTATTTTTTATCTTAATTGTTTGTGTCTTATTATTAGAGTTTACTTCAAAGCTTTGTGTGATTCAGCATTAACAAGACATTCTAACTTTGTCTATTTGGTTGTTAACCCTTAAAGACCTAGAGGTATCAAGTGTTTTTTTTTCTCTTCCATTAACCTTTTCTAAGTAGTTTATTACAGTTTACTCTAATATTGTCCAGTGCATTTTCATTTATTTATTTATTTTTTCCTATATTTAATTCACTGATTGCGTTGATGATCACAGAAGCTCAGTGGTATTACATCAAAACAGAGAAAATATGACTTTATCTGTAAAATATATCATTAACTGAACAAAATAGAAGTGTCTACAGTCACTGCCATCCGTCAAACTACAGTGGTGGAAGAAACTTTTTAGAAACCCCATGCATTTGTCATATATTGCATTAAGAATCAGTCTTCTGCACGTGTGCTGTTCCATGGAGGTCAGAACTGGATGTTTCAGCAAGATAATGAAACACATCCAGGGTGTGACATGTTGAAACTGCTAAGAAATTAGTTTGGTTATTTTTTCGTCTTAACAATTAATTAAAAAAATGCATCTGTTTGTATCTGTCAGATTCAGCCACACCTTTTGAAACAGAAAAACATATTTTTTTCCGCATATTTTTCATGATGATATTTGAGACTGTGTAACATTTTAAAGGTGAATCAATGTTGCAGAAGATGATGGAGTCTGTGAACGTCCAAATGTGTCATATCTGATGTTACCTGGATCGTTAAAAAGGATTGATAGGATTAATGGTTCAAAATGCTATTGTCACTGGCAGCTGTTTGGATCTTTGAGGATTAAAGTGTTTGGAAAAAGTCCGAATCACCGCAGTGTCGTCCCAGGATCTGTTATCAGGGAACATCTGTCAGTACTGGCACTGCAGCAGCGTCAGTTTGCTCTTTTTTGCTTCCAGCTCAGGAAATGATCTTCCCTGCTTCTGTTTTCAGGGGGTGATGGAGGAGGATGGCATTTTGACTGGTGACAGCGCTTACAATGCACACTTTGGAGAGTGCATTGCCTCAATTGGAGACATAGATGATGATGGTTATCAAGGTCAGTTCACAAATGAGATACTTCCTGTTTAATTTAAAATTTTCCTGCTTGAACAACCTTCTATCATTGGCTTGTCGCTCAATTATCCTGGAGCTTTTGATTTCACCCTGAGGTATTCAGTTTTACTGAGGTTCAACATTTTTTATTATTATTTAAAAATAGAATATTTACAGAAGCTTAAAAATGGCCCGACTGAGGTAATGAAATACTGTAAAGATGTGTTTTTGCTTTGTTGTAATATATTTAAAGCAGCTATTATTTAAAACAGTCAGCTCATGAATCAGCTTCTGAAAGCAACAAAAAAGCGTTAGATAAATACTGCCTTACTCATAAATATGTCAGCAGTGAGAGATTTCAAAACAGTTGGTTAAAAAAATAACTACTGCTATTGTTTTAAAAACCAGTCCACTACTGTATGTGTAAACTGTATTTGCCGTTGTGAACTTTCTCACACTGGTGTGATGTCAGAACAGTGATGGAGACTGTGTTTTATTTGCAGTGAGGTAGACGTCGTCCTGCAGCCTGTCTCCTCTGTCATCTGGTGTTTAATAAAGACAGTGTATGTTATTCAGGCTGTAAGGAAATGTTGGCTCATTCAGATGCTCAGTAGGTGCAACAAAACCCAGCCATTTTCACAGACGTTTTGTTTTGATTACCCTGCGGTGAGGCGGATCTTTAGAAAATATTACCCCCCCCACCCCCCTCCTCCTCCTCCTCCTCCTCCTCCTCCTCCTCGTCCAGGCTTGAACCAACTTCTCCTCACTCTCCTGCGTGCATTTACACTGTCTGTTTTCCTGGCACACGTTTGTCTTGGCTCTGAGGCTGGAAGCTGTTGCTTGGTTTCATCTCCGTGTGAGATATGCTTCAAGGCCTGCAGCCTGGCACGCCGTGTGTGTGGAGAGAGATGGCAGCTGGGAATTATAACTCATCTGGTAGCTCGTCACTCTCTTAGTGTCGAAAGGGCCAGGCTTTGTTGCTGACTGACAATCTATTATTTACAACTTAACTGCTACCCTTTAATTGGAAAGAACTAAAAGAATCTGAACACGCATTTGGTTTCAGTGTCTCTGACAGTAATTTAGATTTATGTGCATGTAAAATAACTGACTTTAACACGTAGAAAAACAGATAAATATTAATTCAGCCTTAATGTTCTTATGCAATCTGCTTTTGTGTACCATATTATCCTCAAAATTTACATATAAGGTACCATGTTTTGGTTCCAACTTATTACTTTAAATAATCTATGTATTATGTGATATATATCTAAAAGTGCTGTTTTCTGCCTCTGCTTTGGTATGCTTACACTAAATAGCTGGAAGTGTTTTGGTTTATAAAAAGAAAGTTTATATATGGACTCTCTGTGGAAATGGGATAAAGAGACATTGTTTCAGTGCTTTTGCCAGCTCTTTATAGTCTTGTTTCCACTCTGTCAGAGGTCGCACAAGTTTTACAGCCACTAACAACATTTAATTGTCTATTAAGCGTCTTACTGTAACAGCTTGTTTCCCATGCGCTGGCCAGCTGACAGTAAACACAGGGTTAATGAAAGCTCTTATACACATTCACAACCATACACTGTTGGTTGTGAATTGATGCATTTTGCTCTTGTGAAGAATTTTCTGAGTTTTGTCCTCTGTTTGTGTCTTCAGATGTGGCTATAGGGGCGCCGAAAGAGGACGACTATAGCGGGGCTGTCTATATCTACCACGGGGATGCCGCAGGGATTGTCAAAAAATACTCCATGGTAATGATAGATCTATTTTCTGTGTTTCTTATCATGTTCTCTGCATAAAGCGTTTAATGAACATAGTGACATAGCTGTGAGTAACACGGGGTAAAGTCACAGCTGGTAATGTATTCTTGGAAAAAAAGGCACCCACATAGCTCTGAATAAGGCACAGGCAGTTCCTCGGGGTCTTCTTTTAATTAGTGACTACAAAGCATTTCCTTGATGATATTCATAGAATTAAATAGGCTTCCTTTTAAGTAGCACCATGAGGTATATTGAAAAATTAATAGATGGTGGTGTTTCTTTGTTTCATTGTGCGACAATGGCAGGTCAGCCTTTATAATTTAGAAAAAGGGGAATTAAATTTTGGGGTTGGACTTCTGTTTATTGTAAAATAATGGTTAAAAGTTTATGGAAATATACACAGTCTAGTCTGGAGATCACAGGAAGAAAGAAATAAAAAAAATAGAAGTCATTGGGTCTAAAAACAAAAAAAGGTAAATGTGTATAAAGGAGGAATGAATGGAAAACAATAGAGCAAAAAGGAACTGTTCCAGTACGATTCGACTACACGCATAACACACAGTTGCCCATAAAGTTGTTATTTATTTACCTGTTCTCATGAAATGAGTGACAATGTGATTTATTCTTGATATATAAAGTATAACTGGGACTCAGTATGTAATCATAGTGCCTGGTCAAAGGTGATCATCGATGTGTATAAATAGGAATATAAAGAGAAATATGTCCGAAAACACCATTATTTCAACTTTATGGACAACAGTGTACATTTTCTCAGATTTAAAATCATGATGAAAACTGTGTAACTGGAATGTATTGACGATGGAGTCCCTATGGGTAATATAGGACTTTATATAGGACTATTTTTGTGCCTTTTACTTGTTTCTGGCTGTTACTACTACTTTTTGAATATTGTTTATATGTTTTGTTCAGGCCATTTGCCATTTTGTTTAACTTAAACCATTAATTATGACGTTGTGCTAAAGCTGAGTGTTGATTAGCTCAGACAGGAAACAGATAAACAACCAGCCTGGATTGTTTTTGTGAACAAGCAAAGACTCCAGGAAGTTGCCCCAGATGCTGTGCATTTCTCTTTGCCAAGACATATTTCCATCACAGAAACTCCTACAAACAAAAAACATATTTTTAGTTTTGTTTTTAACTGTGAAAAGACAATCTAGCTGCTTCCTGACAGTTCACCTAACCGCCTTTATCTCTGAAAGCATCTGTTTCTGTTTCTTTTCCACAAAACAGAAACAGTTGAGTTTCATCTTTAGCTTAAGATGTTGAATATGAACGCAAATTATCGTATCTAAAAGCAATATCAAGGTGTACTATATTTACTTAAGCTGTTATGAGAGAAGACAAATATACATGTAGTTGTACGTTTGGTTGCTGTTTCAGTCTGTAAAAACTAGAAACAAACAGAGTAGAAACAAAATACACAGTGTTCTCTGTTCGCGTTGACTCATGTAAGTTACTGTGTGTTACAGAAACTGTCTGGACACAGCGTAAGCCCTGGTCTACAGATGTTTGGACAGTCAATCTCTGGCAACGTGGACATGGATGGCAATGGATATGCAGGTATCAGCCTGGAAGAGGACAAAACAGTTAACCCCGACCACATCAAGAGAAATATACTGAAAATTTACAATCAGGAAAAGATGAGAAATGAAACATGAGTGACTCTTGTAGTTTTTAGCATTCTGGTGTGACAGCAGACTCGTGATAGAGGCATCTTGTTTACTGCATTCCACAGCTGATGTTCAGACTTAGCCAGCGTGAGTGTTGAGGACCTCTGTGCATTGTTTAGATTTGCAGGTGTAAAGAGCAATTTTAGCCCATAAAGACCCAGTGCTACTTTTGTGGCAATTCCAAAATATTTCTTTTCTCTATATTTAACCTTTCATAAATATTTTATCACCATTTATTATAATATTATCCTCTGTATTTTGTGGATTTTCAGTGTGAATCAGGTATTTTACTACATTTAATTTGCTGATTGTGTGGATGTTCATAAAAGCTCAGATTAAAGTTGAGGGTTATTATATCAAAAACAGAAAAAACTCAAGAAAAAGTGACTTTTCCAGCAAAGATATCAATAAATGAACATAAAAACTAGTGTCTCCATCCACTGTCATTGATCCAACTCCATGGGTTTTACTGGTGAATCAATGTTGTAGAAGATGATGGTGTTTCCACGTTCACTAGGGAGACTCTGAACATCCAGATGGATCATATCTGATGACCATGAAAAGATGAGAAACTGCATTTTACACCAATTATTTACATGTATTGATAGGATTAGTGGGTCAGAAGTCATTAAACATTTTAGATCAGTAGATGGTTTTGGTCGCTGGTGGAAGTTTGGGTCTTTATGGGTTAGAGACATGTCTTTGCAGCAGATGTTGCATTAGTATATTTTGTGTACGTCTTTCCAAATTAGTCACGCTTGTAATTTCTTACAGATGTCACTATCGGAGCGTTCATGGCTGACAGTGTGGTGCTGTTAAGGTGAGCGACTGGATCTCTTACATCACTGCGTCTTAAGGAGCCTATGCTGTTTTTCTCTCTTCCACCTCCACGCCATTTTAACGTCCTGTCTCTCCCACACCGTGTCCTTGTGTGGGTTGATGTGGTTGCAGGTCCCGGCCTGTCATTACAGTGGATGTCTCCATCCTCCTGCCCGTCTCCATCAACATCTCTGTGCCTCAGTGCCACGAGAGCAACCAGAACCTGAACTGCTTCTTTGTCACCGTCTGCATGCGCTTCCGAGGACGACAGCTGCCAGGACAAATAGGTGAGGAGAAATCCCCCCAAAAAAGTGACACCTGAATACATTTACAAGTGAAGAAAGTGACTGTTTTACAGACTCTTCTCTGACACCGTTCTGCTCCAATAAGATGCTGGTAACTGACAACAAGATATGCGGATTTCTTAAAGTAGACAAAACTGTAAAAAGAAAATCAGACCTAATATACAACGCACTGGGTTAAATTCATACTCTTTTTAGTCCCAGTCATATTTTTAGTCAGGAAAATGTGTAAATACAGTCATTGTGAACAGTCTGCCCGTGCTTGTAGACGGTCATTGTGGTTGACGTTTGGCTTGCCGCTGACTCTTGGTGTGTTTGTACGATGGTTTACCTTTTGGCGTTTGGGTGCGGTTGCAGCTGAGCGATGAGGCGTAGTCCTGTTCCAGTGTTTGGGTGTGGTCATCCACTGCCCCCCCCTCCTCCCCACCCCCAGGGGAGCAGGAGCACTGTTGTTACATAATGACTACGTCGTGGCCCGTAGGAATAATGCCTCTCTGTTGGACCGTCTGGCGTACACCGTGGAAAGTGCAGCACCATGTGTTTGGTGACTCCCATAATGAAACCTTCCTTCGCCTCCTCTGGAGTGAGCTCATGGCATTCCCTGTGTTGAATGGAGAAAACAGTAGGCTTTGGTCCGACCCGGGTGTGTGTGCCACCCCTCCCACTGTTTTACCAGTATGACACCCTCTTGAAGTAATTACTACAGACTGAGGCTGATTCATTCAGCGGAACAGCTCTTAAATGTCCACAGGCCCATATATGGGCTCCTCGGAAACACTGCCCATCATTGACTTAATGCTTACGATTTCAGTCCAGATAGGTTTAAAGTAGCTCTGTTTCTTAGCGTCACCAACAGTCACGGGTGGAATCAGAACCAGAGGGAGTTGTTATGTTTTTGCAATAGCTTGCTTTCATAGTAATACAACTTGTGCCCCACCAGCTGGAAAATTAGTTTCCAAAACTTCTCCGGTCTCCACTTAAACTGTAAAAACATTTGCACAAAAAAAAACTGCTTTACAATGAATTCAGTTTTTCAGAGTAGTAGTTTCACAGTAGCAAATGTTCTAACTTTTACAACAGCTAACCTTGTTGAATATTTGTTTTATATACTGTATGATGTAAATTTTCAGTCACGTCTAATGTGACACTGAAGCAGTTTTACACAGAAGAAAACCTGTAGGTAAATGACCTTAAATCGATTGAAATAACCACCATTCTCACTCTCACACATCATAAGATAAAGAACTATTGTCAAGTTAAAGTAAAGTCAGATGATCTGACCAAGAAATGTCAAACATGTTCCCATCTTCCCTCTGACTCATTTATTTGACTGCAATAAACGATAATTTATTTCTCTCATGTTTTGATGGTAATTACCAGAAAACCCAACTCCGCATACCTAAAATTGCTGTCCAGATAATCTTAATTCAAAGAACCATTGCTGTCAGTTGATATTATGTGTAACAGTGTTTCTGTGTCTGCTCAGAGCTGCTGTATAACCTGACAGCTGATGTGGATAAGAGACAAAAGAGCCAGCCTTCGCGGGTTTACTTCAGTCAGAGCGGCTCTCAGATCAGCCTTCTGAGCCAGCAGCTTAGTCTGATCATCAACAGGGAGGAGTGCCAGCGCTTCACCGCCTACGTGAAGGTAAGACTGAGCTGTGTTGGCCTTCAGCTGGTCCTGTTTGTGCTGCCTGTGTCCTCATCTGATTTCTTAGTTGTGTTCCCATGACCTTGAACACAGTCGCCCCTGTGATGCTGATGTGTGATATGAGTTATTTGCTTATGAGCTCTGTTTTTCTCTCTTGTTTGTGTACTTTAAGTTTGGGGCATCAAAGTCCATAGTTTTCCAGACAAAATGTTTGCACAACCCTCCCCTCTAAAAAGGTTAAAGCACAGGCTATTAGTCAATAGGGAGCAACTAGTTAGAGATTATCGATTTGTTATCAGTTACTGAGTAAGGATAAGAAAATAAATAAATCATAATTACTAATGAAAATGTAGGTGATTGCAATCTTTCCAAAATACTTAGATGTAAATTACATTATGGACAAAAGTATTGGGACACATTGGATTCAGTTGTGTGTGAGCAATAAAACTATACTGACAAGTGTCACATTGTAGTTTTATATTGCAATAAATATCATTACAACACATGTTTTTATTCATCTTTAGGTTAATCATGTTTATTTTTAATTATTTTATTTTCCAAAATGCGTTTGTTTTAACTAAGTTTTACTTTACCTTGACATTTTTTGCCCTCATTATAATCTTTTTACATGGGGTACCTCCAAATTTCTATAATATTTGTCATGTTCTGACCATAAATAATTATTTTAAACACCAGGTAATCATCTCTTTTCTTCAGCTTTCACACAAGAAGAAACTTAATAGTATTGATTTGCCATTAATCCTTATAATTATTGACAACTGTTACAAATATTTTTATTATGACAATATTTTAAATCAAGAAAAATGGAAAATCCTACAAGTTGTAGGTGTGATTTGTTCCAATATTTTCGTCCTTATAGTGTATAACAGTCGACTATGCCAAAACCCTGTGTTTATGTCATCTGATAAGAAAGGCTTCGAGTTCTGGAAATTCAACAATACTTTCCCTCTGAAGTAAAAAGGCTCCAACTTCACTGGCCTTTTAATAAAAGCCTAACAATAATCAGTTTTCAGTACTGTTGTGAAGTTAATACTACCTAATTTAACCAGATGATTTTAGGAGTTGTCAGCTTTATTACCAAACTTACACCATTTATTAGAAAGTTATCAAAAATGTATGAATTGGAGTAAGTTATATTACTTTGACCAAAAAATTACAATAATTATGTCACTTATTAACAGCTTAACTAGTAATTTGTAACCATTTACATTCCCAACATTGCCCGTTGCACTGTAAAAGCCGTGACTTCTATGACTAGATTAAGGGACATCTGCAGGGAAGCCATTTGTGTCACCCTGCTGGGTTGGGTTAAAGGTAATGATCATGCGCTTGATGGTTCCTGAAACCCCTCTGTGATAGAAGTGGGGTTATGAGCATCAAGTGTGTGTCTGCAGAAACTGACAGAAACAGGAAACAGACTCTCCTTTGTCATCACATAGTCCCTCTATTGTGTTCCTCGGTGATTTAGCCGTGCAGCCGCAGAGAGGGTCCTCGTCCTGAGGGCACCATACATGTTTCACCTCCTTAATACGGAGGCCCACTGCTGGCCTGTAAATTTCACTGGCATGCTTAAATGTGCACTCCAGGCGCTTTCACCGTGGGAGGCTGAGGCTGCTGACTGAGGGGGGCTGTCATTGCCACTCCCGCCTCTCTTCCGTCAACCCTTCTGGGGCTATAATGAGTGTACGTCGCACAGAGATGTTGTAGCAATGAGCGTCTTTATTCATACACGTCACAGTTATCAACGCTTATGCGGTGGAACTTGCGCGTGTTTATCCAGTCTGCTCAGTAAACCTCAATTCTCATGAGAATCTGACATTTCTTGTATTCTTACTTCTCTCTGTCTGAGTTCATATTACGCCAGCGTAGGTCATGTAAGGTAAAGTTTCTACTCAAAGTAAATTCAACATTTCAACGCTTGAGCCAAACATCCTTAGGCCTGTGTGTGGGCAAGTGAATTATCACTTGGTGGTACGTCGTAGCTGCCACATATCTGTGGCATCTCTCTAGCTGTGAGATAAACACACTTGACTTAAGTAATGCTGTAAGTGCCATTCATCACACCAGATGTTACTTCAAAGAACTTCATTATTGTAGATTTCTTACTTTGGTCATTGGTGTTTCTGCAGAACATTGAAGTCTAATTTCCTACACACAAACTTACATATTTGGGTTGCAAATGTTTGATTTGGCTGGACTGAGGTGTGAAGTACAGTGTGGTTACCGCTGCAGATACCTCTGCTCTGTAGAGCGGTTTGTTCTGTCAGTACATGAAACCCACCTGTTAAGAAGGTAATGCACCATTGCTGGGTTTTTTTGTGTGTGTGTGTGTGTGTTAAAACGTCAACCAATAGATTTTTTTAAAGTCCAAAAAACACTGATGCTTAAAACATATTGTGCATGTTGGAAAGTAACGCTCACAGTAATTCATTTAGAAATCTGTAACTGAAGTTTATCCCTTAAAGACACAAAAGCATCTACTGATCTAAAATGTTTAATAAGTTGTCATAAGCAACATAGATTCACCAATAAAACCCATGTAGTTTGACAAATGACAGTGGTGTAGATGTTTGTTTTTATGTAGAATTAATGATATATTTTGCTGAAAAAGTCATTTTTTCTTCGGTTTTATCTGTTCTGATATAATAACCTTTTAATTTACTGGCCTTTTATTAACACCTGCATGTTCAGTAAATTAAAAATAGGAAAATACTTGATTTTTACTGAAAAATGCAAATGATAGTATTATAAATGGTTATAAATCACTTGGTAATGGTTAAATGTAGAGAGAAATTCATGTGGACGTCACCACAAAAAATAGTTCTGGGTGTTTATGGGTTAAACTAAGTGTAAAACATCTTTTTATTTTATGAGCATCGTTCATCAACTTCAATAGAGCCAAGTTCAGTCAACATTCAATTTCCCTATTAAATGGTCTGTCTCTGTTTATGTGAATTATTATTCTGTCATTACATTAAACCCACCTGCTTAGAAGGAAAAAGCAAAGGTAAGATTCAGGGTGTAACCCAAGGCCAGAAAGCCACACATAAAGGTGTGGGAGTGGTGCCCAAATGACAGCCTTACCAGACTGTTTACAAGCCCATTAACCTTAGATATGTATGGCATCTGGAAAGTAAAGGGGGCATGAAGATTATGATCCATCTTGATGACTGTCTGCCATTACTTATCGCCAGACCGGTTTATCATCATATAGTAGGTGTGACCTAAACTTTAGAGCAGAGAATCACCATAATCAGAGATGATGTGGCTCCACTCAGAGAGAGAGAGAGAGGTTCTAGTCTGCTTGACCAATCGCATCATTTGTCTTCCTCATATGTCTGCCCACATGAGCCAGTCCTCCCATTCCTCTGAAGAGGTATGCTAATGGAAACCAGCTGGTTGCCCGGTTGCATCCTCAGGGAGTGGGTGGGGTGGGGGGTGGGCACTGCGCCCCTGTCCCACCCGTCTCGCAGCTAAAACATAGAGTGAAAACACAGGAATGAGGCTCACGTCACAGCAGGGTGGCGGACTGCTGTTGTGTCAACTGGAGCTGCACGCTGGCACTCCTGATGGAAAACCTGCATGTCTGGGTTGATTGCTCAAGCCCTGATGCATGAGCGCCATGGAAGCAGGCCATGAGCTATTCTGAGCCGCTCTCACATTTGTAAGTCGTTCTGCGCTGACCAGCTGTTGACCCTGTTTGTTGACTTTGTAAATTAAATAGTTTTAAAAATCCTCTGTTAAGGGCAAAATGTAATAATGCGCCGTTAACGTTCGATTTGTTCCAATGTAACGTACATGGAGAAACAGGACCGGAACAAACACGCTGAACTTTCACCATCTTAAATCAAATAAAAAAACTGGACCGCCACACAGTAAATCATGTGGCGTTGAGAACATAAGGGCATTACTGGAGTTACTCAGGGAGCACAGAGTACAGAAGCTAATAGTTCAATCCCGACTTTTTTTTTTTTTTTCTTGAGTAATTCCTCCTGAAATTATGCAAGTCTTTCATGTTGATCACTTTAAACATGTTTTCATTGGCATCAACTAACAGCATACCAGACCTCCAGATGGTCTTTGTTTGGTTATTTTTAGTTAAATAAACTCTATGCAGACTTTTAACTTCAGTTGTACCTCACATTTAGGGAGGCAAAAGCTGGCTGTGATGATTGATGCATAATTGGAAAGGAAAGGCTGTGAGGAAAATCAAAATGAGTCATTTATCAAGTGAAATTCCTCATTTGGATGTATTTTACTAAGGAATTTTATGTTTGTGTTGTTTTACGTTTTAGGTTGGATATAGTGGTTAAAGAAAAACAGCTTGGTGGTATAGAGTATAATCCATTGGGTATTACATGTGTAAATAATATAATTGTATTCTAGAAGCATCTGAGAAGTGTAGGACCATACATAAATTTCAACTTTTGATTAGTAGTTGATAATTGATTGTTTAATTATTGAACTTAGATGTTTTTGATTGGTTTGTCTGTTGGTCTTATTTTAAGCGCCTTGAGACATTTTTTGGTTGCTATTTTGGTGGTATGTTAATAAATTGAAGTGAGGTGAAGCAAATTGAACTGAATAAAAAAGTAGCTTTGCATGTCTGATACATCTAATCAAATAAAAAATTTGTTTCAGAACAGTTGATTCACCAGCCATTTGACTAAACCACCCCACATATAATGCATTTAATTGTATTTTTAATTGATTTAAACATATTCTTTCATTGTATGTAGAGGCAGGAATACACTTCTATTTCATTGTGAGTCAGTGTTTTGCAGTTTAGCTATCCACGCACATAGTGTTATTAAAAGTCCATTGTCCAGAGATATAAGTGCAACAGGTGTAATGCTAAGATTAGATGCTGATATATATCTATATATAAACTAAAGTGCATTCATTATTCACTATGTCAAGTATTATTTGTCTGTATGCCGCCCTTTACTGCTGGATTACTTTTGATTTATTGCTTGTTTTGGTCATTTTAACAGTTGGTCTGTTGTATGTTCAGCACGGCGCTGTCTGTGATCGCATGTTTACATGGTTGGCCGTCCGTCCGTCGTCATGTACAGTATGTGTTTGTATTTGAGCTGTCTCATTTCAGTGAAGTGCACGTGCGCCTTGAGTCTGTGCCAAGAACCAGGTCCATTTGTGGTCATGGGTGGTATTGTGTCGCTCTGCAGATGCATCACAGTCTCCAAGGAGGAGCTAAAATAGGCAACTAAAGCCCTGCCTGTAACAGTTGTCTGTTTAATTTAGCTTGTAAAGTATCCTGCTCATGTGCCCCCCACCCCCCCACCTTTCCTCTGGCCTATATTCCACCCACTATGTGCCCTATATCTTATATCCCTCCAACATTTGCTTGAAACCACCAGGGTATTTCATAGTCCATCAAGTCCTACTCTGCTGTCTACTGCTAAACCATCTAAATGATGAACGTATGCATTTGCTCAGCCTAATCTTTGTCTGCAGCGCTAAGCAGTGCAGGACATGAGATTTTCAGACTCTGTAGACAAACTACGGGTGGTTAGTGAAGTAATAGAAAACTATATTTAACATCACCTCTGCAAAATGTGTTGAGAAGTGATTGGATGATCTTTAACCCTCAAAGACCTAAACAACTGTTGGTGACCAAATGCATCTACTGATTTAATTATGTTTAATAACTTTTTAACCATTAATCCTATAAATACATAGAAATAATTCAGGTAGAATGCAGTTACTCAGCTTTTCTGTGGCATCATATATGGCCCATTTGAATGTTCATTTCTTGCAAGACTGATAAGATAAAATAAAATATACATGTTAGTGAGTGTAGTTGATTTATTTATTTATTTATTTTGGTGAAGTTAATGTAGTTTTAAATTCAACAAGTTGATTCATTGTTTTGATTATGTTTTCCATTTTTCAGGGGTAATATTTTATGCTTTTATGTTATCACAAGTTGCTTGCTAATTGGAATTGGCTGCTATGGGCTGTATTTAGTACAAGCTAACGCTGTTATGTCTTTAAATAAAAAGGGGAAGAATAGAAGAGAGCCTAAACAACATTTATACTGTTGGTTTTCTTAATTTGGAATGGTGGCAAGCAGTCATTCGATGGGAACTGTATTACTGTGTGTTTTTAGGACCACATGATTGAATAATTTACAGAACAATTAACCAACATTATTGATATCAAAATAATTGCTCTCTAGAATTTTCTGTTTACCAAATCCCCTGTCCTTATAAGACTTGGGTTAAACAGTTTGTAAATATACTCGTGATTGGTTTTTCTTACTGAATCTAATGCCAGACCGCACATTCAGTGGGGCTATAAGAAGTAACAGACAACACTGTGCGCTTGAATTTGCTCTGAGTGACAACTTACCTAAAAATGTTTGAAGTATATGATGTTGTGAAACCCACTAATCTGTTGTTTCAGATCATAACAAATGTTAAAAATCATTTACACTTACTGTTTGACCTAAGCCTCCTGTCTGCAGACTAAAACAGGAAACCCTGGAGAGTATAAAGCAGGAGTTCCTGTATAGCTGCATCCCAAATAGTCCCCAGGAAGACAAAGTCCCAGAGCGTTGACACTGTTGGACACGTGGTAACCCAGAGCCAGGCTCCTGCCACACTGCCTGCTTTGTTTGCCTCTCTACAGTTCAACAGAAACGTGCGGTTCCCTTGATGCCATTACCCCGGTTTCATTTACCCCAGGCCAAGAGGGCTGATACAATGAAAGTATATAGCAGGAGGGTAATCACGTCCAGCTGTCTTGTGTTACACATGGCAGCAAGCCTATTTATAAGGGATATGACGAAAAAAATGAATGCTGCAACAATAAATTGGCTGGAAAATGACATAGAGACTGCAATAAATAAGTTCGAATGAACGCTGTGTCTGCTAGTATTAGCATTAATAGCATTTACTGGATACTAAAGAAGAGCTATTCAGGTTAATTTTAGCACAGGGTAACATTTTGGTCAGGATTTCCCTACATGGTCGTGCCAGAGCGAACAGACAGTTCTACTCCAGGATTGTTTAAGAAGTACAGGGCCAACTTTTGTTACACTGTAAAACAAACTTCTCGTGAAGAGACTCTCGTGAACGTGCATTAAAAATGTAAGTGAGGTCTTATTCCTGGTATGGCTGCTCATTAGACCTGCTCTATGTTGTTGCCATAGTAAATCTGTCGTGGCTACTCATATCACAAGCAAGCAAAGGTTGAGCTGATTTGATGATTTGTTGACTTTGGCAGCTAGGCATGCTGGGAAAAATGTTTCCGCAGTCTCTTGGCCGTGTTACTGCCACCCGATGCCACCACAAGGCAACGTAATGGGTGGCCAAGTGTGACCACAATTAAAGAGTTTCTTTTGCCATGTTTCCCACTTCCACGGCAAAGGAAACATTTAAGTGTACGAGTGTACAATATGTGCACGTGCATGTGTGCAAGACATTTCCTTAAAACGGGGAAATACTATGATTATTTTGATAGATATCGTGGATGCAATGTGAGTCATGATTTTACTGGGACTGGTCATTTTTGCCTTTGATTTTCACTGAAAAATGTAAAAATAATGATGTGATTGTAGTTAGAGTCTATGCAAAAGCGGAAACATCCTCCTATATTAAAACATCTTGTAGACTAGTGCATTATTATAACACAAAAATGATTTATTTATATTTGTAGGTTGTGACTCAGTTTACGTTAGGAAACTGAACTTCTTGCAATTTTAATATTACATTTGATCAGGAATTTCGATCCCATCCTCACTTTGAAGTACATGAAAGATACAAGTGCTAAGCTACATTTCCTTGTTTCTCCACTGTAAGATAAAACAATAGGGTTGTGATTACTTCATTATTTGGCATCTTCACGACGCTTCCTAAACGACCCAGCGGTGACCCCTTTATCATTTCCCGCTTTTTGACCTATTTGTTAATAGTAGTACATATGTCTGATGCGGTGGCGTCAACATCATATTCTGCTTCCTGTAGAAACGTGCAAGATCCGCCACAGGGGAAGGCGAAAATATATACAAAAGGTATTTGTTTATGTCTGGCGGAGACTTTCAACTGTCCTCATGAGGTACATTTGACAAATTTGTGCTGCTGTGTTACATTTTTATCAGGGCTTTGTCTAGAAACAATGACTGAAACAATAGCGCTGAAGTAATAGCGACCCATATTTTTTTGCATAGTGACAACATCAGCTAGAGGAAGCATCTGCAGAGCTCCTCTATCACCAGGATGAAACAGCCTCAAACACACATGCACACCAACCTGTATCTCATCTATCAGAGATCAAATTATTTATCAAAATAGGGATAACTGTGGCCTTAGAATAGTTTACATATACAGCTGTTCAGTTAATGAACTTATATAGGAGTCTTCATTCTCCTGGAAACTGTATCTCTAAGTCTAAGACTAATTCATTGCATAAGAGTACAGATAACAAGTTTCCTGTTTATGAACCAAAAAGACTTATCATGATGTTGAAGGAAGTTAATCTCTCAAACTCAACTTCTCAAGGAAGTTGTCAGATGCTTATTGTTGTTTCTAAACACAAACATAATTCAGAAATAGCATTTGGATGCTTGTAGTTGAATTATTTTATGAGTAAAACGTAATAAATAAGAGTGACTGAACCTGACTGCAAGTACAAATATGGACATTGACTGGGGTTTTCTTTTCCTTTTTTTTTTTATCACTATTAGTAAAACTGTTTTCTTAGTGGTGGTAACATGTAAACTAAATACAGGCATAATAAATCAACCTCTATTTATTGTTGTCTTTCCACCTCGAAAGACCCAGATTTGCTTCCTTAAAAGGATTTCATCTGCATTCAGGTTTTTTTTTTAGCACTAGGTTTATTTTACTTTTAAGAAGAGCCATACATGTTCATGTGGTTGACACCATGATGGGGTAAAGGTAGACTGATATGGCGTTGATGGGAACAGCTGAGAATTACAAGACATTTTGCACTTAATTCAGTCAGTTCCAATCGGATAAATTAGGGTTTTATCAAGAGTGTAAAGGGTTGTAATGAACACAAATGAGATACAGTGGTTGCAATGAAAATAGCATTGAAACAAATGTGTTGAATATCACAGTGTGGGGGAGGAACTGGACTATGAGGGAGCACATCTGTTTATTTATAGGTGGCTGGCTGCTTTTCAGAGTCAGATATTAGACTAATACAGCTATAGTTAGCGCTGGCATGAAATCAAGTTGTTGTTGATAGTATGTAGTAAAAATAACACGCTGATGATTTTGGGAATGTTTGAGTGGTAAACCTATTCCATCTGCCAATTTCCACCAGGGAAGTGAGGCACCTTTCTCTCCTCCTTTATAAATCCCAGCTGTGGTTTTAACTGTCCAAGGGTCAAATGTTGAATGCCTTCTTCATGATGCATGTGAGACCATAAAAGTTTCCTGTAATTTGTGTTTACGTGAACATTGTTTTAAAAAGCAATAAATCCATTACACTTGAATTCTCAAAGGCGTAAAGAGATGTATATCTGCTCCCGTGGGATCATTATTGGATAAAATATACTTTTGTTTGTGTGTTGCAAAAAGAAAGATGGATGATGGCAAAGTTTTGAAATAGCTCATTGTATGTACTTTCGCAAACACGTGAGTTACACGCATGCTGCGTTAAGTACAACATGGTATTTACTGCTGTTTATCTGTGAAATGGCCTCATGTATGACAGTGCAGATGGTACACGTTTCCTGTCAGCTAAGTGATGGTCCTCCTCTGTTTTAGTCAGGAGGAAATATGTGTTTTCTCATGGGACACATTACAACACACCGCCGCATCTAGCAGCTCTCAGTCTTGCAAAAGGTTAGGATTTTGGTTGATTTATGTTTTAGAAACAGCAACAAAGCCTGTTCCCAGGATTCTCAAGGTTCACACTGTTTTACCTTTAAAATACACATCTAAAGGTTTTTTTTTTGGAGGAGTGACAGTAGATTAGAACTGACCATCCATTACAGTATTTATTACAGGTATTGAGAGTTATGAAATGACAGTTATGCTATGAAATGGAAAAAGGGAGGATGATGGGACTTAATAAATTGCTTGATATCGTGAGGGAAATATTGTTCATGTTTCCCCTACGATAAAATATGAAAAACACTTAAAATATACCAAAAGTAAGTTTTAATTTATTTGTGTAAATAGACACAATCTTTCATATCAACATATTTACCTTATGTACATGTATACAGTGTACAAAGAACTCTGACTCTGTTCCTTTACCTTCCTTTAACTCTTTGTCAGATAATTTTTTCTGGAAATGTGAGTTTTGATGCCCAATAACCTGTTACCGTAAGCTTTCTGATTCATGGTGTTGGTGCCTGGAGCTGGACAGACTTCTGAGATTATTACTAACATCAGACAGTCCAAAAATTTTTTCCACTTGTTGGAGTAAACATTTCAGAGTGAACATTTTTCACAGGCAGACTGCATACATTTGGTATGAATGTCTGGCGTTTTCCTGTTAGTCAGAATGATTTGGTTTTGGACAAGCTGGATGTGTTCAAGTCCTGTTGGATGCTGATGCCTTGTAACTTGTAAACTATTTCTTTTTACTTGTGCCAATGAGTGAATGGTTAGTTTCTGATTCATTTCATTGCAACAAGCTGCAAATGTACAGCACTAATCAATAGATTTATATTAACAACAGATCAAATTACTGTTTTATGAATGATGTAGCACAAAAAATGGCGAAGCTGACTCATTATACAGAGCACCCAGGGTGTTTCAGGTCAATGTTTTGGTTTTGTGGCCTACAACTTCAGCGCCTCATCAGTGTTGTTGACACTGCAGATCGACAAACTCACTGTATCTACATGACCTGCTCCAAAAACCACTATGGAACCCAGAGCATCATTTAGGAGCTAACAAGACAATTATTTACCACAGGAGTTTGTTGAAACCAAGCAGCAACAGTCATGGCTTAAAGTCTAAGCCAAAGTAGATGTATCTTATGACAACCACCAGATGCTCACTTCTGTTGACTAAGATTGAACCGTCTATATAAATGTTTTTTCCAGGAGTCATTCTGGTCTCATTTGCTTTATTGGGAAGATCCAAGTTCTAATGTCTGACATGTTAGCTTTGGCTGACAAATACTAGTTGGAATTTTGCAGATTCTGATATATGAATAAAACATATTCTTATTCCAAACAAGCAGCTCTACTGTAGTTGAACCCAAATGTTTCATATCTGTAGGTTACTGTCAGTTAAATGTTTATCCATTAGCTCTTCTCTACTTCTTTTCCAACTCTACCATTGTATGTAAATAATCACTTATTGTGGCTCCAAAAAATCACAGTGGTACCAGCCAAAATGCAAAGAAACCCAGAAACTACCATGTCATGGTAACTTCATCCATGTCTCCATGTCTTTTTTACATAGAAAATCTATTTTTACTCATTGAACCACTGCAAAATGGATAAGATTACATTTGTATCTCCAAGGCAATTCAATTGCAAAATTTCACCTTTACTAGTAATTGTTCTTTAAAATGATTTATATTTTAATTAGTTTCATTTTTTGTTAGGTTTTTCTTAACTGTTTTATCATCACTAATTCATTAATTTGTGTTTTCTCAGTTCTATTGTACTTAAGATCTTCACCGCCAAGATATAGCAAGGTTAATAATAATAATAATAATAATAATAATAATAATAATAATAACATATTGAATATATTTCTACTTCTTATTTACTTTGCCTAATATCTCTGTTATGGTACAATTTGTCTCACTGTCACCAAGTGGCCAAAAATATGTCTTCTATACTGCTTTAAAGTGTAAGGTCTATTTCAATACGTCATTTAAGTGATAAAGTTACTGTATGACAGCATAGCACTGCACAGTTAAAGTAACAAAACAACAACAGGAAAAGCACATAATGGGCAAAGCAATACAAGTTTTACAGGTTTAGAAGCAGCTTGACAAAATCCTTGAAGGAAGGCGCTAGAAAATATCCTGCCACTGGAAGGATGTGGATGGATCTGACAGACAGGATGAAGGTGTTCATACTCTGCTTATCCAAAAAGCTTTTTAGCTGAATTAGCTGGAAGACACGCTTTCCTACTCCTACACACTTTTGCCATTCAAGGCTTCTGAACATCTGCTAACCTATTCTGATTGGTTCTATTGGGGAAAGCAGCTGCTATATCCTGACCTGTAGTGAGCGTGGTGCTGAAAATGTAAGTGATTGCTTCATTTTCAGGCTTCTTTCAGTGACACGTTGAGATTTGGTGCTTAAGTGCATGTCTGCCATATGCTGGAGACATTACTATAAATACATTAAATTTCAAGTTGTCTCCCGGTGTCTCAGTGTACACACATAACCTCAGCTTTTGACAGACTGAATCCATTCATCACTTGACAAAAAAAAGCTTTTTTCCATTTAAGCTTAGGTTCCCTGGCATTAAGCCCTTGAATGAAATGTCCTCAACCTGCGAGTTATCCAAATATCCATTGTCCTAAAAAGGAAGGCTTTTGTGAGTGTTTCCCTCAAGAGTTAATAAAGACTTCTCCTGACCAGATTTAAGCTACATGCTTTTGTGGGAATGGTTTGGCCGAGAGAGGAGCTCTTGTGCGTTTCAGCCAAGCGTGAGGCATTTAAACTGAGGATCAGAGCCTTCTGCAGCTTGACGTCATCCTCCCTGCACCCACCGTGGTAGAACTGCTGTGTGAGCGTAAAGGGGCAGCGTGGTGCGGTGCCATGTTGTTGATCAGATTAACATGTGAGCCCGCTACAACTCGGCTAAAGTTCAGTGTAAAAGCTATAAAATGCAGTGAAGTCAGATTCATTCATGAAGTAGGAGTATTTATGTTGCAAAAACATGACGGCGCGTTGTATATATGTGTGCAGGAAACGGTCAGACAGACAGCTGAGAGGGATACGGTGGAAAGAAATGTTACTAAAGTGGGAGTTATTCTCAGTCGCACCAAATAAATGAGTCCTGAGTGTGAACGTAAACACTGAGATAGCTTATTGGCAAAAACTTTGCTCCGGAGGGAAGGGCGCTGTAGGTGAAGGTTTGATTCCCAGCTGTTTTCTTTAAAAACATCAGGGATGGCGAGCTGTCCCACATCCTACGAGTTGACTATACGAATATGCATACGGGGAAAAAGAGGTTGCAACTGGTGTGTCGTAAAAAAAAAAAAAAAAAAAACCATTGCAACCGCTATAACGTGCAACATATTTTTTTGTTTTCCTGTCGTCTTATAGTTAAGAATTTACAGTTTCCAAAGTATGGGAACAGCTGGAAAACAGTTGTTTCCTGCTGGGTCTGTTGGCGTCTTTACAGTATGGATGGAAGCATTAATAAGTAATTTTGTTCATGAGATGATGAGAGGGTTTAGACCGTTTTTATGCTAGCATGTAGAGAACTGGAAGTTTTTTCCTCTCTAAGGATACTATCAAAAAATTCTTAATCTAGCGCAAAGCCACTAGGATCTGAAAATTTCCGCCTTTAATGTCCCGCAGTGGTAGTGTCAAACAACTGTGATAAACAGTTCTCATAACAACCTAATGAATGGGGCGAAATTGCAACCAAGGTCATTTGTACAACCAATTTTTCAAAACAGATGGCCCCTTTTATCATCAGTCTGAAGTCAGATGAGATGACTAGTCTGTTTATTGAAGTCATTTTCAGTCAAAATACAAGGTGTGATCATCATTTCTAGGAATAATTAACTGTTTTATCTGTAATTGTTTATGCTAAGAGTCCTTATTTGCACAGCTGTCTCACCACTTTCTTGTGTTTACCTTTTAATGGATATACCCACAGCTTTTTCCAAACCCCACTGTGTAAGGTCAGTCAGTAGTTGTGAAAAAGCTTCAAAAGAGAAGTGGTAGATCTATAGTTGTTGTTTTTTTTTTATTGCATTGGGGAACAAATAGAAGGAGTGCAAACCAACCTAAATAAAAAATATACCATCAAAATGAGTTTAAATACATTGTGGCTTTAATCCAACAACAAACCTGTTATTTTTGGCCACAGTTTTTATTGTAATGGGCCTTAAATATAAGAATCAGATTATCTTAAATGGCATCGAGACCCACCCGGCGGCTTGTGTGCTTGAATCAGGATTAACACAGTGGAAGCCTTTTGACTAAAGAGCGACCTGTCACAGCTCCACTGGCATGTAAAGAACAGTTGTTGAGTTTCTTTCCAAAAGTCTGTTGGTGGCAGGCAGTTAACACTATCCGCTATTCCACTCAGCTGGAGCTCAGGAACTCCTCTGTTCCATAAATACAGGAATTAAGAGCAGGATCAGGAGGGTGTAGGTGTCTGAACTAAGGATGGAAACTTAGGTGGAGTAACTGGCAGCATCGATCAAGGGATAATAAAAGCTAAAGCCAAGCGTTACCAAACATCCTCCAGCTCTTCTAATATTGGTTCGCTGAGATTCTCTGGATTGTTACTGGCCTGTAGCGCTGTGTTTGTAAATGAAGGTAAGTCTTTATCTGCAGAATAATAGCTGCCACAACACTAATGTAATGGAAATATTATGCCCTATTCACTTGGGCTTAAATGTTGCAGTTAAAGCAAGGGGTTGAGCAACAGCGAAGTAAATTTCAAATCATTATGTCCCCAGTTCATGTGGCTTGTGAAAATGTGAGATAAGCAGTGGAGACCCGAGCCCTGAACTCCCAGGAGGTCAGTTCACTCAGAGGCCAGCGGACAGGGGCCATTTGAAGCATTTAATGACTGCTAAGACTGAGGCCTGTGCCACTGCCTTACATAGTATACCACTAGTTGTCTTGCAGTACTACATGGCTACAACATAGTTCACGTTACCTCCTCGCTGAGCAGACATAGTAAGAACAACACCGGCTCTATGAGGCCAATGAGGCATAAACTGGACAGTGATAAATGAGAGGTTAAAACGTCTTTGTTGCTGATGACTGAGTGGTCCTACTGTGGGAACAGTATTTCCTTTTCTGATTATTAATTGTTTAGCAGATTAACAGATCATTCGGATACACAGTTGATAGCTAAAGGCACAAATCTGTTGTTTTATTCTTGTTTTTTTTTTTTTTTTATCATCTTTTATTCTTTATAGCCTCTATATTGTATGGTGGTAAATTATCTTTCCTTAAATTTTAGAGTTTGAGTTGAACACAAGCTGGTTTTACACAAGAACCAGTTCAGTGATTAACAATGACTATATGCATGATCTCTGTTCTTTTGTAATAAACCATAAATCCAACCGCATCATGACAGAATATCACACAGCATATGTCAGCAAGGCCGCACTTTTATCTTTGTGCAGCACCGTTTCCCAAATGAGCTCCAAATCTTCCGTTTTTGTCTGTTCATGTCCTGCACAAACGTTTACTTTCCTGCTATAACTCTCTCACTGTTGATGAGTTGGGTGGGGTTTTTTTTTTGTTTTTTGTTTTTTTTCCCCCGACGATGCCTCATGTGTTCAATACCCAGACTGGGTTCTGTCTGTGCCGGAGGAAGGAGGATGGGTGTGTGTTGACAGTGGTAAACACGCTGATAATGGGCAGAAAAAGGACGAGAGCCGCAAGTGACCACCGGAAAACACAGGGAAGCCATTGTGTTTACATTATGGGTTTGGCTCCATGTTGGGAGACATCAGTTGGGCAGAGAGGCACAGTTTGCCCCTGGAGCTTGTGTACTTTTGCCGCCGCTTTTAGACTCTGAGATTAGAGCCAGACCTACCAACCTGCCTTCAAAGAGCCGAGTCTATCTGTAATGGACAGCAGAAATGAAAAAGCAACATTAGTATCTCCTTTTCCCATGTAAGTCTTTCAGTCCTCTCATCTAATGAAGATATGGGGTTGAATAACATTTAGTGCTGTTTTCGCTCTAGTCTACATTGTCTCCAAAACTGATGCCAAATCAAACACTTTTTGTGGTCTTAGATTGAGCTGCCAGAAACGCAAAGATGTCTCTCAGAGGCAATGCCAGCATATTAAGAAAAAAAAGAAGTCCATGTGTTCACTTTTCAGAGAAGCTGCAGTGGTGGTCCTGCTTCTATGACTTTAAACAGATATAATGACACAAAGGAAAGAGACATTAATGAGTGTGACATGTTAGACATATGCATTAAGGCCCATTGTATTTTCTCTAGGATCTTAATGATTAGAGAGATAACATCATAGACAGACTGTACAATGTTCTGCTTCATTGAAATCAGTTTTTACATCAGGCGTCATTTGGAGGAAAAACGTTAAATTGCTATAAATCACCCTGTCCTTTACACGACAGTTAAATCTTTGATGGTAAGATTTGTGTTTATGGTTAGACAGATTTTTATAGAAGAGCTTTGTTGTCTGTCCTCTCCACAGAAGGATGTGAAGGATGTGTTCACAGCCATCACATTTGAGGTGGCGTACAGTCTGGGGAAGCACGTGTTGACGGGACATCAGGACCGAGACCTGCCCGCACTCACCCCAGTCCTACGATGGAGGAAGGGACATAAGATTGCAGTCAAAAATGAGGTAATACGCACAAAGGTGTACAATGTGATGATAAAAAATGAAATGATGTAGCGTATTAAGGAACATTTTAATTCTTATTTTGAAGAGCTGCTCAAAAGACTGGTTAAAACACTGTAACATACATACTTTCAATTTATTTAGAATGATGTTAAAAAAAATAGTAAAAGAAAACTAAATCATCCCAATTTTTTTGCCATTTGTTGTCTCGGTTTAAAACTATTCTATTTCTAACATATTCTAAGAACTATCAGGAAAATATAACTAATAGCCCACAGCACACACAGAGCAGCATGTTCTATAGGAGGCATTCTACTGGATGAGGGAGTTTCCAGCCTCTCATGCCTCACAAAGATGCAATTTAATTTAATGGTCCTTGTATGATGTATAATTTTTTTTTTTTAGCATTTTATGTAAGTATATTTAATTCAATTTTCCAAACCAAACAAAATAACTCTTCTTTAACTCGGTAAAGGTACCAAAACAATAGTGCCTGGATGTAGTTTGTATCTGTACTGTTCCCCATATGCGCTGGAATTTTGTTTTGTGTTTATTTATTTAGTTGAATTAGATTTTTTTTTTACTCTTATGATTTTAGCTTGATTTTATATAATATTTTAGTATTCTATTCTATTCTATTCTA
>JAPQRQ010000008.1:11870173-11931222 GCA_037367365.1 Apogon talboti
TCTATCTATCTATCTATCTATCTATCTATCTATCTATCTATCTATCTATCTATCTATCTATCTATCTATCTATGTCAATAAGCATCAATTTAATAGAGATTTGATGACTGCCATATTATTGACGCATCATTTGCTGAGATTTCAACATTTACCACAGTACATACAGTATTCATTATGTCACCAACAGAACTAAGAAATTTTAGCTAAATTCTGCAGCCTCATTTTCCAAAAATCACACATTTACTCATGAAAATCCACAAAAAAAGTTGAGTACACAGGGACAGTCTGGTAGAATACGTTTCCAATAAAGCCGGTTGATGCACTGGCAAGGATATATCAACTAGTGTTTATATTTTTATCTGAGTCCATCATGCTGTGATCCCACATTCTCTGATGCATTCCAATGTGGATAATTTAAAGGATGTGAGCGCAGGGAACAGCTGGGGACTACGGGTAAATGGTTGTTGTTTTCGGGGTCCTCAGCTGTGCTCAAGGACAGACCCTCCCCCAATAGTTGCATGTTGAGTGATTGAATGGCCCACCAGATCATATGCGATGATTATACAGAGCACCCAAAATCCCTGCAAGGGGGAATCTATCAAGTGATTAGGGTGTTCACGGGGCCACAGGCCTCCTGACCCTGAGCTCCAGACACGCTCGGAAAATTCAGACTTGCTATGAATATGTCCATAGCACGCTATTCTTTCAGCACTTAGTGAGTGTGCTCATTCCAGCAGCAATTACTCCCATAGGCTTTAGTGAACAGAGGTACCTTCCCCCCCTGGATCCCGACTGCCTAGAGTACACACTGCAAACTGTAATTTGTGGTCCCTGGTTGTATTGCTCGCAGCGGGTGCACTGGTTGTCAGCTGAATGACGAACACAGTTTTTATGACCCGTGACATGTAAACAAACCAACGTAAATCTTGAGGATTCTGTCAGAAGTGTGTAAGTGTACAAGTATAGCCATGCAGGATGCACATTCCCAGATTTGAACTGAAATGTGGAAAAGTCAAAGAGCGACAACCAGTAGGGCTTTCATCTTTTCTGCAGACGCAAGTGCCTTGGCATGCACGACAGCAGTTAGATTCCAGCGCGCATAGTTTGGGGGGGAAGTGTTAATGTGGGAAACTATTCAACAGAGAGATTAATCTTCACTTGTCCACTTGGTTTTGTCTTGGCTCACAGTTGCCGTCTCATGGCACATTTGTGTTCAAAGCCCATGCAGCACTGCATATTGAACAAGTTAAATTCTGCACTCAATTTCAAAGCCACCCCAGTGTTGTTTTGTGTGAACATATACATGATTATTGTGGTATTTATTATGAATATTGAAAGAATACACATTATTACTAAAATCAACATCTGTTTCAGGATTCTGTGAATGTTTTGTTCTCCGTTTAAGGCTCGAATGTTGACGTTAAACAAGACTTTGGTGTGGTGCAAAGCAAATGCCATGTTGCACTCAAGTTAAACCACTATTAACTGTGCAAATTGGTCAAAGTTATTGTGTTGGAAATGGGTCATGTAAAAAAGTAGCTTCAAATAGCTTCAAAAGAATCAAAGCCAGACTGATGTTTCACTGCACTGTCAGATAAATAAAGGTAATAGAATGGAACTTTAACAGCACTGGTATGAGAGACATATTTACATTATTTCACTGATACTCAGTATGTTCTCTACTTCCTCTGTAGCTGACTTTTACATTATGAATGCACTTTGTTTGCACTTTGACAGATTATTTCCCTGTTGACTCACATCACGGGAAAAACCTTCACAAGGGTTATTTATTGTGAAAGACTATTTCTTAAAGTTGCCGAGCCCTCCAAATGAACACAATAACTCAGAATCAGCCCTATTCTGGGCTGGAAAGATCATCTTAAGGGAATAGGATCCAAAATTGAAAAGGGGAGTGGATCATTTATTAACTGAACTGTTCCGACAAATTTTAGGGACAACACAAAATGGCCAAATTTACTGCCCTGTTGTACTGATGTCAACTGGACAGTTTGAGGAAATAAGGGGGAAAAAATGGTCATTTTAAATGGACAAGAATGTAAAAACAGCAACAAGTTGTTTATAGTTTATGTTCCAGACTTGTTGACGCTATAGTTTATTGGATGTTGAGCAAAGGTCACTAGACCACCCTGTTCTGTCCTGAGAGTGTTTTTAAAACCTAAACCCATCCATGAAATTCAATATAAAGCTGCGTTTAGATACAGTATAATTCTCAATTAGTTTGACTGTCACTGTTTCATGTGTGTTGCTGAATAACTGAATGTATTGTGCATAAAATATATTCTTGTATTTTTTTACTTTCTGCTGCATAATGGCATTTTTGGTTTACACGTAGCACTGCTCGAGTCAAAGAACACTCTAAGGAGAGTGAAATAAGATGAGCTTTTCCTTATTATTGCACTCCATTGCATCATTAGCTCTGCACATGACTTAATCTTGTGTGTCTTTGTGTGTGTTGCGTTCAAGTGTGACTCACTAACTCGGGGGTTGTTGTGTTTTAGCTGATCTTCGAGGCTCTCCACAGTCAGGAGCCCAGGGGTTATGTCGTCGGTTGGATCATCGCCATCAGCCTGCTGGTGGGGATCCTCATCTTTTTGCTGTTAGCTGTGCTACTCTGGAAGGTAAACAACACACCAACGCATTTTGTGAATGAGCATTGTCTGTTATGTTTTTACCCTATCCCAAATCTTACAAAGTTCAACAGAAATATATCACAGTAATGTTTTTTTTTTTTTTGTCTGAAGCAATGGAAGTAAACAAGGCTAAAGACGTGGTTGTCACAGCCAGAAGTGTTGACTCTACTCTGGTTAGGTTTCAGCGTAGTATCCAGTTGTAGCGAGACAGCTGGAGGTACGGGAAAAGGGGGTAGGAGGGGGAATTAAACAACCATGAAAAGGACAAATCGCAGAATGAACAATAATTCACACCATACCACTGACATGAAAGAAGAACCTAAAAGGGAAATGTCATTAACACTGATGTCCAGAGGCCCTGTTAGCACAAAACTCCTTTTCTTTTTCATTTTCCACCGGGAATACCACAACTAAACCTTGGAATGTTGGTCCTGGGATACATTTCCCCCCATTCCCCTGGTCCTTGGATCTTGCCAAAACAAACCCCACTTACAAGAGCAGCACATGTCCTGTATTGCTCATTTCAGGAAATGCCTGAGGAGAGCACAGGTCTGTATCAATAAACTTCATTAGTCAAAGGCCGATAAATGAATGGAGTCGTAGTGAGAGAGGCATCGGTCCAGTGTGGCTGCCTTGTCACACTGATGTGTTCTTTGTTCAGGTACACACAAATGATCTACTGTTTCACTTATTATACACATGGTCAATGCATGGTAATGTATGAAATGTAAATAAAGGCACAATATTACATTCCTAAAGAAACATTACATTTCTGAAAGGGAATTGCTGGAGTTGCTGTTATCCATGCAGGTGGTTTTACATGGTTTAATCCATTCACTGCAGATTAGGGACATTACATGACAGCCCACTATTTCTGAAAGCATACCATACAATCTTTAAATTCATTTCCTGCTTCCCATAATTCCCTTCATTGTTGGTTTGTTTTACCGGAGGATAAATCTCAACTTGAGCTTTAATGTTTTATTCATTAAAATTATGGAGCGGAGGCTTCCTTTTGAATCAGTGTCTCCCCGTAATAAAGTAAAGATCTCTTTTCTTAAAGTTACAAAGTTCTTCACAAAAATTAAAAAAGGCAATAAAGCAGAAATCATAAAAATATGAATTAAACACATGAATAAATCAAGTAAAATCTTTCGTAAACAACACATTTTATGAAGACGTTTAAAGAAGGTGATTGTTGAAGCAGAATTAATCTCAGCAGGTAAATTATTCCAGAGTTTGAGGTCAAATACTGCAAATGCATGATCATCTTTGACACCAGACAGGTTCTAGGAACAGCCAAAATTCCTCTGTGTGCTGATCTAAAGGGGGGCTGAGGTTCATTTTGGGTTCAATGATGCTTAATGTACTAACAAGTCTGCTCATGAAACTGCTCATGTTTAAAATCAATGCAAAGTAGTTTTTAGTTTGAAAACATACTTGAGATCAATCCTTTAGCATAATACGTTTTGTAAAATTCTCAGCAGTAACATAAAGTACGGAACTGTAAGAAAAGTGTGATTTGTATGAAACAGGTGAAACAGCAGGTTGATGACTCCGGTGATCAGATGTGACCATAGATACAATACACTTTTTGCGAAATTTACCTTATAACAATAAATAATAAACACCACACAAAATAGCAACAGCAATGGAGCAACAAACTAAAGAACAAATAAATAAATGACAGAAATAAAAGAACTACTTTAATAACACTGGAAACTGAATTGATCACCAACCACATGCATGTTTAAGCATAAGAAATGCACATAATTAATCCATTAAATAACAAATTCATTGATAAAAAGAACAGTCCACTTAAAATGAAGAAGCCGAACCATGTATAAAGATACCAATCGATGAGATGCACCTCACTGACTAACCCACTGGTGCTTTTTGACAGATGGGATTCTTCCGTCGGCGCTACAGAGAGATCATTGAGGCCGAAAAGAACAGGAAGGACAGCGATGAAAGCTGGGACTGGATGGAAAAGAACCACTGAGACTTAGAGTGCATCCCAGAGGAGCCAATGAGATTAGGGATTGGGTCGGGAAGGATCCAATAGCATGGGGTCTCGCAGCCCAGCCGCCCCAGTGGCACCAGACCCTTCAGTCTTCCATATGTGGAAGAGAAGAATATTCTCCATATTTTTTGGAGCCTTGATATTTTTTTGTGGGTGGGGGTCCAGGAAACAGGCTTCTGAGGTGACAGTGTGGCTTGCCAGAGGACACTTGCTGTGGAATTCAGCTAATCTCAAAGGAGGTAACTCCCAGCCAGCGAAGCGGAGCTGTTGATGGAGACTCACATCCGTGTGGAGATGTGGAAATGGCATGAATACTGGTGGACAACAAAACCCTCAGGGCTGTGTTACATAGCAAATTTATTTTTATACATACACTTTAAGCCATATTGTATAAAATTTGGCTTTGAGGAGAGTTGGGGTTTTGAAGGCCATTATAAACATACTGTATCTACAGTATGTTTTTCTGAAAGCACTGATGTTTGATAAGAATGAATGCCTGGGCTCCATAGCTTTACTTTATGCCAAAGATATGTCCTGTATAGTATTTGATTGGAGCCGTTTGTATATTCAGTTCTTCCTGGGAGTGAAAGATTGTATCTTTTCTGAACCATTTCCGGCTCATGGATATCACATTTTATTCATCTGACTGCCCTTCCTTCTCAAAGATTACCCGTCTGAGCTAATTCTGTGTTTTACACCCACACACACAGTGATTAAAACATTGTGTCTTTATGTCATCCACAAGTGTTGTCAGAGTTGCTCCTAAGGCCCAGTAAAAGTGTCCCCTGAGGTCATCAGGACCTACGTCAGGATGCGGTAATCAACAGCACTGTGGAGTTCTCTATTAACACTTTATTTGCCGTGTTTCCTTCGTTATTCACACTTAAAGTACAGAGAAAGGTTATATAATATACTGTAAATGCTACCATTCACAGTGCAGGCTTTGTGACTTTCCCTAAGCATTCCATTTGTTGCGGTCTGGCTCTGAAGTTGTTTGTAGGTGTCAGAATTGGATATAAAATCAGAGCCCAATATAAATCTTTACTCTGCATTGTTTTTAGTTGAGGGAATAATTGTTGCAGGTGCAAGGTGCAGTAAAGCGAATTCTCTGAAGCTGCTTCAAACTAATGCTCAGGTACGCAGCAGACTCCAAATTTTTTGAAGGTTTGAGTAAAGGCATCTTGTGTTTGGTTAATTTTCCCACTATAGGAAATGATTCACTATGCCTCATGACAAGTCTGATCATGATTTATTTCCAAACCACTCCAGACTTCTCCTAAGCACAATTTAATTTTACTATTATGTTATTAGACATTGGGTTTTACAGTGAAATGTGAGATACATTACTCCGCTGCCAGATGAAAGTCTGCAATGGGAGTCTACCTACAGTCATTTACAGGGGCCCACGACATGAGTAATGCCCTAAAAATAGGTGGGAATGTGCTACACTCAATCACTTCACATAAACCGACTCTTTGGGGCTCATGGGAAAAGCTCATTTTAAGTCAACATGAAGGAATGTCAGCGCCCTAAAAATCTGCCGCCATTAAAAGTCTCCGTGCTGAACTCCATCAGTTTTTACCCCACGTGGTCTTCAGAAACTGGTCTTGATTGTGAATGAAACTTTGCCTGAATATAGTGAATAGAATTTTGTAGTAAATGTTCCAACAGAGAAAAGTAACTCCCTTATACATTTGAATTATTTTATTTGCAAAATAATATGAAAAAACAAGCTCTGAAAAGTAAATTATAACCTTAAAACATAGCGTTATTTGTAAAAAAAAAAAAAAAAAATGCAATTCTTAAATTACAAATGATATTTTTGCTGATTAAAAGAGATATAAAGTATATCAGGAGGAAACCTTGCATTTGCATTGCTTTGGGTGTTTTTTTTAGGTCGACTGAAGTCTGATTTAAATGTGCAATGCCAAAGAACAAAAACTATATTTCCTCTTTTTCTTCGACTTCAGTGCTAAGACACTTTATGGCTCACTTTGATTGCTTGGCTTTCTCTTGTGCTGTATGTATGATTCTTTTATTGATCAGATACACTTTATAATACCAAATAATTCCACTGGCATGATGGC
Source organism: Apogon talboti (assembly GCA_037367365.1). Lineage (NCBI taxonomy): Eukaryota > Metazoa > Chordata > Actinopteri > Kurtiformes > Apogonidae > Apogon > Apogon talboti. The sequence goes on from JAPQRQ010000008.1 coordinate 11,876,935, forward strand.
ATATACTGTACACATTCACGTCTGCCCTCTGCGTCTGAATGCATACCTGAATGCAGAGAAACCGACACTTGACATTTTTTGCTAAAGATTTAACTGTGATGGTTATATTTTGTTTGTACGTTTGTTGTCACCGTTATTCTCACCTTTTTATTTGAAGTTGTTTTGTTCTGAGTATACTACTGTCACTGAATATCATTTCCATTATAGTGTGCTGTATGTTTGGTGTTTAAAATCATGTTCAAGCTGTATATTTATCTGTTGATAAATTTTAGAGTGAAATATCATGGATTCAGGATTCTGTCTTGATTTCACCTCCTTGATTCGTTTTTTTTTTTTTTTTAAGTATTTGGTGCTCTCTGCTGGTGGCTGAAGAAAAATGCTAAATTCACAAATGTGCTGAATTTATTTGCTCCAGTACTTGCATATAAATCATGTTTTCCTATGCGGTAAATACATTTAAATCACAAGGCTTTAACTTTCCATTGGATCTTGGATTGAATAGCTTCAAAATGAAAGTATTTGGTTTGTCACTTTGTTATATACTTGTAAAATAAATGTGTAGGGGTTTTGTGCTGCTAATTTGAAAAAAAAAACAAACCTTTTTTGGAACTAACTCCTCTGCAGTTGCTCCCTGAAGGAGTCACGCCTGAAAACCCATCTGATTCTGTCTCCTGCATCTTCTTCTTTCACCCCACCTACCTGCATGTCCTCCTTCAGCACATCCATAAATCTTCGGTCTTCCTCTTTGCCTCCTGCCTGGTAACTCCATCTTCATCATCCTTCTACCTATACATAATAATGAATTAGATTTATATAGCGCTTTGCTATTAACGCATACTCAAAGCTCATACAATGGATCCAATTATATATTCACTATCCCTCCTCATCACATATCTGAACCAGTGTGACCTCTCTCACTTTGTTCCTAACTCGTCCCACCTGAGCTGTCCACCTGATGTGTTCATTCCTAATCCTGTCCAATCTCTGCCTCCTGTCTTTCCATCTCTAAACCGTACAACTGTTTACATCTAAGTGAGTTTTAATTTTGAAGTATTTGCACACCAAATTTATATCAATTAATTGAGGAAGTTGTAAATGTTTTGCTGTGGACAATAACCTTCATTTACTTCCTGTATACAGCTGCTGGTTTGCATACACAAAATGCTAGAATGATGCATCTTCATTGGTCAGGTGACGCTAGTTGCTATGATACACTGACATCAAGCCCAAGCTCTTTTGTAGCGTGTAATGAATTATTAATACACCTTCCCTTGTAGTAACTCATTTTCTTCAGATAAGAGAGTGGCTCTGCTAACAATGTCTTCACTATTGGATCATGGGTGCATTAGGACTACAGCGGTGGAGCAGGTGGTGGCACCAATTGCTAGTCATTTGTGTCACTTAGTGCTGCTTTGTGAGGCTTCAGAGGACCTTGAACAATTCAGACAGTTAGAACAAGCAGCTCAGGCTGTGGCTAAAGCTACTGAGAACTTGGCTGCAGTGGCCCTCAGGTATGTACAGAGTGGAGTTTAAGTGCATGTAATGCACCGTACAGCAGTCTGTAAAGTCACTAGTGTTACATTCCAATATGTGACCTCATTTAATTTATGTAAGAGAGTGACATGTGTAATACATTACCAGAGTCAGAGCAGGGTCTTTACTTGCAGGCAGGCTCGTGAGACAGGAGATGAGGTTTTGCACATGGAGATGTCGTCCCTGTTGGAGTCCGTCTCCGTGTCTGGACAACATGTGCTGTTGGCAGCCCAGAAACTGAACATCCAGCCCAGTTTGACTGAACACAGAGAAGAACTCATCACAGCAACCCAGAATGTCTTCCTGAGTGTAGTACAAGTAAAGTAGTGTTTCTTTCTTTTCCTTTTTTTTTTTAACTTGCATTCATTGTTTTGGTATGCTAACAAATACTTAAGAAATGTAACAGAAAATTGAGTGGCTCTAGATTCCAAAGCCAAGCCAAACAAAAACAGCCACAACTTCTGATAATAAATCTGCCAAAACTAACACTGCAATAACTCTTTGCTAATTTGACAGTGAACTTAAATCCTATCTGTAATTCAAGTGAACAGTTTATCTGTATTTCATCATGTTTATTTTTACACGCACATCAGAATACAATAGATTAAACACAGTACATTATTGCTTGTGACACAACTGGTTGTGGGACAGGCTTTCTAAATCTCCCTAAATGGTTTCATATGACAACTGTATTGTATTTGGATAAAGTGATTTGCACAATTTAATTTTCAAACAATAACTTCTCCTTTCAGCGAACACTGAAGCATGACGACTTTGTTTACCGTCATTGTTCAGACACTGGGAAGAGAGTGTGTGAACTGTTTTTATATTATATTATGAAATACACTCATATGTCCGTATAGTTTAATCTGCTTGTAATACAGTACTGTTATATCAGTGTATACTAGCAGTTTATCTGTTTAATTTATGTGTTATGGTGCACACAAATCCTCATACAGTCTTATCTTTACTACACCAGTACAGTAATTACATCAACCTTGTGCAGAAGCATAACTCCGGGACAAAGTGACCTCATATATGTGTGTGTCTGCTCTTAGGTTCTGTTGGTGGACGACGATGCGTCTGTAAGGAAGGTTTTGGCTGCTGCTGACCATGTTTTGGAGATCCTGTCTGAGCTGGGTTCGTCTGTAGACATCAAGTCCCTGCTCAAATCATTCCAGGTTTTTTCTGAGGCTTTGCTTTGCTTCAACAATCTAATAGTAGAGAGAGCAAATTCCCTGCAGGATCCCAGGCAGAAGACGCATCTTTTTGACTCTTTGGAGATCCTTAGGAGGTGCATCTCAATGCTTCACACGGCCATGTGCACCACCATCAAACACCCCACGAGTGAGCAGGCCCAAGCATCTAAGGCGTACATTCTGGACAAAGTGCAGACTACAGTCAATGACATAGTTGTTACATTGAAGAGTAAATGTCACATAGGATCATTTGGAGCCTGTGGGTATTACACAGATAGGAGGGACAGTCTGTTGGAAATACTGACGAATTCCTCCGCCTCATCGCTCCAAGGCAGTAGGTTTGACAGCACGGTCAGAGATCTTGTTTTTCACTGTATGGTTGTGGCAAACTCTTCTCGCAGAGAGTTTCAGCAAAGAGTAGTAGGCCACTGCCAACACATCCTCCAGTTGTGGTCTGATATTAAATTGATTTTAAAGTCCTCGCAGGACTCTGATCAATATGAGAAGATACGTTCTTTGTTGGAGCAGCAAATAGAGATGCTTGATAAAGCTGTACTGACTGCTGTGCTTTATCAGGTTGTAGATACATTTCTCACTGCATCAACAACATTTAAAGAACTATTTAGTGTCTTAAAACAGGTCCTGGATGCAAATTCCTCCACAAAGATGGATCTGAATTTTGTTCAACCACTTGTTGAAGATTTTATATCTTATACTGATAGAATAATCCAAGTTGCTAACTTTACCTCAGCTGTGTCTGTTGATGCAAAGAGTAAGGAGACAGTTGAGACGTCAATAGCGTGTCTAAAAAGGCTCCGGGACAGGATGCCTCCTCTGTCACTGGAACTGGGGGATAATTCAGTACAAACTATTCAAAGACTTCATGAGATTTGTCAGAAATGGGAAGATGAAACCAGTCAGCTCCAGGATGCTCTCAGTGATGTCATGGATGTCAGAGAGTTCACCAGTATTACCATTAGTGAGATGATCAGTGACCGCCGTGGATGCGATGCAGCGTACAGAGAGCAAAACTCCAAACTGTTTAATGAACATGCAACTCATTTTATTTGCCATATGCAGCTGGTGAGTCAGTCGGTGAGGAGGCACTTAGACACCAGTGATGACCCCATCTACAGGAACGGGCTCCTGGTTCTGCTGAAACAAGTTCAGTCCTCACAGAGCAAAGTGGGCGGGTCGGTCAGAGACATGCTTATTGGGTCCAGTCTGAATGTGGAGGCATATTCTGGTTTTTCAGACAATGTTTCCACAGCCATTCAGCACTTCAAAGTACTTCGCGAGGGCCTTGACGGCCAACAGCACCCACATCTCCTCAGTCCACTGCGAGAGGGCGTCCGTCAGCCTGACATCCCACAGTCATATTCACCAGTCAATGACACCTGTGAACCAGTAATCACAGATCATACAGTGCAAGGCTCTGATTTTTCTTTTCTGGATTTTACGGGGAAGGATTTCCAAACCGAACATGAGGAGCACTTGGATGAAATTGTAGTAACGGAACTGGCCCATAAATATGACAGCAGTGATTTAAAGATACCAGCTGTCTCCCATGAGCCCAAAGTGATCCACAGGCCTCTTGAGTTTGACCTTTTACCCCTCTTGTATGAGGTTGTGACTGTGACTAAAGGGAAAGATGTGACAGTCCTCAACCAAGCCTGCACTGGTGTTCTGGAGCTGTCAAACTGTTACGCTCAAGCTGCGAAGGAGGCCTTAGCCGTTGTTGATGCCATTGATTGCCAGACTTTGGAGAGCTTCCGGGCTGAACTGGTGTCACTAACTCCGCTGCTTGTCCAGACAGCACAGGAGACAGCAATGAGTTCAGCAATGAGTACAGAGAGCATCTACAAACACTGTACACAATTTTCTGACCTTATCAACAACACCCGCAAGGTTTTATTGCCAGCGGCTGGGACCTGGTATCATGCAGTTTACACAATGCTGCAAGGCAATCTACCAACAATGGCAGCCACTGTGACTCAGCAACTCAGTGAAATAATGAATTTATGCACTGACGTGGTGCAGCTCTTGACATCATCTGATCTAAAGTCACAAAGTGATGGTCAGGAAACATTTAGCGTTTTGCACAACAAGTTGAACAAAGCCCAGAACAACACGAGATATCTGATAGAGTTCTCCACCGCAGAGGAAGGACAAGTAGATCAGCTGGAGGGACTCTGCATCCTCTGGGGTCTCTCTATTCAGATTCTGATGAACTCCCTTGATAAGATTCTAGGAACGTCAACTGCAATGAGCCAAGTGAGTCCAAAGAAACAGCTGTCAGCGCTGTCTGAGAACTCTCTGAGGATCCAGGAGGCAGCCAGGTTAACTAGTCTCAACTGTAAAAGTGCCTATAAGGTCAAACAGTTAACAGGATACCAAGACGAACTAAAGACACTGACCGAGGCCTATCTTCAGGCTGCTGAGGACCTTGGAATGGTACCAAATCTGATGCAACTCGCCAAGTCTGAATTCTTTCAGAGAAATCTCTTGATTAAAGTCAGAGTGCTTTGCGGTCATTTAAGCAAAGCGAATAAAGATTATGACACCGCGCTTCAAAATATTGTCAGCCTCGCATATTATGCAGCCGAACATTTTAAAGACAGTGAAGATGAGGAGCAAACGTTTGAAAACGCGGCTGAGACACTATTCGAAAGGGTCAAATCCGGTACCAAAAGTGCAGAGAACTGCTTGAACTACATCCGGGATCCACGCGCCCGTTCTAATCTGAGGTCTATTAATGAGCACCTTTCTTTTCAGATCTCAGATATAATCAGCAGGGCCAGGCTTATGGCGGAAACTCATTATATTTGTGACACTCTGAGTCTGGATGTGCAGATTCAGTGTTGGTCAGCGAAAGCTCACTATGTGGTGGAGGAAATCTGCAAGCAAGATGGAATTCACCAAGAAGTTAAAGAGACCATCAGGGTCGCTCTCCAGGGCAGAACACCTGATCCTGTCACAGAGGCTCTACCTGCAGTCCCTTTTAAAATCAAAGAACCTCTGGAGTTTCCCTCTGATATAACAACATTATTCCGACACGACAGCAATGTAGAAAAGTTAGATGTTGCAGAGAAGAGCATTGACCTGTCAACTGTGGATAACTATGAACCTGGATACATGCAAAAGGATGTACGTATCTCTTCACTGACAATTGTACCGTTCAGATATTACTTGTATAATTTGTGCTCAACAATAAATCTTTACATTTTTATTCACAGTATTTCATTGAACCTGCTGCACCCAAAGAAGCCCCTTCACTGAGCTACAGATCCATTTTCCTAAAGCAAGAAACTGATAGCTGGGATCCCAAGGACAACAAAATCGTCCAGGTGACGAGGAAGATGGCTGACACAATCTGCTATATGACTCAGTACTTGAAGAAGAGAGGCCCAATACCGGTAATATCCACCAGAGGTCACTCTTATCCTACAATATTCGCACTTACTTTTCAACATGGCCATTACTCTTTTCCAGAACAAAGATGCATTTGTCACCGCAGCCAAAGATGTGATCTCCAACTGCCAGTCAGTGACTCAGTTTATCAGGGTTATAGCCAACCACTGTCTGGATAAACAGTGCACAGTTGAACTGTCCCTCATAGTGGAGCAAATCCTTACTATCACCAACCAGCTCAGCATTATCTCCAGGTGAGGTTTGTTTGTAAATGTGTGCATGGAGCAAAACAGTAAGGAGATATTATGTACATGAGAAAGGATGGAAAGAAAATATCTGTAATGCTTATTGTTTACTCAGTGTCAATGCTGTTACACCTGGCTGCAAATCATCTGATGAGATCCTGGTGAAGAATGCACAGAATCTACTTCAGACGGTCCTGCGTGGAGTACATGCTGCAGAGACAGCCTGCATTACAGTAAATCTAACCCCACACACCCAATAAATATAGCACTTATGGCTTAACTGACATTTGTGGGTTGTCTCCTAAACCATTAAAACTCTCTTACTCTAGGGTTTAAAGCAGCCTGAGCCAGACTCAGACGGCGCAGAAGCCACGGCTTTGTGTTTCCAGTGGAAGAGAAACCTGGAGATCCACCGAGCACAGCAGACAAATAACCCAGAAACTGATGAACTGGGTTTGAGGAAGACCTCAGCTCACCCTATCGCACCCAGTCTCGCCCCACCAGTTCATGTGCAGGACAGCTACAAGTGATAGTTTTTACAAAAGAAGTATTTTAGGATGGCTGATCACACATGCACACACCAGAATGGACAGACATCATTTTCCTCGTTTATTTCAGAAGTAAAATTGCTGATGTTTTATCCTTTATTTTAGATATACATAATAAATTCACTGAAAAGTGATGAGCATTTGTGTCATTAAAATGTCATGATTATAGTAACCACCATATTGACAGAAAAAATAAAGCATTATTCATGAGAACACTCAAGACTATACATGATAAAAAAAAACAGGCATTTACAATGTGACATATGAAACCAATAAAAAAGTACATATGTAGCTTAGAAGGGTACCTTAATACACACGCCTGTCGATGAACACATACCTCCAAGGATTACATTGTTTTAGGCCAAAAACATTCTCATTTTATAAGTCAGCTCATAAAATTCAACATTAAAAAAATTCGTTATAAAGGTCGTTTTGTAACACTTCTACCTGCAATGTGACAAGATACTTTCTCTTTATATAGTACATACACACATATACATATAGTGTACAACGTCCCGTCTTGGAGTTCTGTATGAAAGGTTGTCAGTGTTTAGCATTTAAAGAACGCAAGAACCAATTAAATCAACGATATTACATCACTGTCATTACTGCTACGTTAGCATGTTAGAAAATCAACAGCAACATAACCTCAAAGCATTTACACCAATTAAACTGAAAAAATAAAAATCAATTCTATAATAATAATACAAAATAGGCAACAGAACCTGATTTAAAAAGGTTAAAAATGTCAGAAAACCAGAACATAATCTTCCAGGTCAGTAAAAACGTATATATTGCACAAGAATTTTTTATCATCAGAACCAATATTTCAGAAAGGCAGCAGAAGAAGTAACTCCTCAGCTTTAAAACTGTAATCACATGTTTTGTGTTGTTTTTGTGGAAAAGGTAGAATAAAGTGTAGCTGAAGGAATTTTGTAGTAATTTAGTGGTAAATTTTAATTCATTTTACTGTGTGGTCTAAAAACAAAATTAAAACCAATCCCAAATCTCTTATAAAAATGACCTTCAACATAAAAGATCTCACAATATAAAAATGTCTTCAAATAAATATATAAATACAAAATGTTCTTATGGGAATTCAAAGTTTAAGGAATTTTTCACTGCGTTGCCTGTTGAATGACTAATCTACAGTGTGTAACATTTGGAATGAACCCAGTTTAGTAATTGGATCAATCCTTACTGAAATCTGTACAAGTTAACTTTTTCACTAATGTGATTGTTCATAACATAGAGATGAAACAAAAAACAAAAAAAAAACACAACTGTGACATAAAAATGAAAAGCACGTTTCAGCATTAATATCATAAAGCTGAAAGGACCTAATGGGTCCATGATCTTCTCTATGCTGCCTAACATGTGGCCCATGAGGCCGATGTTCTAGTCATGATCATTTATAGACAGAGTTTATATACACAAATAAATAGACTAATGTAAAGATAAACACATCTCATTAATATACAAACCATGTGCAGCTCTGTGTTTGTTGTGTTCACTGACAGAAAGGAGAAGCGGTGGGGTCAAAAGTCTTAAACACATCTTTCAGTGTCCTGTCGTCTGCCTCCTCCTCTGGGTCCTCCTGCTTGGGCTCCTCCTCCACGGCCTCCCCCTGCTCCTTCTTGTCCTCTGTTTCTTCTTGTGCTCCTGTACTTCCTTGCCCTGCTAGTTTCGCCTGCCTCGGGTCAGTGTACTGGGGTCGGATCAGCCCGGCCAGCGCCTGGATGGGCAGGTTATGTACGGCTGGTGGTTTGACCGGTGAGGCAGGAGGCGGGGGAGGTGTAGTGGAAGGTGGAGGCTGTTCTGAGGAACCCTCTGTGCTTCTCGGCTCCTCGAAAGAGCCACTTCGTTGAGTGGGTGATAGTGACGGTGGTGGGGTGTGTTCTCTCTTGACGGGGTGCTTGAGGATTCCTGTCTTTTTAGGCGGCTCCGTCTGGTCCTTCTGCTCAGTTTGGTTACGAGGATCGTATAGACTGATGCCTCCAAGGATTGTGGTCGGACTCTCCAGACCTCCACCAGAGGAGGCCAGACGGGGGGCATAAGGAGGAAGCCTCTCAGTCTCAGTCTTGGGTCGTACAGTGATAGCGCTGGTCTTCTGTAGTCTAGGGTCCACAACTCCCCCACCAGAGGAGGGTTCCTTCTGCCCTAACAGCTTGGAATCCAGACTTCCTGTACGCTTGAGTCTGGGGTCTAGAGACTTTTGCTGGCGTGGATCCACAGGCCTTTCTGTGGAGGATCTAGACTCCAGAGACCCAGAGGGCACCCGAGCCTTGAGTCGGGCAGCTGCCAGTCTGGGGTCAGTGGGAGGGGGGCTGCTGATGGGGGGATGGTCAGGTAGACTGGATCTGTTCATCTGGGCATCAGCAATTAGGGGAGGGAGGGGCAAGTTGATGGAGTGTTCTTGTTTGGGAACCAAGGAAGGGATGAGGTCCTCAGGGGCCCACACCACTGTTTGGGCAAAGGCGGGCCTCTGGAGCAGAATGTCCACCCGGATGTGGCTGAACTGCTTCAGCTGACAGCGTGGGTCTCGCAGCACCACGCCGGGACTGGCCTCCAGAGGGATGAGGGCAGCTCTGTCCCTGAGCTCCCTCTCTCCTTCATCATCATCATCTCCTGTAGGGGGCTTCTGAGGGACCGGGTGACCCTGCTGGCGATAGGAGCTCGGTTCCATCGGTCTCATCTTCCTGGGGTCTCTGGAGAGCCGTGGATCCCCGGCTCCATCTGACTCCCGCTTCATATCTGGAGCTCGCTGACGTGGGTCTATCTTTATACGTGGGTCGCTGGGCGGGGCTCTGTCCTTAACGAGGCGAGGGTCACCCAGTGCCGGGGACACAGTGGTGGGCTGCAGGGGCTTGGCCTGGGACTGCTGCATCTCACTCTGCTTCTTCAGAGATTTAAGGATGGAGGAAACACAGCTTCCATCCTCGTCATCACTCGAGTACCAGTTTGTAGTTTCATCTAGAAAAAGATACCATAACATTTTACAGCTTTAATAAAGAAATTCAAGTTTGTGCATGTGTGAAAAAGACTTTTTTTTCCTTTTTTGAGAAGAAAAAATCTGTCTTTTGTAAAAAAAAAAAAAAAAAAAAGACACTGTGAAACCAGGAGTGCTTTTATGAAAAACTGTTTATAGATAAAAAGCAGAACTGTAAAAGTGTGACAGTGAAGTTCTGACTATGATTTTTGACACCTATGATTTCAAACCTCTTCCTGTCATGATGGTGTGAAATGATAGGACTCAAATGCACGGTGCGGAAGAGAAAAAAACAGATTTAATTAACAGAAACGAAGAAAAAGGAATAAACAGAAAACCTGGGGGGAAATTGAGTCAGAGTCCTGATGGTAGAGAATGTCCAGGTTATGGAGAAGTGAGGGAAACAATAATCCAGCACTGCACGGCTGCAGAAACAAGCCTTAAATAGGACTGTAATGATGAGGCGCTGCAGCCGTGCAGCGTGCAACAGGTGGATGTGATGAGTCCTGATCTGAGGGAGTGAGTCCAATTGGAGAGGGAGGGGTCAGCGGCCACACAGGAGCGGACCGTGACACTTCCACTGCCTTCATCTCTGCTGCAAATCCTAAAAGGTGTAGATTTTCACTATTTCTGCTTTTCTAAACATGCACTGGTTTTCTTACTAAATAAAATTTTGATGCAGATTTATTTTAATGGTGTAAATACAATGTCTGTTGCTTTTTTAACCTCCTAAGACCCAGGAGCCCCACAGGTTTTTGAGTTTTGGCTTTTTTTAATTAAATAATTGCTTATATTGGAAACATCATGATGCAACAGTTTTTTCAGATCATTCTTAAAAATTTTTATGGAATGTCATTTGCGGTGGATAGTTGTTTCTTTTTTTTTTTGGTATAAAGCTGTGAATTTCTTGTCCTCATAAGTGGACAGTGGGTCCTAGGATGTTAATTTGACCCCATTCAGACATGGCTTTAGTGTGTGTTTTTATGTGATCCAACCACAAGTGGCACCACAAGTATTCAAGTTTACACCTGGCATTAGAATGGGCATTTTGAGCAGTCATCTGTGATCTCATCCCTGAACATAGAACTACACCTTGCGCTATACTGTATCTTTGGGCTTGTTTAAAGTTTTCAGTTCCCTTTAAAACGTGCTGACTTTTGCTCACGCCGACGATGTCAGTTCATAAATTTTTCAGAATGCATGTCTCCTGAGTGCCTTTGTACATGGTATTAGAACTGCTGCATGTTAATTCCAGGTCTGAACATGGCCTATAAACTTTGAAATCATTTGTGAAAACTAAAATTTGTAATGCCAACTTGTGTATATACAAGACATTTTTTGAGATATTTGGGCAAATTCAGTGCTATATTTTTGTGGAATTGAATCTTACTTATCTTTGTAAAGCTGCTTATTGAACACCCACCTCTAGCTGTATTGTTATCATCCTGACCCTCAGCTTTTTGCTGCTCAGTTCCCTGTGGATGTGCCTCCTGTTGCTGCTGCTGGGTCAGGTGCAGAAAGATGGCCTTCTGTACAGCTGGTGGTAAGGACTGCACTTGAGACTCTGCACCCATTTGCTGCTGCAGGTTCTGTAGGAACGCCAGACTAGGGTCGACTACAAATCAAAGACATCCAAAAAGACACAATATCAGAATTTATTGTATTTCAAATGGACAGAGTATACATATTTAGACATCTGTATTGACCCTGATTTATTTAGACAGAACATTATTGATCCCTTGGGCAGAGCCCTAAGGAAAAGCTTATTCCCATACCGGGAGTTGAACCCAGGCCGCCTGGGTGAAAACCAGGAATCCTAACCACTAGACCATATGGGACCATAAGGTAAGGGAATGCAGTTTGCATTGCTACAAGGTACAAACATGCATTTACTTTCTAAGAAGATTAAAGACATTTCCTACAAACAAACACATCTTGTTATTGGCTTTCCAGTCTACATACAGTACATAGTCTTATGTGGTATGAGATCAGTGCACTGTGAATTAAACTGCTACATATCGGCTCAAAATTAGTGGATTGAAAACTTTAGTTGAGTTTTCAAACTGCATATACCAAAAAAAAAAAAACTATATATATTCACCCATGTCACAATTTATTTGAAGAATATCATCTTTTGCCATCTAACGGTAGATGTGAAGTCCCAAAGGCTCAGCAGAGCAGACTGTGGAGCTCTTTTGTTCCTCAGTCTGTCAAACTAAGTGGGTCTTATTTCATAGAAAAAATTTTTTAAATCTGTTTTAAATTTGTGTCGCACTATTGATTTGAATCTGTCATTACTACTTCAGAATAACCCCCTACAGGATCATTCAGGACCCCTCATCACCCTGTTGAGGTTCATTTCACATCAATGACACATTCACTGTATTATCATTTATTACAGTCAATTATTCATTAAGTCAAATGAAATCAAATCACATCCCCATATGTGATAACATAAAATTGCACTCTAATACCATAATAATACTTACCTCCTTGCTGACCCATGCTCTGGTTTCGGAGAAGACTGCTGAAGAACTCTACTGGGTTCTGACCCAAAGATGGAAAAGGAAAGAGACTTTGAAGCATCTGTAGATCTGGCGCAGGAGGGAACGGAGGCCTCTGCATATTCATCTGAGGGTTTAGATTTGGGTGGTTTCCATGGAACGCTGAGGGTTGACCTGAAGGCAGAGGTTGCTGCATCGGAAACCCATGTGGTGGATGTTGTCCCTGTGGACTCTGCGGCATGGCTGCTCCTGTGGCGTGACCGACTGCACCAGGTGAGCCAGGGGGAGGAATAGCAGGAGTGGTGGCACCTGAAGGCACCGCTGCTCCGGTCTGTGTGTCCTCTGAGCCGCTGAACTGAGTGGTACCATCACCCTGATTCTGGGAGAAGTTGGATCCACTGAAAAATATAGTGTATATTTAGTTAAGATGGCATCCATGATATGTTTAGGAGTTGGATTTCAGTTGTTTATTATGTTACTTACCTCAGACCAATTTTCTGTGCCAGGTCTACAGTAGGTTGGACCTTTATCTCAAACAATGATGGGATCTTCTTCCCTGCCTGACTGGAGCCTCCATCTGTAGGACTGCTCTGACCTGGAGTCGGTAGTAACCCAACCCCGGGTGGAGGCTTCGGAAGTGGCGCAATGCCCTGTTTTCTCAAGTCCTCCAGCTCTAGCTCATCTTCACGGGCATTCTCCTCCTCAGTGTTGATTATCTATGTGTCAGAAGGAACAAATATAATAGCTGAAGTGTGTTTTATCATAGACACATCGGAAATTAAACTAATTAGTCAATTAACCCTCAAAAACCTAAACAGCCGACCACAAGTGTCTACTGATCTAAAATGTTTAATAGCTTATGAATCACTAATCCTATCAATATATTTAAATTATTCAGGTAAAATGCAGTTTCTCATCTTCTCGGAAGCATCAGATCTGACCCATTTGGACGTTCAGAGGCACCGTAGTGAATGTGAATACACCATCATCTTTGGCAATATTGATTCATCAGTCAAACCCACACAATTGGACCAATGAAAGTCATTATAAACACCAGGTTTTACAACCCATTAATGTTAATTACGGCTGAAAACCTCACTTTTGCTTCAGTTTTCTGTTTTGATGTCACACTGAGCTTATATGATCATCTACATGGTTGATAAATTAAATGGAGCAAAATACCTGATTTTCACTGAAAAGTACAATATGCTGAGGATAATATTATCTATATAAATGGTGATAAATCATTGGGGAAAGGTTAAATGTTGACAAAACATCATTTGGAAGTCACCACAAAAACAATTTGAGGTCTTAAAAGTGTTAACAGCCTCTTATTAACATACATATTAGCACTGTATAAGGTATTTATTTGTCATTGTAGGGATAAATTACAGTGTTACAAAGCACTTACTGGCTTTCTTACTACTACTATGCCATTATAAATCAGTTTTTCCTTCAATAACTGGCTCCTAATTACTGCTTAATGATAGTAAGTAGAGAGGCTGAGGAAGTAGTTGTACATAAATAACAATGTTAAGGTATATATTGGCCAGACAGTGATATTAGCATAATATTCTACTCAACAAATGCAATCTAATATTCAACAAAAGATAACACTACATGTGTTATTACTGCCTCAATATCTCTAAATTAAGTCTAAGAAAGAAAATGTTGGCTATGCTAAGGTTATATCAAAACCATAGCAAGTATCATGTGCCAAACTACTTGTGAATAATATATGCCATTATGCCACTAATATGTACCTAAGAAGTAACTAAGTAATGGTCTTACCTTATCAAGCAACTCTTTAGTCACATCAGTCAAAGCTTCATGGGAGAATTTGCAGTTGTCCCCTTGATAACATTTAGCTCCGGTATGAAAGAACTTGCATGGATATTCATGTGCAATCACAGGTTAAGGCTTAATTAAAGATGTAAAGGGATTTCAGTAAATGTTGTTTTAAACATGACCTGTGATTTAACTCATTTAATTAAAAAAAAAAAAAAACAAAAAACATATATTTACGAAAGGATATTGTGCATGTAAATGCAGTTATCTCCTTTACTGCAGTATCCTTGGAGGTAGAATTTACAAAGTTCCTTTTTCTTATCAGGCACCACGAGCTCATGTTCAAACTTACACTGTTCTCCCTGTAAAAAAGACAAAGTGTGTTCAGATAGTTAAGTAATCATGAGAGTAGACAGGTTTACAATGATTTCAAGAACATAAATGTCACTCCACCTTGATGCATCGGCCCTCTAGAAAGTACTTGCAGATGTATCTCCCATTGTGTTCGACTGTGTGTTGATTAATAAACTCCTTGCTCATAATAGGCCGTTTCTTCTGGAAACCAGAGGAATTTTTTCCATCCTGTACAAAAAAGTGTAGTTAGTTGTACGTAGTTTTTAAAGTTTGCTAATTCTGCTTTTATTTTTTATGTTTTAGCATTTTTTATAAAATCTTTGTAAAAAGCCAGAAGAGTCTAATAAAACAAAACTTGTGTCAGTCATTGTGTTTGTGTCATGGACCATAAACCAAAGCCTTATGTCTGCAATAAATGGACCAGGACAAAAAATAAAGACATTCTCTCTATAAATTTGTTTTTAGTTCAGTTTTGTAAGTCTTTTTTGAGCCTAGTTGTGATTTTCACTTCATTTATTGAAAAGATTGAGTTAAATTTTTACAATCATCCTTACATTTGCCATGTCTTCCATGCCCTGGTCCCCTCCTCGACCTCGTCCACGTCCTCCCCAGGGTTTGCCTTTCAGCTTCTTGTTCTTGTTGAGCATCCCTCGTCCTCTTCCCATTCCGCTCCCTCTGCCTCTTCCCCTCTGTCCGACTGGAGGTGACATTTTTAAAGCAGTCACGTTACATTTACAGTGATAACGTGCCATTTGGAATAAAAACCTGTTTGACTGTATGTTATTAAAACGCGTTCTTACATTGCTGTTTCATCCCCCTCATGTTTCCCCTCTTCATCTGGTCTTTAGGGTGCCGTCCCCTTCCCAGACTCGGGCAGGTTGAGTCTTTTGACTGTGCATACTCAGACATTTCATCGTCATAATCGTCCTCCTCTTCATCATAGTCATACTTGTCGTCACTGTAGTCGCTGTACTTGTCAAAATCGCTGCTCTTATGCGGTGGGGACTTGTGTGAGTTGCCATGGCCTCCCTTTGAGTCCCGTCCATGCTATTGAACCAAAGACAGAATAACCAGGTGATGTACTTCAGTGGGGATTACACTTTCACCAAGCTGAAAACAGGCCCGGTTATCAAAACTCATGAAAAGTTGTACACTTTCACAAAAGCAAGATTTAATTTGTTTTTCACTTGCTTTTACATAAGTGAAGGATCTGAACACTTCTTCTACCACTCATTCATGAAGTATCTGCCGCCTCACCTGACACGACTGGCCGTCAGAGTCACGGCTGGACCCTTGACTCTTCCTGTTTTTGGGTCTTTCTGGACGATCATAATCAGAGTCATAGCTGTCTGAGCTGGAGCTGCTGGAGGGGGAGTGATGCTGAGGAGACGAGGAAATTCATTAATGCAGTAATATCTAGTACGTACCTCGCATTATGTATGCATAACGTGATAAAATCTTATATTATTATCGCCGGTGTACCTTCTGTCTGTCGCGTCTCCTCCTTTTTGACCTCCTCTTTTCTCTGGTCTTTTTGTATCTTTTCCTGGAGTGTCTGTGTGTCTTTTCTTCTTTCTCTTTAGATTTCTCTTTTTCCTTCTCTTTCTCCTTATCTTCATTGACGTCTGTAGCCTCTTTGATTTCCTCCTCGATTCCAATACCTTCATCGTCTATTTCTCCGTCCTCTAGTTCCCCGTCCTCTCTAAAAAAGGAAAAAATATTAGTGTGTCCCTCTCCGTTCATATATTATTACTACATTTCACTGTACAACAAGTAATCCATGATTCGTTTCTCTTTCCAGAGCACTTCCACTTTGTTCCCCCCCTGTGATTTTCTTATTCTAAAAAACATTCTGTGATTCATGGCTGGTGGTTTTTACTTTGTAGGTGTAATTATTTGATGAAATGCTTTAAATTCATCCTCAGGTTGAATTAAGTCAGGGTAACTTTCTGAAACACAACAGTTTCTTCACTTAAGGATTTTGTAGTGTTAGGTGAATGTGAATTAGGCTCAAAAGCTTTGTGAGTTTGATAAACTGGAAAAAGACCACAAACACTATAAATATATAATAATATAAATATATTATTGTTTAAGTAGCATGATATGGAACTGTGAAAGGTGACTTTTATATCCTTTTCACATAATATCAATGTTTTTGAGGCAGAATAAATCACATTCTTTGGGAATATGTGGGGCTCTATAGTGTTAAAAGTCATTAACACTCCAAAAGATCTACTGTCATCTTAGCATTACTCACTGAAATTCAGCTGCCATAGCTATAATTTTGGAAACCTTTGTGCTCTGTTTGAATATTTAATGTGTCTGTCATGTCTCCTGATGAGTTCTGACTGGTGACAAGTACTTTCACATTATGTTGTGTTATGCTTATGCAGGGATATTTGAGCAAGATTGACTTAAAATTCGGTACCATACAGGTTTGTTTTAAGAAAGCAATAATATTCACAATTTGAGATCCTTTCCCATGAGCAACTAACAATGCGTATTTCTATCTTTACAGCTTTACACCTCTATTAGATTAGTTGTAAGGCGGAAACATTGAAGGCCTAATAATCACACCAGCACAGATCAACATCCAAAAGCTGTACCTCTCAACAAATAATTACCTATGATAACTAGACTTAAGATGTAGGCCAGTGAAGCAACACTACCCTCAATATCCAGAGTGAAACTTTATATACTGTTGTCTGTAGTGATGGTAAGACAAACTGACATAAACTACGGATGGGAATCATGGACCTGTTCCAAATTGGCACATTCATGCGGGTCACGTGTCTTCAAGTTTATCAGCTCCTTTTATCAACGCCAACATCCCACAGATACATGTAGCCAAAGAAAAAAGAAAGACCTCTTGTTTACACTGCTGGAAGATAGAAACTTTTTATAAGTGAGAGATGATAAATATTACAATTAATGCAGAAAAACCTGTGTAGAAACCTGTGTAGGCCTAGTTTATTTTCCAGAGAAGATTAACCAGGAATCAATAAAGGAATTGATAAAGACCAGTAGGTAGAACTAATAATATCATTGCATCAATAAAATGACACTGTACATAAACGTCCCTGGTATATTACTACCTGACATTTGTGTTAATAATGATGCATATAGCCATCCTCATAATATTTTCTACATTTACAGAAAAGAGACTACAACAAAGCAACTATAGTAAGACTACGAGGTGGATTACAACCACAGCCAACCTACTGAGCACTATCATCACACTTACAGTTTCTCTTCAATCCACATCAGTTTTCTAACCCATTTTCTGACCTTTAAGCAACGGAAGAGGTAAAAACAGGTAAAGTGCAGGATTTTTCCTATTACCATAAGACACCCTAACCCAAGACACTGAAACACACTTTCCCATCCATTCTGCTGACAGGGCTGGGCAACCAAAATGCATGTCAGGCCAGTAAATCTAGAAATCCACTTAAAATGAAACATAGAACTGATGCTGGATGTAACCAAGTAACCTATTGTGCTCTCTTCTCACTTATGCTGTGACTTGCACATGCAGATTAGTCATAAGAATTAACTGTAGTCTTTGGTAAAATTTGCTAACCACTAATTCACAATTTGTGCAGGAAAATAATTTACTTTTGTCAAAAAATGTACTTTTTTTCCTGATCCGTTTGCTTGATTGCGCCAGTGAAAATAAACATTAATATTAGACCCTGGAGAAGACACCATAACCCTCTGGTACGACAATATTTTCACGCTTGTTATAAATGGGACCATCTATTATTTGCAAAATTGCAATTGTGTATTGACTACATCAGATTTGTTTCCTCTTTCTTTCGTCTAATTTCTGAGTATTGTTATAATATAGACACATACTATGCGGAAATGCATAGTTCTAACTCAAGTAATGACCAAAAAAAGCTATCACAGCAGCTAAGCCCTGCACAGATTAAAGGAAAAATGTGAAAGTCAGAAATGCAAAGTGTAAAGCATTGACTGGCACATTGTAATCAGCTGATTCTACACAAGCTTTAACTTCACAAAGTGAAATTATTTAGTATAATCTTTGGTTTGAAACCAATAGGCTGCTGGTTCTCCTTTGTTCACACTGTACTGAAAGCCCTATCAGGACTCTAAACCAATCACAAGGACACAGACGTGGCCTACAACCCAGCAAACACAGTCACAACCCTGCATGAACCCCACGGCAGTACCACCAGGTGACCGCTGGGGGCAGTGAAGAGCAAGGATGGGCGTGGCATTTACATCATAGTCATTTGCATAGTCTCCTGCAGATGGCAACAATGAAGCCATGAATCCAGCCCAGTACCACAACAATACAAACGATGAGGTCTGCTACATTGCATGGAAATGATCATGAGTCTTATCGACGCGGTAATGGGAAAACTACACTATTTGGACGACGTAATTCGACTGCACCAAAAAGGCATGCAAAGATTTTTGAGGGGGGAAACCGTGGAAATGTCTCTATTACCCTGCAACTCATGGTTAAAAAAGAAACACAGTCACACAAGCATGTAGACCCACAGCACTGAAACGCACAGATGAGCGTATTAAGAATTGCATAAGATAGTTACTCGACCTTTCATCCCCTGCAAGCTCAGAGTCTGTCATGTTTTTGTCAAGAACAGGGGCTGGGGGACTGGAAACAAGGCTCACAGAAGCCATTGGAAAACGGATCTGCCTTCCCTCTCTCCGGTACAAGAGTGAATTAACACAATCACTCAAGGAGACGTTGGGTTGTGAGAGATGCAGGAAGATTTCAGACTGGAAAAAACTCACGGTGTTACATGTCTCGACAGAGACAGTAAACAGACACTCTCCTCTTTCATATCAATGACGTTTTAACTCTGTGAGCACGGCTTGATACCCCGCTTTGCTAATGTCCCGTCGGTTGACAGCTGCCATGGTGAAATAGAGGAGACGGAGGGAGAAACAGACAGAAATGTAACCATGTTCGTTGATTTCAGCATCTTCATAGGCTTTCTCAACTGGGACATCATCTCAAAATGGCTTCTGAAGTCTGCAGCACATTCCTCGATTATGTATTTGTCCACGTATATATACTCACATCAGGATCTATCTAACCTGGTTACAACAAATCCTCCTTCGCAATTGGTCAAACATCGCCCGTGTAAAGAATGCAGCAACTCTGATTGGCTGAAATTGTTGTCAGTTATTTTGCACATCTGCAACAATGAAGTGTATACGACGCTCACTTGTGTAATATGTCAACGCTTTTATTTATGACTGTGTCTATTACTCAGTAATTACCACCAAAATATGCATTAAAGGAAGGGTTAAAGCACCGGCAATATTTTTGCCCATTACTTTATATGTATGTGTTGATGTCTTTGTGTTTTTAATGCTCACAGGCTTTGCGTGAATGAGGTGTAAACGCACCAGTGCAGTCCTGGAGCTGACCACCAGGTGTCGCTGTGACCCTATAACTACAAACCATCAAAATTTCTCATAATTTCGCTTGTAGTTGTAACTCTTTGTGTGCATCCTGTTCACCGATGAGTGTCCTGAATATAATATATTCCAAACAATGGACATTTACATTTACATTTTCTAACAAGCAAAATAATCATTTTTTTATTATGGTTGATTATTACGGTGCCAGATAATCTTATGCTCTCTGTTGGTGAGTAGAGCATAACACTGCTCTACTTTTTTGTTATAATTATTATCTTCCTCAGAGATTAAATGCGCTAAATCTTAAATACTTTAATAAGATGAACTGGAAAACAAATGTCAAAAGTGCTGGTTAGCTGATCATTTTCAATGTATATTATAAAGTGTTATTGTCCATATAGGCTATATTGGTTTATGCACATTTATGCAATAGATTTATAAAGCTTCCATTAGAAAGAACCTGAAAAGTAAACGTAGGCCTATTGTAATATACAGACAGTGTTAGAAAGTAGATCTGGTAGCTCTGAGATAAACATTTCTTTTGAGTAAAACCCATTCTCTCAATAATTCCCTGAATTTCACATTTTGACCCAAGACCTATATATAGGAAACTACAAACAAACAGCATTTTTACTTTTTTTCTGGAGGAATTTTACTTGTAGACCAGTGTAATACACGTGTTGCTGTGCATTTACAGGTGAAAGGCAGTGCTATTTTATCCGAGAAAAATGATTCTATTTCTCTACCAGGATCTTTCCAGCTTTACCTAAGTTGCCTTTTTGCGGTTTTGACATAGCTGAATGCTACTGAGAGATTTTCCCGGTCAGCCCAAAGCTGCAGCAGATACCAACTTCTATGTGTTTGGGAGTAACTCGCTGGGTGGGAGGGATTCTTGCTGCTGGTGTGAGTGCAGAGCGCAGAGGGTAAACTTTACTGGAGTGCGGACTCAGAGACAGGAGCGCATCTCAGCCTCACACACCTGATGAGCATCTTCCACACTTTTACACCCAGGGGACGCAACTTAACAGGAATCAGCGCGGTTCTGGATTTCATTGACTTGTCCTAAATCTTCCAAAAACCTCAACGAAGGACGGTGTTACATTATTATTATTACCAGACTTTCAGACATGGCTCTGTCTCTCCGATGCAGGTGTTTAATTCTGCTGTGTTTGACAGCAATCCAGTGCAGCCATTCTGCCGTTCAGGTAAGACACTTTATTTCAGTTTGAGCATCATCTGAATTGTTCAAGGTCTACAAGATGATCAAAACTCTATATAAAACTATTTGTAGTATGACTCAGACATTTATGCTGCCTATGATGCATGTCCATTATCTATCTATAACACATCCTTAAACGATGAAGCACACACAGATGTATTTTTTGCTTATGTGTTTTTCTGAGTGTATCTTTCCAGTCACTGAAGAAATATTCTATACTCTTTGCAGTAACAGAAAACTTTTCACTGTAGCATCTGGATATGAATCCTCTCATGTCTTGTCTGCATGGTGGCATTTCCCCTTTGCCTGGAGCACTTAAAAGGTGCAGACCGCTGTTCTAACTACTGCACATCAGGTCCAAACCGTGTTCACAATGAGTTTTGAGGTCTTGAAGCCAGTTGTTATTGTACAAAGCCCTCCAAATACCAATGCAGGAATTCAAGGTATGCTGTTCCTGAGAAATTGTCCCAATGAGCATGTGATTAATAAACCCTTGTGAAAGGATTAGAGGCACTTTCTCTGAGAAACTTTGTAAGAGCTTGACAAGCCCTTTCACTCAAGTAACTGCTAGTGGCACCCATGCTATTTTTAAGTCTGCCCATTGAAGATGATCCAGTGAGTGTGTGTGCCTTCCAACCGCCACGCAAAATACACAGAGGAACAGCATTTTGGACTTATGTCCAGCTCACATCTGCCAGGCAGCTTTTGTCCAGCTGTGTCTTCCTCTGATGTGGTAGTAAGGCAAAAAGGCAAAAAGGGTGAGAGACTAAAGGAGAATGATGGTATGCACAGAATAGCTCATATGCAACTGTCATGTGGAAAAAGGTGGACGGCAAAAGTTCTATTTAGCAACAAACATCCTGGTTAGATCAGAAAAACAACACATTAAATGTTTGCCGTGTTTTACAAGGTATTTTAATATTAAGGAAAATCCAAAGCTTTGGATGTTGGTACCATAACAACCATGTGCCCACCAATAAGACAGATTTAGTTTCACATACATCATGCCCAACAGCTGCACATGAATGTTTATTCTGTGCTCGTGTTTTATATTTTATGACCACTAAAGTGAGGTAACCTGTACGTGCGCTCATTTTCGCAGCATTTAAAAGATGTTTTGCCAAGAGTTATTTATTGCCCTTAGCTCATTATATTCATGCTTTGCTCATAGAACTGCATGGACAAACACCAGGTGGTTGGGGTACTCCGTCAAATGGAGAAGTTTCTAAAAGGCCAGGAGGTGCGATTTACAGAGGGCCTTCGGATCATGAAGTCAAAGCTGGCGACGCTTCAGAACTCTGTCTCCAAGTTACCTCAGGCAGACCAGTCAGCTGGTGAGTAGGAAACATATCATCACCCTCATCAACTTATGTTACTGTACATTAGTTCATAAAATTGAATAAAATGTATAGCTTAAGTCCCCGCTATCAAAACACCATCACATTTCTGTCAAAACTGTGCAGGCCAGTACAAGTTTGAGGTGTTGTCTTTGTCTCATTGTTCAAGGATATAAAAGCACAGTTAAAATGATTGGGTTGGTATTTTTCTGACATTATTAAAACTAAAAAAACAGTATAGTTGACCACATGTGGCCCCATTATTGTGTAATTTTACATTACAGTGTTGGACACAATTTGATCTCCAATGGTAGTTCCCCTTGCAACTGTTGATTTTCACATAAATTGGTTTCCAAAGAGTAGTCATTTGTTATCCCTGAATTCCGCATAAACTTCCACATGCATGTTTCATAAGGCTGAGATTATGGTCAATAATTTGATAAATGACTGCAAAAGGAAATAGAAAAAGTCCAAAATATCACATTTGCAACATTTTCAGAACATTTGGTTATTTGAAGTTAATCCTCAAACCATTTTTTTTTTATTACAGAAAGCCAAAAATGACTTCTTTTATTATGGGATTACATACTCATCCAAAAGTGCAAGGCCCTCTCAGTTACACAGTTTGGCGCTTGACAAGGGAAGTGGATTTGTGGAACTGTGTTGTTTGGCAGCAAACTCTGAGGTCAATTTGTTAGTGATGGACTAGTGCAGTCCATAACTCTGTGGAGAGCTCTTGGCAAGATACAGAGACGCTGATATTAGTAACAAAGACATGAAAAGATGAAAAGACAAGTGAAATTATTCTACCACCTGCTTTATGTAGCCAAAGATAATATCCAAGAATCAAAAGGTTAGCAACAGAAAGTTCAGATATTAGTATAATGGATTCATTACACACATAATTTAGAAAATACAATGATTGTTATCCAATTTGGTACATCCTTTCAGTATTTATCATATTTAAAAACTGGTATAATTAGTGCTTGTACGTAAATAATGGAGTGAAAAGAAATTGTGTGTGTGATTGCTCAAAGCAAAAATCCCATAGAAACTTCCATCAGCTACGTTATATACAACAGTATAGTGTGTTTCAGCTGGTTTTGGTTATAATCACACAATTTAAGTCTGTAACCCTTAAAGACTTAGAACTATTTTATGGCAACTTCCAAATTAATCTTCCAATTAATTTTTCCTTAGTGATTCATCAATATTTATCATCTTATCCTCTGCATTTTCCATTTTTCGGTGAAAATCGGGTATTTTCAAATATCTAATTTATGTAGATGTTCATAAAAACTAAAAGTAACTTCAAAGGTGATTATATGAAAAACAGAAAAAACTGAAGAAAAAGTGACTTTTACGGCAACTCCATGGATTTTACTGTTGAATCGATGAAATAGAAGATGATAGTGTTTCCACATTTACTGTGGAGCCTCCAAATTGGTCATATCTGATGACCATGAACAGCTGAGAAACTGCATTTTACCAAAATTATTAAAATATATTGATAGGATTAATATTTCCAAAGTTATTAAACATTTTACATCAGTAGGTGCTTTTGCCTACTGGCACCTCTTTAGACCTTTGAGGGTTATTTAGATGCTTTTCATCTTTGGTGCGGGTTCTAATAAATGCACTATGTACAACCTATCAGACACTGAAATGACTGACAGACAAAGTTACTGACTAGTTAATGATCACATAACCGTTGTAGAGCCAGATACCTTTGCCAGGTTCTTGCTGGGACAAGAGTGAGATGAAAGTGAAGTGAACGTTGTGTTTAAAGTCAGAAGGTGAACAGAAATCCAACACGTGCACACATCCACCATTAACTTTAGAGGGTGAAAATCTGTCAGTGTCATGCTGACAGCTTGGATTTAAGAGTCCGGAGAGATTTCCTTGAGTTTGAGGAAACAAAAAGTTCTACAAAAGCCAAAAAATGTAAATTGTTCACATTGTTCCATAATGTAATTGTACAGTGTTATAAAAGTATTAATCTTTCCAGAACATGCGGTACATGATAAAGTTTTTATTTAAACATAGGATAGCATTTGGCTGCCGGTGCATTTTTGACTCGTAAAAATGGCCGTTCCTCTGCTGGTTGACTGTAAATGAGGCATTTAAACCATCCCTTCCCATGAAGGCGCTCCACTGCCCAGTGACACGTGTATATCCTCAGGCGGAGAATGCCAGAGGATGTCGGGAAGCTTACTCCACATGTGACCAGCCTTCCTCTCGTGCTCTCTTTCCTTCTCCCACAGCTCCCACCACCTGCCCCTCCCTGGAAGTCCCTGCTCACGGAACA
This sequence comes from Apogon talboti, assembly GCA_037367365.1. Taxonomy (NCBI): domain Eukaryota; kingdom Metazoa; phylum Chordata; class Actinopteri; order Kurtiformes; family Apogonidae; genus Apogon; species Apogon talboti. The sequence continues at coordinate 11,901,788 of JAPQRQ010000008.1, forward strand.
AAGTTTGGCTCAAAGTATTTTGTCGGACATGAGGTCCATTTCGCTTGTGCCCAGGGCTACCAACTTGTTGGTTCTGCAACTCGCGTTTGTCAGGACAATGGCAGTTGGACTGGCATCAACGCTGTTTGTAAAGGTGAGCTTCACTATTATATATGGAACAACAACCCTACAGGAACACTGTTAACCCGTGATCATGTGCGGGTTACATTTGAGTCAAGAGACGAACGTGTCACATCATTGGTGTTTGTATGAGAGTACTAGGGGCTGATTTTATTTCCCCAAACACATTGCTTTCCGTGTATGATTTGGTGGGATGCAGTAAACCTGGGGTAGCTCCATCTGCACATCATTCAGCCTATTAAACAAAAATCCCCCACACCCACATAGGGCGACCTTGGCTCAACAATCTCTGAATGCCAGAGTCAAAGAAACAGTAAGCCAGAATCAAAATGGAAGCCCTCACACACAGAGATAACAGGCAAAGAAAAGAGGCATTCTTTAGGATGACTGGAGCTCTTCGGCATACTGAATGAAGTCCTCGTTAAAATGGCATTAAATGTCTCTGGGCACAGAAAAACACCTGTACTGCATTCCACTGTGGGGTGCCCTCCCCTTCAGTTTTCTCCTCCTCGTGAACAACAGCGGTTAGGCTACTGTAAGATAACCCCCCCTTCTCTTGCTCATGTTTCCTTAGTTCTTTGACAGCAGCGCCACTGGACAAAGTTTGGTCCATGGTCTGATAGCACAAAACTATGCTAAGCATGCCACTGATAGCTCTTTTTGCCTACATTAGTGGCTCTCCTCCAAAAATTCCAAGTGGCACATTCAAACATGCGTACGTTTATTGACATTCATGGTTAAAACAACACGAGAGGGTTTGACTCTGCACAGTATTATGTCTGTTCGCCTTTTTCAGCCCGGCGTGAGTAGATCTAAATTTAGTCGAGCTCAAAAAGCAGTATTGAAAGTGTGTGAAAAACATTAGAGTTTAAAAAGTTTAAAAATATCCAGTGGACTGAAGTGGGTCTTTTCATGTTGTGGCTCTGTGGCGGCCCCTGGGAAAGCCAAATAAACATTAAAGGGATTGGTTGTCATCCACTATACTGTGGCTTCAGAGCTTCAGCTTAGTGAGCAGAGGGTGCTTCATCATTTGACCATCTGCAGAGGTTGAGATCACAAGCTGATGATGTACAAACCCCATTTACAGAAAAGCTGGGGCATTTTCTTAGGATGTAATAATAAAGTCTGTGATTTGTTAAAATGGAAGTTTTAACCAACAAAAATACGTAGGCTCCCAATGTTTTTATGGATCAATTTAATAGCATTTTTTAAAATATAAATACATTTGGATTTTAATGCATGTTAGATATTAAAAAGGTTGAGACAGAGACAAAATAAGGCTGAAAAGTTTATAGAATATGCAAGTAAATAAGATTCCACTATCAGCAGGTTAGTTTGTAACAGGAGACAGGATCACGACTGGGAATAAGAGGAGCATCCAGCAAAGGCCTGGTCTGTGCAGGCAAGGATTGGTTATGGCTCAACACTTTAAGGCAAACTCTGGAGGGAATTGACAGTCACTTCAAAGAGAGGATTCTTCTATGAAAAAATGCAAAGAGTTTAGATCTGTCACCATTTACTGTACATAATACTGTAAAAAGATTCATGGAGTCCAGAGAGGTAGCCAAGTCCAAAAACCAATGTTGTGTGTGTGTGTGTGTGTGTGTGTGTGTGTGTGTGTGTGTGTGTGTGTGTGCCTGTGTGTGTGTACTTTAACCCCTCAGGCAGCATCACATGAGAAACTGTAATGCTACCATGATTAAAATAGCCACATGGGCTCAGGTGTACTCTGGACTGCATGTAGAAATGCAACATGAAATCGTATCAAACACAGAGGAGGCCCTATGTCAGTTCTGTGCAGAAACATAGCCAAGAGTTTATTTAACATGGACCAAAAGACACTGGAAATGTGTGCAGTGTCTCACAGCTGAAAAAGACCATCTAGACTGTTATCTGCAAATGGTGTAAAAGCCACATCTGTGATAGTCTGGGTGTGACATGCACCCACTGTGAAGGTACCGTCAATGCAAAGCCATCGCTTCCATCAAGTGTATATATTTACTCCAGAATGTTCATGGTTATTTCAGCAGGACAATACCAGTCCTCATTCTGCATGAGGGACAACAGTGTTTGGTCCTAGTCACAGGATGTATATGGATGACTGGTCTGACTGAAGTCCACATCTGTCTCCTATTGAAAATAAATGATGCATCATGAAGAGAAGAATCAGACAACGATGTCCACGTACAGTTGATTGTTGCATGAATGTGCAAAATGTCCACTAGTAAAGGTGTAACAGTTAACGAGACTTACAGCTCCCAAGTGTATGGGTTATGGTTAAGGTTAGGATTAAGTAAAAGAAAAAATTAAATGTGCAGTAAAAAGGAAGATTAACTAACACAGTAGAAAACACTTTCCCAACTTTTTGGGTATTTGCAGGCATCAAAATTTTATTTCATAAAAGTTTTTATGTATTAAGTTGCTCAATGAAAACAAACATTACCAATAACAATGTCCCAATATTTTTGAAATGTGGTCATACTTTTTATTAACCTCATTTTAATAGATAGAGAATATTTTGCTGCAGTTTGGACAGTTAGGATATGTCTCTCTTCAATGTGTATTTTACATATGTTTCACACTGTTATACAAATGTACTTTTTCCCATCTTAGTGTGTCACATTCAGACCTAATTTCATCAATTCCATGTCTACATTGACTGTTTGACTGTTATGTAAGTGAAGCCAACTGAGAAAATACGCTAATACCCAGCAGAAAAATAAATAGGATTGCCCTTTTCTCTCTTATTATAAACTTGGATCTGATTCTATATATTATTTGTGATTATTTGTTAAACAGGACATCATTACCAGTGAACATTATATAAAAAGCTTTTAAAGTAGTGATCAGTTTTAATTCATGGATCCTAGCTGTAATGCAACCTGCTAAATGCTATCATTGGTACCCAGTCGATAATTGGAAAATAAAGAGAAAATACTACAGTCAGCATTAAAGAAGATAAATACACTGGAGCATGTGGGAGAAGGAGATCAATAGATCAATCTCTTTTTGTAACATGCAATTGTGCATATCTTCATAAAGGTCCCCTCTGTCATGTAATTGAATCAAATGTTCTTTTTTTCCAAAGTTAATAGAAATTCCAGCCTGTGTCCTGTTTAATGTATTAACCCTCGGCCTCAGCTCTACCTGTATTTCATGAAAATCAGTGTTTCTTGTGTAGTCTTGCTGACAGACAAATCGACAGCACATTAGAGGCCTATGGGGCGTTGGCAGAGGTGCATGCTCTACCATGTTTGTTCAATCTCCACAGAAATTAGTGTCTGTGCCAGTAGCCCGTGCCAAAATGGAGGAACCTGTGTGGAAGGTGTCAACCAATACAAATGCACGTGTCCGCAGAACTGGAGTGGCTCTCACTGTCAGCACCAGACTCAGACCGGTCAGTAGAACAAGCCTATGTTTACTGTCTTTGCTACCGTCATTATTATTTCTTTAAATTGTTACTGTGACCAATTCAAGAATAATGTTACACAGGTCCTCATCAGATGTAGAGATCTAATCACATTTTGTTCCTTATGCAGCGCCACCTGAGTGGAGCGTCATGAACGATCCAGCGTTCAGTCGGAAACCTCGTTGTGCCCAGGTGAACCGAGCCCAGCACTGCAGCTGTGACGCAGGGTTTCACATGAGTGGCACCTCTGACAACAGTATCTGCCAGGGTGAGCTGTAATTAGGAGTTATTAAACTGAGCCCAGAGGGGAAACTCGCCTATCCCCCCCCCCCCAAACCCTCCACCTTCGTCAGCTACAGAGCAGTTCCTTCAAGCTGGTTGCTCTAGGACAGGGTTAGTCAACAGGTGGTCCGCGGACCAAAACCGGCCCGTCAATCAAATTGGATGGGCCCTTAACCACTCCCACAAATAGCAAATAAATAGTTTAACAGCCGCTAAACCGTACATACAGCTATTTGCGACACTTTACGGCATTTTGCAGCACTGTCACTGTTCACAGAAGGCCACAGAGACCGGCTTTAATACGAAAACATGGCACATTCCACGGAGAACAGATGCAAAGTTGACGGTGAAAATAGAAAATTTAGAACAAAACAATATTGATGGTCATAAATAGTTTTAAATGTTATGTTTACATTTCTTACTTGCACTAAAAGCCAGCGGTTACTGTAACTATGATGGTATGTGTTATGTTAAAATTTAACACAACAGGTTAACAGTTAAATAAAAATGTTGAAAATGTGTCAATTGTACATCCAATATTAGAGTAAAACTATAGTCCAAAGTATTCTGTCCATTTGGCCCATGGGAGAATATAGTTGAATAACCCTGCTCTAGGACAACAGGACAGAAAACAAAAGAAGAGATGTTATCATAGACTTCACCGACGTCCTGGTTGATGTGTGACTCATACAACACCGCCTGCTGACTAGTCCTGCATAGCTAAACTTTCACTCTTTTAGTAATAATATGGTCTGAAAGTTTTAAATGAGTGTAATCTGTGGGGCCAGTCTGTGACAAACAAAATAATCCTCTCGAGAGGTCACAAGCTGATTAGCAACCATTTAGGTCACAGTTCAGGTGCTTTTAAGATGTAATTGGTTGAGTAACATGTTCAAATCAGGTTTTAATGCAGTTACTTCATGTGTGTATGTCTGGAATGAAAGCCACAACTCTTGGAATGAAGTGACAGAAATATTGCTGATAGAAATAGCATATGCATCATCATACAAGATGATATTGAACAGTATAAAGTATATAAGTTTCATAAAGTAGCAATGTTTAAAACTAATAATTTTGGTTAGTTTTGTATGTTTGATGCAAAAATGAACATGCATAATTATCATTATTTCAGATAGCATGTGCAATGATTAGTCTTACTACTATAAATACCTTATCCTCCTGACAACACAGCAAAGTACAAGCTTTGGCTTTTTTACATCATGTAATTGCCTTTATTGGAAACAGCAGGATGCAATAGTTTTTTCAGATGCATTTTTAAAATTTTTGTGGAATGTCCTTTGCAGTGGACAGTGTTTATTTAAGTTATTATTTTTTTTAAATAACGCTGTGAAACTCTTGTCCACTACAGAGGACAAAAATGCATTGCTGGTTGTCAGGAGGATATCACCATCATGTGCATCTTTTACTGATATTTCCACTCTATTTACATACTGTTTTTTTACATTTTCATATTTATGACTTATGTATCTTACCTTAATTCATATCCTGCCAGGTAGTGGTATTATATTGATTTCTTATGGCTACTATTCAACATACTGAGATTAATAAAGGTCTATTTTAGCCGATAATGTCTTTTTCTGCCTTCTCACAGATGTAAATGAGTGTGAAGTTTACCGACTGGACCAAGGAGGGAAGTTGTGTATCCACGAATGTGTAAATGTCCCGGGCTCGTACCACTGCTCTTGCCCGAGCGGCTACAAGTTGCTCCCAGATGGGCGGAGCTGCGAGGGTGAGTGACAAGAAGAAAGAGCGGACAAAGGCTTATTCAGAGCCTTGGCTGCAGAATCTGGCCGGGTATGTAGCTCCGCACAGGAATACCTGCAATTTAGACGAACGTGGAGCCGTCGGCGGCAGAGTTTCACAGTTTCTCCTCCTCAGAGGTTGTCTTCCAGCACCAAACCTTTCATTCGCACCCTTGAAGCTCACAAACCTTGCCAGTGGAATGAATGACTTCACCCTTTTCCCAGAAGAAAGGATCTTTAGGACATGAGGCGTTTGTGGGAGACTAAACTAAAAAAACCAAATAAACAATCACAGCACAGCACCCCCTGCTCAGACTGTGGTAACCAGGAAGCAGGGAGTCAGTCTGGCAAGTTTCTCACCCTGCCTCTCATTCTTACATGCCTCTGCTGTTTTGTCTTCCAGATGTGGATGAATGTTTAAGCCAGCAGCACAACTGTAGCAGAGGGACAACTTGTATCAACACAGGGGGAGGTTTTCAGTGTGTCAACCCAGAGTGTCCTCGCTCTCATGGCAACATCAGTTATGTCAAGACATCTCCCTTGTAAGTGGATACACAAAACTGTTTTCTTTCTCATTTGCTTTGTGAGCCAACCGCTGTAATTAACTGTCCGAAAGAAAAAGGGTCTATCAGGATTACCTTCCATGTTTAGGCAGGAAATTATCGTTAGGTTTCAAGTGCCCCTCTGTAGATCCAATCTGATGGGCTCCTGGCAGACATTTTAACGTCTAATAGCAGGAAGCGAAGTAATAAAATTAATGACTGCCGTGTTCCATTCAGATGAGCCAAACGAATCATGCCAACAAACGATACCGACTCAAAGTATTTACTGTTAGAATAGTGTTTTAGGCAGAGCAAGGCGTTCCTTAAGCATTAAAAGGAGTATATGTAAAATCTGAGTGTAGATTGGTAGATTCAATGATTTCCACAAAGTTAATTGAGATGATAACTGTGAAATACAAATCAGAGGTGGCAAAATGCACAAAAAAGTCAGAATACCACTCAATTTTACCTTCAAAAGCTTTATTGATACATACATATTGTGTTTACTGTTCACACCCTGATTGTCTAACTGCTTATGTTTGCTCTAACCTTGTCGCCGTGCACCCAGATCTCAACTATTATGCCTTATAATGTCATTAATAACCAGTGTACACTTTAAATGGTGTCCAGAGCAGTTGTGGTTATGGCTACGTCATCCTTTTTGCCCAAAAAAACATGCATGTTCAGCAGAATCTCAGTCTATCCAGCTCACTATTTGCCAGTCATCAGCAGGCTGCCTCATTTATGGCCATGAAATGTAGCCCTGTTTGCTCCTACTGAACCATCAATGTGGTGAAATACTTTTCTAATGCCAGCAAAAGAGGAGCAGGCGATGTTTTGGGGAAACAGTAGTTACCGAGGAGAAAGCTGTGAATAGACGACATATTGCTTTCACACTGGAAAAGTGACTTAGAATGATCAAACATTCATATGGGCACCTTTACTTTGGAAATCAAGATTTTGTGTCACTTAGTCGCATTTGTATCTATAAAAACTGTAAAAGTTACAGCTCTGTGAAGGTTAATCTATAGTGGATATCAGAATTTGCTGTGACACTGTGACCACGGCTAAGACATTATGATAATCTCCAGGATCTGAGAGTACGCAGAGTTTACGTACAAGCACAAATGTTCTCAGCTTTGTCTTGTCTTTAATGTTTTGACATGCAGTACACACAAAGCAGAATAAAATGTAAGAACCATGACTACAGTGACACACAGAGAAATCCTGAATGACACAAAACAAATACTAAGCAAATTAGAGGTGAGATATAATGTAGATTAAAATTCTTCTCTTAAACCTCCGCTGAACAAGGGATGAATTACCATCTGACCCCATGCAACTTCAACTGGAAAATCATTTAAACCCATTACCATCAATGCCGTATTCAAGAAGTACAGTTTCAAAGAGAAAATGGCAAATATCCATGAACCCTACTCTTATAAGGACCTGTGTAGTAAATAAAAATACATAGATATCTAAAAATGAAAGGAAAGAACAGTCTATCTATAATGTTATTGTGTTATAAACTCTGACCCTTTTAGAAAATAGTTATGAACATTCTGTATTTTCTTTGTCATGGAGATAAAGTAGTTACTGCATGTAGCTGCTATGTCTGGAGTGTCTGTGCAACTAAACTACCACATTACATGACTAATAAACACTTTGACAAAAAGCATAAGAATAATGTTCCGTTTCCTGTCCTGCAGCCAGTGTGAGAGAAACCCCTGCCCCATGGACAGCCGCTCCTGCCACCTGGCTCCAAAGACTGTGTCCTTCCACTACCTGTCCCTGTCGTCCAACCTGCAGACTCCTGCCACACTCTTCCGGATGGCGACCGCCGCCGCCCCGGGCCGCACGGGGCCAGACAGTCTGCGCTTCGGGATAGTGGGCGGAAACTCCCGGGGCATGTTTGTCATGCAGCGCTCAGACAGGCAGACTGGTGAACTCATACTGGTCCAACAGCTACGTGGGCCGCAAGAGATCACTATTGATGTGGACATGTCTGAGTACACCGACCGCACCTTTCAGGCCAAGCATGTGGCCAGGGTGCATGTTCTGGTGTCGCCTTACAACTTCTGAGAGCACTCTTGAAAAACAAGGAAGACTTGAGACAGAAAGATGAAGAAGGATGAGGAAGAGTACATAATGGACACTGTTTTTATTTTATTGTACCTCCAATCCCTAGCAGAAATTAATTTGTTTGAATAGCAAGTAACTGGCCAGATGTTGTGCACTGGCCAAATATAAGTCAGACAATAATAAAAAATGTCCAAAGGAATGAGACACCAACAAGACAATTTATAACAGGTATCCTGGTCTGTTGTGAATATAACAAGACCTGGTTGTTAATCCCTGATACATGCTTTTCTACATTGTGTGAGAACCCGCTGATTGATGTTAGAGTGAGTGAGTTTGAAGGCACATAAAAGTTAAGGTTTAATAACTTGAATTTAAGGTTATTAGGATTCAATAACTTTTATGGCAATAATAGATCCTGACTCGTAGCGTAGGGTCAGCTTATGCACTTCCCCTACTTTGTTGATGACAAATCCTTCAAGACGTTAGTGCTCCCACGGCTCTAATTTATTGCAAATATTGTTGCTATTTTTTATATTGTACCATACTGTATACCACGTTTATCCTTCCTCATATACTGTATATTTGCTTTTTTTTTTTTTTTTTTTGTGCTGGCTTACTGTTCATTGTACTAAGGGAGTTGTTTTTAAACTATAGATACAATACTGTACCTTGACATATTCCTTCTATTAGTCCTATTCTGTATGTTACCCAGAAACATTCTTGTTATTTTCTAAATCTGAACTGATTTGGCAAGCTTGCCAATGCACTACTCAATTTATCTGGAATTTTAATTGTCGCTACATAACTGAAAATAAAGTCAGTCCAAAACTTCAGTATTTGTTAAAACTACCTGACTTGATGTTGAACAGTGTGCTATTAAATGTCATTGCGGCGGCGGTTGTTTTCATTCTCCATCTATTGCGAGTGAATTTTAATGAGTGAAAGGCAAACCAGTGCATAGTTGATAAATGAATGCTGAATGGGTATGAAAAGAACTCTGAATGAAGGGATGAAAAGAGTGAAGAGGAAGTGTGTGTTTTATTATATTACCCTTGGGCTGAATCCCATAGACAATACAAGTCAAAAGCAACTTCTCCCATTTGTGTCAAAGAACTAAAAGAGTTTCACAGAACTTTTATACAAAGAACAGTAACCTTTTGTGTTTTAAACATATTTCAGTGTCTGTATTCGAGAAATAAAATACTAATGTTCACAACATGTGCTGTCCCGTCTGTCTGCCTCTTACAACCCCATCCAAGGGTTTATGTTGCAAATTCAGCAGCACATGAAAAAGGAAGAAAAGAGCTGCATTCTTCCAGGTGGGTGCAGACGATACATACATACATACATACATACACCGATGTTTCACACTGCTCTGAAAACGACCGCAAAGTCTTAATGGCTGGCATGATTTCCTTCAGAAACCGGACGGGGAGTGCTCACATTGCAGGCTTTGTTTCAGCCTTGTGCTCAGACTGTTTGATGTTCACATGTTTCATCCATTCTTAGGCAGAAGGAGATTGCCAGAGACAATTGGACAGCACTGAACTACATAACACAAGCCACTTGCTGGAGAGTAATGATAAAAATATACAGTGTGGGCTTTGAGGAAAAGCCAACGCTGAGTGTGGTTTGTACTCATCTGACGTCAGAGCCAGAAAAACTTAATGACTTGAAAGAACGGTGCATTCAGAAGGTGGATAAATTAACCAAAACAAATGTAGATTAAGAAAAAAAAAAAAAGACCTCCGGGAATACCAACTCGAAGAAGCTTACACTGTGTAAAAATTTGGTTACTTCCACTTTAGGATAATGTCTTCAATTGTAATCTGTTTCCTTTTGCCAGTGCACATTTTCTGTGCTTTGTTAATTGTTGCTACTGAGCTTGTTGAAACTGATGTAACTGAAGGACATGCCAAACACAGGACAAACACTGCCAAAAGAAAAAGAACAATTATTTGCAAACCATCAGCAAGTCCTGAAATGAGCTGAAGAACACAAGCTCAAGTGTTCCGAGATGTGATTTTTCATATTTCTGTTGTAGTTTGTGACATTCTGCTCCAAAAAAAAAAAAAAAAAAAAAAAAGCACATGCAAGAGGGGAACAATCTCTACGTCCCAAATGCTTTAGATTCCGAGGGTGTATCATATAGAAAGCTACATCTTTAATCTGTCCTATTCAGTCACAAAAGTATAAACCGGAGAACTACTCAAAAGTAGCCACGTGTTGGTGTTAACTCAGAATGAATGACATCGAAGAGGAATTCTGCTCTGCTTAAGTTGTGCAGGAAAGGGGAGAGGTCACTCGTGGGTCATCTTTCCTGTGGGATAAATGTTTGGAAAAATTCCAGAAATATGTGAGAGTAAGGCAAAGCGGACTAAACGTCCCTTGGGCTTTTCATCTGCCTTTGAAGTAAGCAGAACCTGAGATGACAGCCTGTAACAATGGCACTTTTATAGATCAACAATAACTGGTAGTTGTAAAAATGGTACATTTTAGTAGGTTAACATGTCCCTGAGCTGGGATCCTCACCTCTGGTCATAGTTTTAACCATCAGACATGCTGATATCATGATCTTTATTGGTGATTTCATGTCTAAGCTGATTTTGAAAGTATGAAGTAATGACCGTGTATTTAACAAACCCTACATTTATGAAGGTGGTTTTGTTCATATAATTGATAACTTACAACTTCGACATAACTAACAATAAAAACCTACTTAAATACTTGATGATTCTTCATTAGATTATTATTGATATTTTTAGGAGTTTTTCTAAAATCCTCTCAGTATTTTAGCCTCTCTATTACATTCTGATTCATCATAATATTCCTCACACTAGCTCATTTTCATACTGAAAATATTATTTAACTGAGGGGCAGAATTAGAATAGTAGTAAAATATTCATTTTTATTGACAAGTTAATACTGAACATCATAGACCAAGAAACAAACATCGCCTTCCATTCAATTATTTTGTTTAATCCGAGTGCACACACTTCCTGAGAAGGAAGTGAGAAGAAGAAAACTGCTGGTATGAAGAGTTCAAGCCCGGTTTTTCATGACGCGCATGAAAAAAAAGGGACTAGTCATTTTATCCTGATACCTTTCCACCTGTGGAATTATGAAATAACAGGAATCAGCCAAAACCCATCTGTACAAATAATCAAAGCCCACTGCAGGTGTCTGCAGTTTTATATAACACAAGAACAGCCTGCCATCAAAAGCACAATTATTCCAGGTTTCCAACCAATAAAAAAAAAAAAAAAAAAAAAAAAAAAAAAACAAAGGAAAATTTTAACAGTGACATTAAAAACCCATTCAGGTGATCAGCTTGTGCTTGTGCCAACCACATAACTCAAGTGTTCTAGTGCTGAAGGGAACAATTTACTCTGTGATTTAATAGAAAATAAGACTTACATGAAAGAACAAATGTTACTAAGGTGTCTGTAGAACCGGCGAAAATGTCTTTACGAGCAACGAAAGCAAACACTGCACAGAAATACGACCCAAGCTGCCGTTTGCTGTTTGCCAAAAAAAAAAACTAAAAAAATCGTGAGATTGTTCAGTTCAGTCATTTTGTAGACGGAAGCACACACGTTGTAAACACACTTAGAGTAAACGTGGGTGAAGACACACTAAAAGAAACTTATAAGAACACTTAAGACACAAATAAATAATGAAACTGTGTCAACATACACAACAGTATATTGCTCCTTATTTTGGAAAACACAACACCTGCCCACACACGCTTACGTACAGTAGATTCAGACATGAACAAGACTGCTTACAAGGACTACAGACCAAAATTCTACACTACTGAACCCAGTTATATTTGAGTAGAAATCACTTATTTGTGCGTCCAAAAATGTGTATGGTGGGTAGTTTCAGTTTGAGACATAACGATGTTTCACCCTCAAAACAGGCAAAACATCACTTTTTTTTAATTCTCCTTAATTATCTGAACAGATATCAGGCCCCATACAAGAACTACAAGTAGGCACAGTTTTGATCTTCAAAGTGCATAAGAGCAATTGTTCAATTCAATTACAGTGTCTAAAGTTTGTCTTGTCTTAGTTTATGTTGGTAACAAAAACAATATGCTTCAGACACTCACAGTTGCATATATTATCACACACTGTTTGCAGAGCTCCATTAGCTTTGTATTAATCTTCACATTTCTATACAAACACACTGTCTGAAGTTCATCAAATAAACAAGCAAAGGTATAATTCTGTCTCACCCCATGTTGATTTCTTTTTTTAAATAAATCATTCCTATTAACTATTGCAAACAAAAAAAATTTGCTTTTTTCCCCATCCATAAATAACCCTTTTTTTTTTTTTTTTTTTTTTTACTATCAACTAATAATATTTAGATGCCCTCAAAAACATTTGACATATATTTAAGAGTATGTTCATGCATGAGGCCAACTGTTCTTAATTCTCTGGTAAAAGAAATTCACATGGACATAAAAATAAATACAGCACTTAATAAAAAAATGAAACATTCTCTTTGGAAAGAAAGGCTGGACACTGATCGCATGAGGAAAACACTGAACCAGCCGGTCAGTGAAAAGACCAAGTCTTGAGTTCTTAAAAAGCCGAACCCCCCAAAACAAAAAAAAAGAAAGGAAACAAAGAGAGGTCCCCGGAAATTGTTTCCCGCTGCGTCACCACCGAGTGAAGTCGAGGCCATACAGGACAGTCCCCTGAAACACCGAATGGCTCCGGACAGACACTGTGCTCCAGAACCAGGGAAAGTTCTACCTCTATGTCAGCTGACCGCTCGAATTATCAGACCTCACTCCAACTTTGACATCTCGTACTTGGTCGTCATGATTTCCTGGAAAACACAGCAGAATAATACATTATACATTTGTCAAACATGATTTGTTTTAAATTAAATAACTGTATTGTATGTTTATTCAGAAGTAACAGCATCTGTACCTCGTCTGAGTCAAGCAGAACCGGTAGAGCTCTGTAGAGACGAGAACCGAAACAAACACTCTGTTAAACTCACACAGGTCTCATACATACATTTATAACAAACACAATTTAAAGCGGTGCTTACACATCAGAAAGGGAACTAGGAATGTTGTCCTCCACCCACTTCAAGTCTTCATCCTAAGCAGGTAGTACAGAATAGAAAAAGAGTCAACACTGCCACCTGCTGTAATGGGTGCTCACAATTTAAGATATGTGATTTTAATTATAAAACTGAATTTCACTAAATACTGGTGTTCAGATATGTTACTGACCGGGTTTGGTTCTGCAGGCTTTGCTGTGCCATTCGTCTCCGTTTTATTTGCTCTCAACTTTATGCCGTCAGCTGTGAATAAAGAATGAACATAAAAGAACAAAATGCAAATATAGATAAATATAAGACTCAAAACCATTAAACAAATGTGTGTAATGTACTGCAAAACTCTCATGATGATACAATACCAAGGTTTGCAGAGGCAATGAATTCCTCAATCTCCTCGTCGTCAGAGTCATCAATGAGAGGTGTGAAAGCGTATCTGTTGGCATAGAAATGAGGTAAATAACAAAGCACTACCACGGAAGACGGTGCAAACTAGTGATTCAACTGCGCTGGTGTAGTGCTTGCCTTTGGTTGTTTGCAGATGGTCTCCACAAAAACATTATGACCAGCAAAATGACAGAGAACAAGAACCTCCAGAAGGCGTCTTCCACCCACAGCTCGATCCAATCCTTCAGGTCAGAAATTACACATGAATTTCAACTCTGTTTTTCCTCAAATCTTCCCCTTTCAAAAGCAACAATTAAAAAGAAATGTGCAACTGCATACTCACAGACTGGCAATCCACCAGGTGAAATTTCTTTGCAATCCAACCCATGAAAATGATGGAAGCTGGGGGAGGAAAGGACGCATCACTTATTACATTCAGTTTAGAAATTTGATCGTGCATTACGATTGAACAAATTACTGGTATGATACTGTCAAATATTCTAATCCTACTTACCAATAACTGCAAATATTAGTGTGTTTGTAAAGTGTCTATACAGAGACAACTTGACTGGGTTTCTCCTCAGCTTCAGGGTCTTGATGGTTTGTGCCAGGCTGACAAATATGTTCATGGGAGTCAAGGTGAACACACGACAGATATAAAATCAATGCTATCGAGCTGTATTGTCCTTTTATAATGTTGTATGTATGTGGATGTATGAGGTCAATTCAGGTTATCTAGTGAATCACTTTAGTGGGAATGATTTAAGGTCAAACTGGACTGGAAGAAAATTAAAGAAAATACTGATTTGTCAGGTTTTTAATTTGTTGGATTTGCAACAACACCAATAAGAATTCAGGTTTATGACTCAGTTAATGTTTTATAATTTCCTCTATGTATATAAATGCTGGTCTTTCAATACAATAATAACTATACTGTGTTCTGTGATAGAAGGATTTCATTTACATTACATGTTTAGACAGGACCTCTTGAAAGGACACACAAACCAGTCACTCCTGGCAATTTTAGACTGCCCATGAGCAGCAGGATGAAAAAAAAAAAAAAAGCAGTGGCAGCCAATTTTAGGAATGCATTCAAATACCTAAAATTCACAGTTATTAATTTTAGTAGAGGTTTAATGAAAATGCAGGCATGTTCTTCTGAAGCACAATACATCTCTTTTCCAACCGTGTTTTGAAAGCTCTTGCACAGCCAATTTCCTGAGGAAACACAATACAGTAAATAAACTTCATTCAGCCCAATTTAAGGGAGGAGAAGAGGAGAACCATACAGGAAAAGGTTGTAGGTGCACAAAAGGATATCCACCAGCATAGAGAGGAGTCAAGCAGAGCCAGGGGAATGTTGGCCAGCAGGGCCAAGTCAGAGTCTTTCGCCTAGAGGTGAGGACAGTGCAGAACCAGAGAACACGAGGAAGAGAAACAGAACGATGTGGAAAAATCACCAAAAGGAGAAGGAATAAAAAGGCAAAAAAAAGCAAGTAAAACACCAAACTATTAACCAAAGTTTAAAGGAGAAAACCATCTATACGAAAAAGGAAGAATACTAAAAATCACTTGAGCTTAATCACAGAGAGAGATCCACGGTGTTGTTACTACACGTTGTATGTTTGTAATATGTTGAACACTGGAAGGATATGAACCAGATGGCACAGGAATCGAAAACAGCCAGAACAATTTCTGTAATTAGAGCTGGACCATTATCGCGACCCTTCAATACAGATACGCCCGAAAAAAAAGGCACAAAGAATGTCAATTTTTACTGCAAAAATCAACAACAATAAACAACAGGACTTGGTTATTATTTCTTATAAGCCTACAGACTTAATTGGACAGTAGTGACTCACTGATCATTCAAAAACAAACTAAATTTAGCCTTTAGTTATAAAATGTTTAATATATGTTAGTTTGATACTCAAGAATGGATGAGCACTCACCCCAGTAATCCTCAGCACACCTTCAATGCTTGCAAAGGCAAAGTAGAGTATCCCCAGCCCCACAACTCTGTGCATTACTGTTCCTAGTCGAGGCCTAAAGGTACAGGAACATGAAGATGATGATGGCTTGATCTGACATTGATGAACAGCTTAATGTTATTTGACTAGATGTGTTACATGCAGACATACTTTACGATGCCATAGCCAAGGCTGACGATGATAACAAGCAGTCGAGCCAGGGTTCTCTTGAGGGCAGAGACTAACTCTGCGAAGATCAACAAGCCTGGAGCTAAAGGAAACACAAAGAGGACACGGAATATATTTAAAACCAAACACCTCACCATTTCATATCAGGCATATTGGAAAATATTAATAATGATGAGTAGACACTCACAAGCAGAGCCAAGAGCATTCGTGTTTTCATATTCGGCGCAGAAGACAGCCTTCTCCACCATTCCCAGGAATATGACGCCAGCTATCCAGAACTGGATCCTCAGCAGATCCTTCCAGTAGCAGGCTGCCCAGATAAACCACAGCAGGGCGTAGAGGATGTACACGATGCACATCACCATGTAGAACTACAAACACACAATGGCAGAAGTAGATCACACAATGGTGTAATTTTTCTTCTCCTACCTCAGCAGTACAACAAAAACTCCTCTTCTCCAGAGACGTTATTATTATTATTATTGTTTATTATTATTATTATTGTTCATTATTATTATTATCATCATCATCATCATCATCATCATTATCATTATTATTATTATTATTATTATTATTATATAACTACTATGGATAGGTTTGGATTGTTTCTAAATTTTCATGAAAAGCACAATTCATTCCCCCTTGATATCCAGAATAATAATGCACATATATTAAATTCTTATTGTACTTACAATCATCAGAGGCAGTTCTGTGATAGAAATGTAGCCATGGTCACCTTTCATCACCACATTAACTGGAGAAACACAGAAAGGACATAAGATAAATTTAAAAAAAAACAAAAAACAAACAGCATTATTTATGGTGCAAAGTGTTGGGTGCAAAACATGTCTTCATTTGAGAACAGGTTTCTGTAAAAGGGAACCAGTCTTTCTATGATAACCACAGCCAAGTCATGCTGATGTTGTCCGTCCTATACAAGTCACACAGTACTAATAGCAGAAGTTGTTGTTGACAAAGTTATCTGTTAAATATCACCTGTTAAATTCCAGTTGGCATCTTGTTTACTAGACACAATCTTAACAACCAGCAGGTACGGGCCGTCCTTCCATGTGGTGGCTATGACGTTGTCTTTGATACTGCTGTTGCGGTCATACTCCTCAGTAATGAGCTTGGTGGCATTTATATCCTGCAGTATTACAAAAGTATTGTGCTGTTTACCACTTGTAAAATTAAAATGACATGGAAAATCTTACCAAAAAAATAACGTACTAAACAAAGGATTTCATCAATTAAAGATGCTGAATACCTGCCAGATACATTCATTGTTATTTTTCTTTCCGTTTGTGAACTTAAGTCTAATCTAGTCTATTAAAATCAGAAATCATGCATCTTTCTTACTAGTGTTTCATCCTCAGCACGTGGACTGACTGGTCGCGGCTCTGCCTTGGCTTTCTGAAAAAACAGATGTTAAAATTATATTGGCAATTTCGAAAAGTGTGTGTCTATACTATTAGGAGTAATGTAAGGAACTCACATTGAGCAGTGGAAAGGAGCGCAGTCCACTGTAACATCTTATGGGTTTATATTTGTGTTCAATGTACTCTCCTGGGGACAGAGGACTTGGATCCAGGCCTTGGTCATGAAACAGAGGTGTCCTTTCATACATTTCCTGCAAGCAGTCAGTCACACTTCAGCTTTCTCATCTATGTTCTGCATTAATTCAACGTACTAATCTAAAGCTGCTGTACTTACTTCAATATTGTTGAATTCATTGTGACAGGGGTAATACCTTAAATACCAGTGGATAGTAAAATCCACCTCCTCAGGACAGCCAAAATACACAACTGGAAGATGAAGATACAAGTGATGATAAACATATTGGACAACAGGAAAGCACTTTTGTGACTGGTTACGAACACAATATCCATGACATACCTTTCAACTGTATGTCAGTGTCTTTATACATGGATTTCTTTAACAGGAGCGGTCTTGATGTCTGTGGAATAGTATAAATTCTATAAGCAAAAGTGCAACGAGAGATATTTTTCTTATCAATATATAATCATGTATCTTGCTGATGAATCATTTAGCTGCGTTGATGCTTCAGAGTCCAACTGACCTTTGAGCTATTCTGTGTGTAGGAAAAACCATCAGTAGGTCAGCTAAATTGGAGTATTTAATGTCATGTGTTCACTTCATACTACATTGGAAAGCCTGTAAACATGCCTAATACTGCGACTGGACATAGACAGGGAAGCAACAACGGAGAGAAACTGAAACTTCTCAATTCCTGAATTATTGATCAAGGCTTTCTAGTTGTCCTTCGTCCAGTTCTGGGTATTGTGTCCTCCTGGTTTGCTCCGTTACTGTATATCAGTTTTGCAAGGTGAGTTTTAGTGGTACTAATAAGTCGCAGGTTGAAAACAAACGGGCTGATTAAACTTGATCAAATTATGGACGCAGATACATTACAGAAGGTTTAGATACGTATACAGACTTAAGGTTTTTCTTGGGAACTGAGCTCTGTTTTAATAAACAGCTGTTTAGTCTAATCCAGCTAGTCAGTTAGCCAACTGCTAACGACAAAGTGTCTAACAGCCTTGACTCCGAGACAAACAACAGATTTATCTGTTTTTACAAGTGTTAAGGCGTAATTTCGCTAAAATATCATTACCAAACGGAGTTCACGTCATAGCTGTTAAATACTCGCATATAGCCTTAACACAGAACTAGCATAACAAGGCTAATGTAGCTGACGCTTGCTAACCGGCGCATCAGTTCTCGATTAGCTTTCTCGAGATACTCACATTTACGACAGTGATTCTCCAAAGACCTGTCTCTGGAGCAGCACTAACCACATTCATGGCATTGAGGAAAAATAATAACGACACTGCCCATGAACACATAACTCCCCTGGCCGGACAGCTCCACGTCCTCATCCTGACTGCAGAAGCCATGTTTGCTGTGTATGCGTAAACACTGGACTGCAGGAGGCGCCGTGAACGCAGCATGTGGAGGACAACCCCAGTCCGTCCAGTTTCACCACTGAGAGGCAGCTTTGTATCACAACCACAGCCTCGGTTTACGGCAGCTTGCATGTATTTGGAATTATGTAGTGAGTATAGTAATGGAATTACTTGTGCCAGTTTTTGCTCAGTTAACTGAACCTGAATTAAAACCACTTAGAAGCTAAATGATTCTGTTTATTCATTTTACCATTATTTGAAACCAAGGACAAGAATCACCCTAACCCTATTACTTCAAATTACTAATAAACAATAAATAATGCAAAATATTGCAATAATTTTGTTCTGCAGCATTCTTTTACGTTACTTATGCATTTTTTAGTGTACTATCCTATTACACATACATTGCCAACTTAATTTTTCTAAAGCAAAGTATAAACTATGGACACACAATATTGGCTGAACAACTGTACTGGACAATACTAACCTAAGCAAATAAGATAACATCCCATTGTTGGCACTGTCTGTTTTGCTAAGTTTTGATTTGTTAAAGGTTGTTTCATAAATTTGTCACAGAATTTTCCCTCATACATCTCAAAAAATGGACATTAAATAACAGCTCAAATATTATTCTATAATAATGATTTCTTTGTTTTCTCAGCACAAACATGAAAATAACTAACAAGAACAGAATAAACAGAAAAGAACATCAGTACTGGATATTAGTGAAACTGTTAAACATCAGTAACAGCACGGAAGTTCCCAGAAACCAACTTTTCCTGAATAGCTGATTAAGATAGGTTACTTAACCAGTGCATGTGAGAAATGGTTGGTATTTACAAAGTTATGTTTCAGTTTTTCCACATCACTGATTACAATGTTAGAAAACCTTTTACTCAAAAAAAAACCACCCAGATCTCAAAGCATTATTATATTAACTATTGGTTTTAGCAAGATGAAAGCTGTATTCACCATTGGTACCCAAGTGCAGCCATTCACTACTTATTACACTTAAAATATGGCAATAATTGGAAATCAGAGAATCATGGCAAAATGCATGTCAATTTAATTATCAAGTCTCAAAGGAATCTATAAATCATTTCTTTTTACAATATATAATTTCATTTTATAAATGTTCTGTACAATTCTATATTTACATTTTAACACAGAATTCAATATAATAAACAGTTTCACAGTTCAGTGCATCTCAAGCTTATGAAACATGGAACATTTAACACACAGACGGTATTGCAAACACTGACGCTGGCTTTGCAGAGTCCAAATTGCCTCTGACCAATCCATAACACTGTAGATAGTCTCCATTAGGATACAATGGAGGTGAAGGTGCTCCAAGTGCCATGAGGCATACTGTTACCATGGTCTAATAGTGTTCGTCACAGTTTTTATCTGTTGAGTACTACTCTTTACAGCAGGTGAGACGTATCACTTGAGTTGTGGTCCACTGCTGTCTCTCCATTCACTTGTCTCAAAGCATCATTGGTTAAAAGAGGAGCGTTTAGTGTACCAGATCTCAGGGAGGGATCAGAGGCGATCACCACTACATAACGATCATCATCCTCATCTTCTTCATCCGCCAAACTTCCATGAACGTCTGCAGTGACTACAGCATTTTCCGCTGCCTGGCGACTGCATGAAGGTGAAGAGCTGAACACAGGACGGTCTACAGTCAGCTCTTCTCCATCAGGGTCTTCTTCAGGAAAGCTGGTGTTTATATAGATAATATCTTCCCTGCTGGAAGACTCTGGAAGCTTTTCTGTTACTTTTTCCAACATTTCTCGCAACTGGGGAAAGAACGGTCGGTCCAGCGGATCAGCTCTCCAGCAGCTGTACATGATCTCATACCTAGAAACAGATAAATTACTTTACTTTTTGAGATTTTTCCCTAATTAAGTCATCTTACACTTTCATAACGAGATGGCATTGTTGAGCAGAGCAAGTTTTAAAGTTTTAAAGGGGTTATGTTGTATTTCTATATTAAAATGTTTTTCAAAAAGACCTAAAATCAATGCTGTGAGATTTTGGATTTATGTGACCACTAGAGAGAGTATGGAGTCACTCTGCTGGTCGTCTATGTTATTAAGGAATACTAGCACTACAGGGCAGAAAGTGCCAGAAAGTGTTGAGATGGGATGAGAAACAACTTTTACAGTCAAACAAAGGGAAAAGCAAGAACCATTGTTGTTGTTTTCTCCACTGGGCACAGCTTTAAAGGAAAAGAACGGAGTTTGATGCTGTAATCACAGCATTTCTTCTACACGGGTGAGTTTGATTATGTTTCTTATGAGGGATTAAAATTATAACCTGACCTGTTATTATCTTTGCTAAGCTAGGTGTTTGTTGATCCATGGTTCAGACTGAACTGTGACAGTTCTGACCTTGTTTGGATAATCCCAAATATATCTTTAGTGCAGCTATTGACAACACAAACTGTACAGAAAACAGAGGTGATTTGCAGTTTTACTGTGGCTGTTTCCTGCCTAAAAACAGGGCTAAGTTAACAGGGTTATAAGGTAAACTATCAGCTGATGCAGCACATGAAGATTATAAGACACAGTGTTATTGTATTTTGATTGACTGTCAAATTGACCAGCTATGTGTTTTTGTTTAAAGGAGAAAACTTAATGAGTACTATACTATACTTTATTCAGTGAGTGATACAGTCTGTGGATACATTGCATTGATTCATTGGTAGTTTTGGTAGACATAAGTGTGTTCTGCTACCTGACTTCCCCCTGCTGATGAGAGTTTGGAACATCAATACTACACATAACCTCTTTAATGATGCTGAAATTGCTGACTTGACTAGCTGCCAACCGACATAATAAGAGACAAACGTACGCTCTGATGTCAAATTTTATATTCTGAAGATAAATAAAAGCTGTATTTCTTAAAAAATCTGTCAAAACCCAAATGAAGTGTTTGCTCAAAACTAGGTACACACTTACAGCTCATCCAAACAGTCTCCTGGCTGCTTTAGCCTGTGTCCCTCCAGAAGGTAGTCGTAAATCTCATGGTTCTGAATCCCAGGATATGGTGTCATGCCTCGGGTAGCAATTTCCCACATGGTAACACCAAACGCCCACTGCAGAAACAGAAGACTTAATTTAGGTTAAACTGTTTTTCTAAAGGACTATCACAAGATTTCATATTCATAAGCTTTGGTTAAGCCTCATTCATCACAGATTTTAATTACTGAAGCATGTCATTCCATCATATTATGAAGCTTACAGGATAAACACAGTCCTATAGTGTATGTATTCTTCACTTACATCTTGTCTTTCACTTAAAATGATTTTATTTTCCCATGTATACAACTCTTTCAGGCCTACTTCAATATCCAAAAGATGTTTTTATAGACTTCCTAATGAAAATAGAAATTATAAAAGTTGAGAGAAAGACAGACACACTCACCACGTCACTCTTTACAGTAAAAACTCTGTCTGCCAGACTTTCTACTGCGATCCATTTCACAGGCATTTTGGCTATTCTTCCCTGTCTATAATAGTCACCACTGTAGATCTTCTTCGATAAGCCAAAATCTGCCACGCACACTGTCATGTCATCACGCAACCTGTAAGAGAAACAAAACACTGACTGTAGAAAAAAATGACAATAAAATGAAACAAGCCTATTTTTCATGCAGAATCAATTGCGTTTACCTCTATAAACTCTAACTTAACATACAAAACTGAAGACTCAACGTACATGCAGTTGCGTGCTGCCAGGTCTCGATGCAAAAAATTGCGACTGCTGAGGTACTCCATCCCCAAAGCAATGTCAACCATAAACTTGAGCAGAGTCTGAGTGGGCAAGAACTGTGTAAAAGCACAAACACACAAGGCAAATATTATTTTGGGTGAGTCTATTTATATCGTTCGTGACAACTCTGGTTCCATTTTTGGATTATTTCTCACCATTGGACTCTCTCCTAGGCGAGAGCGCAGCAGGAAGCTGTGCAGATCTCCATATTTCATAAAAGGCAGTATGACCATGGGCTTGGGAAAGTGGCCAGAGCCCACTTCTAAACACACACCTAGGTAGAACAAGTTAAAAAAAAAAAAAACACAGTAAAAATGTGCAAAGAAAAAGTGATCAGGAGACAAATGAGTGAAATTCAATGGCAACATATTATACAGTGTATGTGCAGTATCTGCATCAAAGTCATACCTAGTAATCTGATGACATTAGGATGGTTAAAGTCTTTCATGCAGGCGGCCTCATTCAGGAACTCTTCTATCTCCCTTTGAGAGAAGCTATCCACTGTTTTAACAGAAAGAAGAGTCAACAGCTGATATTTATGGTTCGGTAAACATCAAAGTAACGGTTCTCACATTTCATCGTCTTCACTGCGACTTTTTCTGATGTCCCATTCGGTTGTCGTAAATGTCCTTCAACAACGGAGCCAAATTCACCTGGTTGACAAAATGAAGACAGAAATATTTCTTTATTGCTTTACTTATTATAAACTTGCTCGTATATGGTATTATCTGTGTTATTTGACATATTATCAGTATGACCAGAAATGTGTACACTATCTGAAATTACATTGTTCTCTCACCTTCTCCAAGAACTTTACCAATGGAAAGTAAGTTCCTCGTGACCATCACATCCTGCAGTTTGGCCTGAAGTTGATCACTAATACCGAGGTTACTGACTGCAAACAGGAGAAGGTCAGGGTCATTTTTATTTTAAGCCTACCAACATACATGATGATTTTTTAAATAAATATATATATTTTAACATACGTGTGGCTTCTACTACTGATCGATTGTAGGATCTGTGTGATTTGAACTCCACAACAGGTGGTAGCTTTTCACTAGCTCCAAACAGCTGCCTGCAGGGGGAGACAAAAGGGGAAAAAACAAATGAAGGAAAAGCTAAACAGGGAGCTAATCCTATTTAAGTACAGTACAGTAATAATATACACAAGAGATTTAAATGAAACACTGGACTTATTGAGGAAACCCTCTGATTTGTTTGTTTCCTAAGTTCTAGGTCAGATACTGTTTTTCTATCTGAGCAGTAGCCTATGACACAGTCCTGTCCGTATCCTGATTGGCAAAGATGAGTCAGAGGCTACAAACTGAATTCCAGAGTGTTCTCAGCTGGATGTTGTCCATCAGTCCTGCTCTATGGTTATTACAGGCCTCAGGTGCAGATGATGGTGATTAAGAGGAAGCAAAGGAAGTTTATTAACAGAGTCAGGAAACATTCAGTCGCACTACAGCCTGTTACTAAGTGTATTACTCAACATCCCCAGGTGCTTTAGAAAGGAAACTACAATGTCGAGTCCTTGGTGTTTTCAAGTCAAGCTAAAAAAAAAAAGGTTGTATACACAGTGGTTGGATAAGACAATCATTTTCAGAGCAGGACTGGAAATTAGATAATTACTGTGTTTGTACAGCAAGTCAAAAAACTGTAAGCCTACCCAAACGGTAATCCAGAAGTCCTGTTGTGCACACAGATACCTCCCCAGAGGATGAGCAGCAGGAGACAGATGCTACACACCACACCTAGCACCACATAGACAGAGTCTGAAACACTGGTGTCAGGGCTGGAAGATGGGGAGGGGACAGACTCTGAGACAGGAAAGAAAAAAAATCACCCATTAGATAGGGGGTTTACTGTCAGGCTCAAAAATGACAAGATGTTGCTCAAAATTCAATATTTAATAAAATAAATAACAAGAGTAGAAAAGTAGAATATAAGTACATCTAAATACACAACCTCCTCCTACAGCATCATTATAATGTCTACTCATGGGACAGCTATTATTCTAGTGAGATAAGACGCATCAGCAAAATTATGTCCGAGTATGTTGCACTGGTTTGCGGAGTCAACAGCTTCCAGATTGAGGAGATAAATCAATAAAGCAGCTTACTGTCCTCTGGCACGAACAGCCACACTGGTGGGCTGACCATGCCGCTCCCTGCCTGTGTGCATGCAGCCACCTCCACACTGTACGTTGTGTTAAATTCCTGCAGAGGTACAAACGCCGTGGTGGTGTAACTGTGGATCTGAAATACAATAAACGACAACAATGTTTTAATTGTAGTTTCATTGTGACAGTGTGAGATATCTATAAGAATTACAGTTTGGAGATAAATTTAGATAATAAGACGTCATTGTGGCTCATACGGTTCATATGTTTTTTTTATTTTTTTATTTTATTTTTTGTCTTTTCTCTGTCAGTGTATTTGTCTGTTGTTTTGTCTGGGTGTCTGTCTGTTGTCTCTGGTCCTGTGGTTGTGGGTCGGTGAGGTTGTCTTGTTTTGTAAGTATGTAACTGTATTGTTGTCCTATAAAAAAATCAAAAATAAAATATATTAAAAAAATATAAGACATGTCATTGAATCAATGTGAAGCAATGTGTAAAGCCCTGAAAAGAGATAATTTGTGGAATTTTTTATGGCGCAGGAACATCTCGTACACTTTGTGCAATATCTCAACTCACTGCATGTCCTGTCCTCTCTGTCACTCACTACATTCCCTTCCGCTTTTCCTCTGTTTTCACTTCTTGTATAATAGCAAACAAAAAACAAACCATGAAAGTCCGTTATTTTCCATGTTACAACCATTTACAGTAAGACACCTTTCTGGAAGGTCCCACCCAAGGAACCGTATAATGAAACTCTCAAAAATAAAAAGGGAAGCAGACAAACTTTCTGGATAAGCTCATGTGCTGCAATGGGAGTCAACATGTGACAGACATAGCCCTGTATTTCACAACACAGCAGCATCTGGGGTTCCTCTGCTTTACAAATATGCTGACAGTCGGACCGGGTGTGCTGAACCCATGATTAACAGTCTATCATGTCTGTGGCTACCAAACAGGGGACAAGATGTGGTTAATGATCTGGATGATGAATCCATCTAAATTCTGGTATACCGTGTCAGACTCAGAGGACTGTAGCGTCAATTTTATACCAGAACACACAAAATTAAAAGGAAGTGATATTTACAATATGACGGGTACCAATTTACAATAAGCCCTTATAAAAGATGCATAAGTAGTTTTAAAGAAGTTCTTTATTAGCTTCATGAATCATTAATAAGATGTTAAAACACATTATAATAATTGCTATTGTGATCTGTTACAAAATAACTATAACTATAATAACTATAACTAACTATAATAATAATAGTGAGCCCATGTTTACCGTTAAGCATCAGATCTCACTGGTTGGTGAACCACCTTTGTATAGTCTGCCAGCAGATTTTAGCCTTGAGAGCTTCATCTGGTATTTTGTGATGAGTTACTATCATCTATAAACAATCTGTATAACTTAAAGGAGATACATTTAGTGTGTATTTAGTGATAAAAGCTGGAGGCACTGTTGTTTTCACCACTGGACACAGCTCTAAATGAAAAAAAAAGGAGTTTAATAGTGAAATCACAGCATTATTGGTTATTATGTGATGTTATTATCTTTGCTAAGTTGGCCGTTTGTTGATCCATGGTTCAGACTAAACTGTGACAGTTCTGACCTTGTCTGGATGACTCCAAACAGATCTTTAGTGC
Organism: Apogon talboti; assembly: GCA_037367365.1. Lineage (NCBI taxonomy): Eukaryota > Metazoa > Chordata > Actinopteri > Kurtiformes > Apogonidae > Apogon > Apogon talboti. The sequence continues at coordinate 11,928,084 of JAPQRQ010000008.1, forward strand.
AGCTATTGACAACATAAACCATACAGAAAATCCAGGTGATTTTTGGTTTTATGGTGGTTGATGTCTGTCTAAAAAAAAGAGCTAAGCTAACAGAGCTATAGTGTAAACTATTGGCTGACAAGTTACATGAACATCATACAACAGTTTTACTTTGACTGACAAAATAATCAGCTATGAGTTTCAGTTTAAAGAAAACTTGCTACCATTGTACAGATGTGTGAAAACAATGAGCTTCAAAGCGATAAAGTTTGTTCATATATAGTGTTGATTTGTTGGTGGTTTTGTTAGTCCTAAGTATGTTCTGACTCCTTCCTGCTGTTGAAAGTTTAGAAGATACGTAGTCATTTTATTTATTAAGATATGGCTTATCAAATTAAAAGATTAATTTATTAAAGCTTTCACTCTATAACTTTTCTTTCCTTATCAATAAATGCAATTTTTGGCTGATTTGCTAAAAATTAGTTTAAAGTGTTGATTTAAAGTGACTACTTTTGCTAGTTATATGTTAGTAAATCATTAGTGAATTATTTAAAGTGCTGACTGATATAGGAACAAGATAAAGCATGCTAAGAAATTAACAGATTTTAATTTAAGAAAATAGACAGCAGCAGTAACTCCAACTTACCTTTGTATGAAAACTATTACAACTTCTTTAAAAGCATTTATTTATGACTTATAGACAGTTTTCAACCTAATTTTAAACTATTATAATAAATCCTTTGTGAGGGTTGAGTTATTGCAAAACTGTACCATTTGATTTATTCAGCAGTATTAACCAGACTGACTTACACACATTTCCAGTCACTAGTCTCTGGTGAAATGACATCAACGACTGACTCGACACACGCATACAAATATTTGGTCCTATTGTACACATCCCATTGTATTCATATTCCATTGACTCTGTGATGACTCAAGGCCACATGCCTGACAAAGAAAAACACAGATTACCAGTTTTCACAGCATCAGCTTCCTTCACCTTCGACACAGACTGAAGAACGGGAAGCACACTATTGTATCAGAGAGCATGAATGCAGTAAGCAAAGACCGCTCCAACCACTATGGAATAAATGCATACATTAAATGATGCAGTTAAGAGACTTTGGAAAAAAAGGCACTTCTCATGAATGACTTTCCGTGCCGCGCTAACTCTTGAGACAAGTGGAAAAACTGTTGTAAACAGATAAGCAGAGGGCTGACCTCTGGTTCAGTGGGCAGGACAAAGGGAGGAGCACATATTCCAAATTCTGTGGAATTCTTTTCACATTTGTCATGCATGAGTCATCATTATCAGAAAATGGAAAAATGAAACAAATTAGATCAGAAATATAGGTATGAGTTTATAGTCAGTGTATTTGCTGAGAAGCTCACCATATTCATTTGTCCTCCGTGTCTAACGATAATATCATAGCCTTTCAGGATGCCGTTTATTCGGTCCTCTGGCGGCGGTTTCCACCTGATCACCAGTGATGACTCATTCAGATGTACGGTGACGTTTCTGGGATACACTGATGGCACTAAGAGAGAGAAAAGAAAAGGGACTATGTAAATGAAGGTATCACTAACAGGAACCATTAAATCAAGACATCCTTTATATAATTAATGTAAATATAAAAAAATGGGGAAAAAAATACACTGACAGCCACTCTATTTAAATCTTTGATTACACTTTGGTATGTGGTCACTTCCTAGCACACGTATCACATCTTTCAACTAAAATATCCCCTGTGGTGGCTTTAGGAAGGAAATTGAAAGCTCCCCCACCCTGTAAGTACTTTGTGTTTTCTCAGTGAGACCACTCCTGTTTCCTATGTGACCGTTCCGGAAAATAACCAAGATTTTAGTGGATATGACATCTAGCTTTACGTTCCGTCGTGCCGTACACACAGCAGCGAGTTGTGTAATTTCCGTAAATTCCAGTTATTACTTGCCGCTGCTGCTGCAAGGAGGCTTATGTTTCGAATGGAAAGGTAGCAGGATAATAACATGTTTCTGCTCTACTGGCACATCCACAAGAATCTGCTATGATAAGAGTAACATAACAGAGGCTTCTTGGAAAATAAATACACAGACATTTTAGAGGTGAATACTGTATCCAACAGTGGTAGATGAAGTATTCAGAAGTACAAAACAACACACAGTGAATATACTCCACTGTAAGTATTAGCTCTGTTCTCAAAACCTTAAAGTATTAAACAGCATCAGTCAAATGTATTGAAAAGTATGAAGTACTGAAAGTAGAATTAGTCACTCTGCAACAAAATGGTACCTGTCAGTGTTTAACTATTTTATATGATGTTTTCAGTGTCATATTATATGACTATTGCATTTTACTGCTCATTTCAGCTACTTTATCGACTGTTGGGTAGTTTTCTCTTCTGCAATGAGTCATATTCCTTAAGATCCTCATATATTTCTTGCTTCACTGCTCTGTGAGAACCATATATGTCTCCTTTGGTTTTTTATGAGTTCAGAAAAACAGGCTTGTTTTCACCTTTGTAATGACGCATTTTTAACCCATAAGAACCCAGACCCATTTATCCTTAAAGGAAAATTATGTGGGATATACCACAGACAAAGTGGACCACATAGAACACATTTCTAGTGTTTTTTTCAGAATAAAACTTTTTATTACCAAATATCTGTGTTGTTACATATATGTCACATTGGGCGTTAGTGATAAACATATTCCTTATTTGAAAATAAGTAAACATGAGAGTTTTTACTGCTTGGCAACACAAAATTGCCTTTCTGTTTGCATTTCCACAACATATATCAAAACTGTGACTTCAATAGGAAACTTTAACATAAAAAACTTCTTCATCAGTTTTGCTTTGCGTCACAAAATATGCCACCTGCATCAAAAATAAATAACACTGCCTATTTGGGGGCATTCGCAACAAGCTACCACAGCTACAGAGAACTGAACCACATACCTGAAAACATAAATTGTGCAAAAAAAAAAAAAAAACTTAAATGCTGAAGAGAAATGAAACTGTTGTATCATCAGCAACATGTCTGAAACATTTTCTCAGTTATTATGTCTGTTAAGTATCTTTAGCCATTTAGCCTAGGCCAGATGGTAAGACTTGAAACAGTTTCGTTCCTCAGTGAAGCAAAGACGCACATCACATTTCTC
>JAPQRQ010000008.1:11931322-11961083 GCA_037367365.1 Apogon talboti
TTTTTTCACCAAATATGGTCAGACCAGGTTGGATGCAATATAGGACATGTTATCAAAGCATTGAAACTGTTAAATGTATTTGACATTACCTGTAGTATCAAAAAACAGCTTTTTGAAATTAGCTACTTCTTTGAAATTTGCACACAGCTCAGAACAGCATTTTGGAGAGGTCACTTCTTGTCACAGTCACATGACTGTCACATGGTCATAACACCAGGATGTTTTGTATATGTAACTTAGGGACTTCATGAGTTAAGGTCAGACATAAAGCTTTATAAGGAAGAGTCTGGGGCATTCAAAGTGCTTGTTACACTGGTGTCACTGTGGGTTCTTATGGGGTTAAAAAGACTTTATATTTCTTAATGCTTTAATTTATTACAAGCATTCAACATCAATAGATTTGACAATGTGGTTTTCACTTGTCAGGAAGGGGGTGAAAATTAGAATCTGAAAAGAATCTAAAAATGTCTGATAAATGACAAGGGGGGAAAAAGTAAAGTTTTTGTAACTGAAATGTGTAGTATAAAGTTGCATAAAATGGAAATACTCATGTAAAGTACAAAAAAATGCAGCAACAGATTAGATTTTGGATTATTTTCTCCTGTTGCAACTACCGTATATATCTGTCATGTGGGGCATTCCAGGTTTTTGGTGTATCACTATCAAATGTAACATGATGGCTGTTCCGTGAACTCACACACCTCCTTCTGTGGTGTTGCTCTGAATCCACAAACTGACAAGGGAGGCTCCCACCTCGTTGCTGCAGGACACGCTCATGTTGTACCACGTCATGGCCTGTAGCCCGGTGACTTCACATTTAAAAGGCGGAACTGTGATATTGATGAACCTGGTGGTCATCACCTCACCTTTCCTCCGACTCACCTCTTTAACCTAAAAAACCAAAAAAAAATAGCACAGACAACATGTATTAACAGACCTGAGAGTGTAACAGAGTAGCTGTGTTTGTTCAGACTTACTCTGATGTGGCATTTGGTGAGTGGGGAGAAACCGTCATGTCCAGGGGTCCAGCTAAGCATTAACTTGTTGGACTGCCTCTCTATCACCGTGACATTAGACACAGGACTGGGAAGTGCTGAAAAACAGAAGGAGAAGCTTTTATTACCGACCTTTCCAGAGAGGCGCGCATTTCTGGCAGAGCGAGAAAACTCCTTGGAATGTCAGACAGCTTTAAGTGGATCCAGTTTCACCTTTGATGTTGATGCTTGCTTCCCTGGAGGTAGTGACACCCTTCAGGTTGTAGGCCTCACAGCTGAACTGGGTGAATTTGTCCACACCTGCAATTGACACATGGATCACAGAGTATGATACTTTATTCTTTATTCGGTTAGATTTTTGTAAGAAATCTAATTCAGGTAAGGTGGAAAACATGGAAAAATCCAACACACAATGGTCCTCCTGCCTAAAGTGATATACTAAATACAAAATTTCTTATTTTTGTTAATTCCCATGATTGGTTCCTTTTTTTGTCAGTACATAGTCACTTCTGAGACTCTTCAGTTCTCATTTTGCTCCTTTCTTAGGTTATTTTTTTCAAGTAAACGTCTTGCTTTTAGACAAATGTATATTTTATTCCATATGTTTTAAGGTGATTATATTTGTGCTAATAATTTATGCACTAAATAAATACCGGTAACTGTTTCCCTCTTTTACCGTATGACACATATTTTGTCAAAGCTGTTTTCCTGTCACTCCAGTGCTGATGCTCTAGAAAATCATATGATTTTTTATTTACATCAGTTTCACTACTGGTGAAATCTTCTACTTCCTATGGCCTTTTGTTGACTTCCTTAGTCCTTAAGCATGTGCCATAGTATTATAGCAAACAACGAAATAGATGTGTATACCAATAATGTAATCAGAATAACAATTAACCATGTGACTGCAATTCATCAATAAATAGGACTCATCATTCAGGTGAGTGTAGATTTGGATGGTGAAGAACGTTTGTAGCATTTGGAGTTGACTTTTTTGTCAAATTTAGAAAAAACATGATAGAAATGTGAACGAATTAAACAACTAAACAATCTCTTTATGTGTCAAAAGATAAATGTACTGTTACTTTCAAAGGAGAAATAAAAATTTCAGATTGAACTGATAGAAAAAAACATTTAGGATGAGTCATTCTTTTATATTATATTGTAAAAGTTCACACAGCAGTGCCTCATGCAGTAACCTGGCATTGAGCCTTTGCAGTGTTATATACTGAGGTAACAATCCTTCCACAGGCTCTGTTTTCCTGGACATACAATTCCTGTCTTTCAACTGGTCACAGATCAGTAGAATAGGATTCGGACAGCTGCTAAATAATGTCCCCTTTGTCCTCTTTTTTTCCAGTGTCTGTGTCGGAAACTCTTCCACAAAGCTGACCGCAAAACAGCCTGACAGTGATGACGGGAACCAACTTGAGATGTTTTGTTTACATTTTGCAGAAAACCTTGACCTTGTGAGTTTGCCTGTCTCTTCTTCTATATCCCACCAGGGTAACCAATGCTTCACATTTCACACAAACACTACGGTGCATTTGTTAGTACTGATAAAACTTCAAGGCTGCACTAAGTCAACACTTAAAACTGAGAAAAATGGACCACGTGGGGAAAAAATTCAACCTAAAAATAGTGTTTGAGCTTCTGATAGAAACATGTAAACACATCAGCACACTTTCAGCCAAGCTGTGCAAAGGAAATGACCACATGCCTCACCTCAAAGTGCACGAGAAACAGATGGCAGAGTGTGAACTAAGCAAATTTGACATTCTTATGTAAGTTTACCACCGAGCAAAGGGCTAATAGAAGTAAAGTCTAGTTAGTAAATATCACAACCCTACTGCTGGTTTTTCTTAAAGAGACACTCCCAAAAAACCATTTTTTCAGTACAAAAAAACCCTCATTGGATGCTGGACTGAGAGGTGGCTGCATAAAGTCTGCTTATTTGAAGCCATTCCTTTAAAAGAAGAAGCATTCCAACAGTGTTTTGAATGGCAAAAAAAAACATTCTGCAATGCATTATAAATACCCTTGCAGTATATATTCCATTTTCCACTGTTTTTTCAAATAATCAACATGTTCCAAACCCTTACAACTGCTCTAAATTACAGCCTCATATACTACTTCAAGCAGAGCTGCTGTAGGTGGATGATGCCGCATGAAAATATGTTTAAATATACTGTATATTTAACAGTATTTTAGTCTAACAGTAACCGCTTGCAAGGCGCAAAAGCTGAGGAGAGGCTATGTGTCTAAAGCAACGGGCACAAAGTAATTTTTGCATTATATATGCCAGAAAAAAAGGAAATGAATTAAGGTCATGCACTGACATTTCTTCTTTCACTGTACTTGGCAAATAAATCAAAACAAAAAGCAACACTATAGATAGACAGAGGGTGGGTTGGTCACTCAAACTGAAACATGAAAAAATCCAAAGTGCAGAGTGAGTTGCAGCAACTAAATGTGAAATGTGGAAGTCCTGCAGTGTGGATCCAGTAGCCTGTAATTAGGTTTGGAGGCGCTCCAGTTTACTAAACCGCCTGAAATGTCTATGTTATTTTTCCACTTTTATTTCTCTGTGGCAAATATAGTCAAGAACTACTCCGCCATTTGGTCTTTTGGCTTAAAATCTGACCAAACTAGATCTTATCCTGCTGTCCAAAAACTTCTGCACCTTATAAATGGCTCAATTATGAAAAAAAAATATGCACACTCATAACAAACGCCAATCCAGTACGTAATGAAACGGGCCTTCACTCATAGTGTGCAGAAGGTGTTTATGCAGAAGAGTGGGTTTACTGTTTTGTTGTGCCAATACTGAGATCCTGCACAGAGCTCTGGTCGCTTGCACCCAGCCAGCCTGCCTCTGGGTCCAGCCCCTCCCTGTTGGGTAGTGGGCTGTCCCGTGAATGAAGTCTTTGTCCCCGGAGCCAACCCCCGAACAGACTCCCTGTACAGCCCCCCCATACTGCCCAGGCCCTTGCGCATGCTGGACCAAAGCACAGCTCTAAACCTTTAACCCCTTAGCTTCAGGCTGTTTCACCATTCACTGGTTATAGCAGGAGTGCTTTGACTGTGGCGGGCTGAGAATTAGGGGTTAGGGCATACGTCAGATGTCTCAAAGAAAGTTATCTGGCTATTAATAAATGTTTGCTTTTGGGGAAATAAACGTATAGTTCCACGATGACTTCAAAATCCCATAAAATAAGGTGCTGAACATGTAGCTCATTTTAGAAATATGCATGACTTTGATGAGTTATATTCATGAAGAATTCAGATTAAATAATATCTGCTGATGTTACCAGAATGTATATCAAAAACCTTTAAGTGCGAAATATGTAGTAGGTCTACTTTAAAATATTAAACAATGATCTAAATCTATCATTAAAGCATTGAGGAGACAGAGTTATAACAAAGATGCCAATGTATTGGACTGGAGAGATATGAACTGAATATATTCATACCCATACACTGTCAGATTTATGTGACCACTAGAGAGAGTAGTGAGTCACTCTGCCATTTTCCCATGGCGAGGAAAACTAACGCCATGAGTTTTGTTTGAAGACGAAAACTTGATGATACCATAATACAGATGTGTGTAAACAATGAGCCTCAGTGAGTGATATAGCTTGTGGATACATAGTGTTGATTTGTTGGTGGTTTTAGTAGCTGTGAGTGTGTTCTGGTACACAGTTTCCCCACTACTGTTGAGAGTTTGAATATCAGTACTACGTAGAACCCTTTAAATGAATAATCAGTTACATTAAAAATTTGTAACTGATTAGTTAATAGTTAGTTACCAACTCTTCCCATTTAAGCCAATATAATCATTTACTTATTTGTGTTTTGCTGGTACTTTGGCTGTTCCAGGTCACTCTCTTTTTAGATCAGTTCCCAGAGTCAAAGTTTTTACAATTAACAGGACACTATTCTAAAAAGTACTGACTGTGCATGAATGACCGGTGTTAACCATTGAGCACCGCAGCAGGAGGCCTCAGCGGCACGGACTGTGGTGATGAATCTCATTGTACTAAGCAAGGTACAGCTGCTGAGGCAGCAGAGACAAGGCAGAATAGAAACCACCAACAAACTGATGCTCGCGGTCCAAAACCATGTGCTCACTTCGCCTCTTTATTCAAGAGTTAAATGCTTCTTATCTTTGTTTATGGCTGTTTCCACATTCATCCCAAAGAGGAAGTAAAGCAAAGTTAGACCAATTAGTTTAATAACCTCCAGCACTTGAGTTATCTTAATTTTGCTGTTTTTATAGCACTTTTACAGAGAACAGATGTTATTGTGGAAAAAAAGAGTTCCTTTACTTCATAACACATAAAAAAGATCAAACAGCACTTAAAAAGGCTGTTCTAAGGAGTCATTTTAATTACACAAAATGCCAAAGGAAATAACTTCCCAAAATCCTCTAACACATTTAATTTTGACAAAGGCGCAAATACGTATCACATCTAAAACTACAAAGCAGATCTTCAGCTTCTCTCACTATGACTTAAGATCACATTCAGAGTGGTGTTACATTATATTATGAACAGCTACTGAAATATGTGGAAGGAGAACAACAAGAGATGGCATTTATCCGTAAAAGTCTTGTTTCCAACCCCTCAATACTGTGAAGTTAAAAACAAAAAAAAGAGGAAATAAGTATTTCTTACCTGACACAGAGTAGCTGCTGGGAGAGTTATGGAAGTCACTGTCAGGTAATCCATCACGAAGCCAGCGGATCTTAACAGGATCTGGAGGTCCAACTGCTTCACATGACAGAGTGAAAGGTGCGTTCCTAGATACGTTCCTGTCGTCGGGTTGTTGGATAAATGTCGGCAGACCTATATCAAGATGAGCAATGTAAAAAACATCCCACAAAAATGTACACATATGGAGAACATAGCACAGAGGAACACTGAGGACAGGGGTGAGTGGACTGGAAGTTACAAAAAATAACTCATGCACGTATATGTACTTTGTAAATAAATACACACTTTGAAGCTATACTAAGTGTGGGGGTCTGTTTTATAACTTTTGATCCACATCTGAAGACCTGACACACAGAAAAACTTTAAAACTCACCTTCCACCTCAATGATGATTGGTTGAGACTCAACCAGTGTATTCATGATGCTCAGTCTGCAGCGGTACTCCCCTGCATCCACTCTCTGCACATGGCTAATACTGTAACAGGCACACCAGGAATTCTGATCAGTTTTGTGTTTTCGTTTTATCAAATCCTTCCTCGGCAAAATGCACCCACATGTCCATACCTGACAGTCGAAAGGAGTGTTATTACTCCGTCCGTGATGGTCTGGAGCTCATTCATCACCACCTGTGCATTTCCTGCCAGGTCCTGACCGTTCTTTACCCAGATAATCGTGGGCTCCACACGAGCATCAGGGATATCGATGGAGCAGTTGAACTTAGCCACATGGCCTTCAGACAGCTGCATGGAGCCGATGGTGGGCTTGAAATGCAGCCGTTTCACCTCGTCCCAGGTGAGATGAACGTGTGAAGCACGGGTTTCATGGTGGATCTCAGATGTCCTGATGGGACGCTGAGATCGTCTACGAGAGTATTGGCCTGTTTACAGAGTGAGATGTTATGTTATAGTGACTGGTGTGACATAGTATATGAATGGAAGAAGAACTGTACTGTAGTTAATCATGGGTTTAAGAATCAAGATGGACAAAACTAAAGGTTTAGTAGCAATCGTTTACAGAATTTCCATTAAGTAACACTGAAAGAGTAACTATGAGACAACAAGAAAGACAAGAATTCTTAAAATATACATATAGGCAAAAAAAAACAAACATTCGAGATACACTGTTGCCCATGAAGTTAGAACAATTTTGTTCTCAGACATATTCCTCTTTTTATTCCTAGTCACACACAGTAGTAATCAACTTCGACCTGGTACAATGATTACATACTGAGTCCCAGTTACACTTTATCAACAATAAAACACATTATCACAATCACTTCATGAGAAAGAGGTAAAAATATTGTATTCCAACTTTATGGGCAACAGTATAAAATGATCCAAAGTTTGCAAAGATTAATCAGGATGGATTAATCACATCACTTCAGTTGAATATTAAATAGCTCTTGAATGATGAAAGATAACTAATCCTATCAGCACTGTTTAGTTTTGAGTAAGGCGCAAGATAGTGTTTCATGCTACCACAAAGATAAGAACGTTTTTATCATTTCTAATTTCCTTTAATAACAATTCCTATATAAAATCTCAGTAAAGAACACAGATTACACATAACCTGATTAAAGAAGAAGCTAGAATACACATTAAAGATGCCATATAGGTCTGTATTCTGTCTGTCAGGTTATAAATAAATCTCAGCAGCGGAGATGAGGCTTTTTCTCTGGTATTTCAACGTCTTCCAGCTGTGGAGGAGAACTGACCTCACTTCAGAAACGGGAAGAAAACAAACATCTTACCGTTGACCGGAGCAGCCACAATAATGGATATAATCGTTGAAAGGAGCAAAACTTGTAACCAGCCCGGGTTTGACTTCTTTGCCATGACCAGCGCTCTGCAGCTCCTCTCTGAACTGCTTTCTATCCCGCGACAATCCAAACACTTTATTATTATTTTGCTTATTCTAATCGGAACCGGACACTACTATCCTCTGGTAACAGTTAACATCACACACCGCGGTCTCTGCAGCTCAGTCCGACTGGAGTTGTTGACCAAAGATCACACTCTGCTATGGAGAAAAAAACAAAAGTTTACTTTGCTCCACGTCACAGGAGGATCCCACGAAGGCGGGACTGATCTGAAAAACACTGCAAACCCACTGAAGTGCTGAAAATACACACAAATATACACACACATACACAAAAGTTTATATTTAAGAAAAAGACGCATACACTAAATAAAACATCCCTGCACTTAATGAGTTTACATTTTAATGCTTGTTTTTTTATATATATAATTTGTATGTTTTTAATAGATATAACACACTAATCTTCTTTTAAAATATTTTACAAGCCATTCAATCATATATAAGTAAGGCGACCTGTTTTATTTCTCTATTGAAAAAATATAAATATCAAAACCCATATAATGGAAAAAAAAATTGTTGGGTGAAGTGAACTGCTTCGTGCCTCCACCACGTGGTCATTTTCGGCACTAAATCATCCCATTCTTAAGATTACTCAGCCATCTGGATAAAAAAAAAATACTGCATTACATAATAGAAAACTATCTGGTCATTCTGTGACTAAAATAATCACCCAGAGATCATTCTTAAGATTTACAATAATAAAAAAGTTACCTCTAAATTATTGAATTATTTAATCTAAATCCAAACTGAATCTGTTTTTTTTTTTCCCCAAATCATAACCACTTAACTTGTTTTCTAATTTAGTTTCAAGTGTGCTTTTTTTTTCTCTCAGGTCACAGCTTTGCCCTTTCATAAATAACCTTTTTTGAGATCTCTCACTGTTTGGTTTCTTATTGCTCTTAATTAAACATGCAATAAACACTGGCCTTGCTTTTGCAGCATTCCATGGCACTCATGAGCAGATATGCATCCTTCCTGCAGGCTCTGGTAAAAATAGCATAAAGGAAGGGCTTGGCACAAGAGTTGATGGGGAAGGAGAACCAGCAAAATCTTGGAGTTGGTAACAGTGATAAGAGGTACCTTGAAGGCAGTCGATAAGGCAAAAAGGAGATGGGTGCCATGCAGAGAAAATCATTGAAGATGAGCACAGCCATTAAATTTGTGTGTTCAGTGTGTGCTGTGATATTTTTGCTAAATAATGTAAACTAATACATCTCAAATTATAATTAAAATCTTTCTAAATATGACATGGAAAATAAGGTATTACTGATTACCGTCATGGCCAACCCAAACAATCCTATTTATTCTTAACAAAATTATCCTAAAGTGGTAAAGTAGATGAGAGCAGTTGTCAGGTTCAGGTTGATGTAGAAAATAGAAACGCTTGAGCTGAAAAGTTTCTGGTTTACAATTAAATTAAGCAAAACAGGATGAAAGAGTTTCTGATACTGGATGCATTAGGCTTTGACTGTATAAATTCAATTCATAAATTCAATGTTTTTACCATTAGTGCCATATGCATAAGGTCTCAGGTGAGATTTCTACAGCACAAACTTAAAAACATCTGGACCTCCCACAAAATACCCTCTTGATGGACAGCTGTGCAAAATAGTCATATTTTCAGTGAAGACACGGTAACATTATAAGTCCTTGGGTAAAAAACAAAAAAAATAAATAAATATGCAGACATAAAACAACCTTCAAATAATCTTAATGGATAAATTAATTCTATGCAATTCTATGCAAGGTCTAAATACCAGCAAAATTACCATCCATGGAAATAAAGGCGTGACTTTATATGAACAGCAAAACACCCGTATATTATCGTGACGTAAAATGACCACAAGATGGCGACAAAACAACAAGGATGGAAACCACCGGAAGCCAAAAACACTGATTTATAGTTTTGTTGTTTATTTGAAAGTCAATTGTTGTAGAAAAAATTGTCAGCAAAAGAAAGCAACTAAATCTAAATAATGAAAAATAGATTTTTACGCATTGCCCTGTTCTCAATTATTTTGATCTGTTTTTGGTAGGTATGAACCGTCCATTATTACGATAAAATATACTGTCAATCAAATACGAAATGTCACTGCATTCAAGCGCTGCCTGGTTATTTTACTCATACACATTCACTGGTTATTTTACTCATACACATTCCCTTTCTAGAACAATTACTTACGATGGAACGTAAAGGCGTCACCAACTAAAGGAAGTACAGTTAAAGGAGTCGTCTTTGCAAACTGATCTGCAGTCTGTTACCGAAACACCCCCAACATGTAACATAAACGTACACAGTGCTAGTGTTAACTGACTCTGAGTAAGTCCCCAAAGGCAGCTTTTTTCCGGAAGCTAGGAAGTCAGAATTTGTACAACTGCGAGCAGAACTTACACATTTTTACGGTAAAGTCACAGTAAAAAGCGAGTACGGTGAAACTATACTGTTAGTTTGATAACTGTAGATAGGATAGCATTAGCTGTCAACGATGGACAAGCTTCGTCGTGTGCTAAGCGGCCAAGAGGAGAATGAAGAGCAGGGTCTGACTACACAGGTAGTTCAACTGTATGACAGCATACAGTGCTAATGCTAACATTATTTTATGGCATGCTGTTAAAAGTACCACTCTAGTTTCGTGGGCTGTTTTTAATATTACCTAAACGATGCATTTTAATAATGTTTTGTTGTGTTATTTTCTAAATGAGTAGCAATTACATGCCAGAAGATGTGCGAGCTGTACGTTAAGTATCTAACTAGCAAAACAGCTCACGACATTATAACCTTTTTAATGTTAACAACTTGTGAAATTATCCTTTAGATCTTTTTTTTTTACACTAGTCACTGTTTTGTTGGCACTGAATAAATTGTATTTGTGTGTACTGGTACTTTTTACACGCGTTCGTACCCAGGAGGAAATGAGGTAAGATGCTGTCTTGTGTGTATATTTCTAATGTAACGACTGAAACGTTACATTTACCTGTTTACCCAAGTTAAAGTTTTACTATGACAACAGTCTCTCGTGCATGTGATTCTCTTTCTTGTAAGGTTGTACGTGTAAGAATCTGGTTTCATTTCTTCTGTTTATTTTATTCAGTATACTTAGTGATGTTTTGTGCGCTTTTTAGACCAAACAAACACATATTGTCTTGTTTGTATTTGTGTGTTGTGATCATAAAACAAAAGGATGTTTACATTTAACCACCACCTCTGCAGGTTATTAGGCTTGTGTTGTGACATCCTCCTATTTTTCTCACCAGGTCTTTGATGCCACCACTCTCAGCTACAGCACCAGGTTGAAATGGTTCGTCATATGCTTTGCTGCGGGCATCCTTTGCTCAATCCTCGTGAGTGTCTGAGACTTTTCATGTCGAGTTGACCTTATTCTAACATCAGAAATGCTAAGAATGTGAAGGCATCGCCACAATGTTAACGATGATCACAATAATCCACAGTGAAGTGAGTGCTGTCTTTCTCTTTAAGTGAGTCACTGCCGCCACTTATCTTCAAAAGAAGTTCCTGTTCTTCTTGCTCTGACAGATTAAAATGCTTGATACGTCACTTATATTTAATAAAGACACTGAGTTTTATCTGTGTCAAGAAATTTCAGGCTGAGCATTTACCTTTTGCTGTTACTACATGCTACACATGTCCTTACCAAGTACATACTGTGCCATAAAACATGCTGACAAATGGGAGATACTGCTTTGTCATAACATCACACTTTTAACTTTGACCGTTTTACTCGCAGATCTGCTGCAGAATGTGGTGTGAAATGTCAATTAAGAGGACTGGATTATATAACAGCTTCATGCGCTATGCATCTCAGTCACTGTAATATGTCTTCTGTTGCAAATAGAAGTAGTCAGAAAGGAATGCTGGGTTGCAGACTGCAAAATGAAGATGCAATGTTTTCCTTGGTTTGAAAAAGACTTACAAGAAAAGTTATATTCTTCAGTTAAAAATGTATAGTTTTACATAATTCTGGATCATGTTATTAAAGAAGAAAAGACAAAAAAAATTTACATAATGAATTATAAAGTATGTTGGCATTTATTTTCTCTCTCAGTATTTCTTAATTGAAGCCTTGTACTGGTTTGCCACTAGGGGGAGCTAGTTTGTTCCAGTGAAACTTCTGGACACCACTTAAAATGATTAAAAGACATTCAGAGACTAAAAAGTTATTATGTCTTATGTCCACATTGAGTCTATGCCTCAGCTAGTAATTTTTTTTCATCATCAGTTTTGTTGAAGTGCATTATTCTGTGGAGATGACATAGACTGTTTTTTTTGTTTCTGTTTTAACAGGGTACAGCACTGCTATTCCTCCCAGGTGGAATCAAGCTTTTTGCCGTCTTCTACACACTAGGGAATATTGCAGCTCTTTCCAGGTAAAGCTCTTTGAAGCCAGCTGAAATTTGGCTGGTCTAATACTTGGCTGGATGTCACACTTTCATTACAAGTGCAGCACACTGTGATGAACACAGCAAATCATAAGCAACAGAGTCATGGCTCGGGTATAAATTCTCACCGATGCCACAACCTTTAAGAGCCATTCTTGGCAAAATAAGAAATATATCCAATATTTAATTTGTGTTACTGAAGAAGGTAGTCATTTGTCAAACCTGTAATTTATCATCAGTAATAGTCATCGAATTACAATGTATTATATTGTAGTACAGTAATCATAGTGCACAGTGAGAAATTGTTCAGAGCAAAAGAAATATACTTAAATCAGTTGTCACTTAGTTGTTGTATTGAGTAATAAAATGCAATTATGCTGCACTTGCACAGTATCTGGCCTGTTTTTGTAGCACAATTTCACTACTCTGATAAGTAGAGGTAGTCGAATAGGAATTCTTAATAATATTTAATCCAATAAGGCGGATTTAATTATATTGGCCATTCTGCTTTTATATTAGAATGAGAGAATGCATATAAATGACAGAAAACACTGCAGAGCGAAAGTAAGGTCTGAATGATTTCTCCATCAGATATTAGTAGCAATTTAGAATAATGTAGTCTATTATGTATGTACTCAACGGTGTGAGTATAGTGATGAGTTTAACTTCACTGACAGACAGTGACCATTTGATGAGGGGGTCTGTTTTCAGATGGGGCTGTCTCGTTTTCAGGTGTCGTATGTCCAGAGGATTTAAGGGGGTTAAGGAACTGGGTCGTCTTCTACTTTCATATTCCAGGTTACTTAACCAGAGTCAGAGTGTTATGTCATATGGAGCAGAAAGCATTACATTCCTCACTTATAACGACATGTGACTATAAGTGCCACATGTTAATTGTACTCTCCAATGACTAAAGTGAACATTTTGGTTTCATACTTTTATCAGTCTGTTTAAGGGATACTTCTTCAATAGTGGGAAGAATATGGAGCCCTGAATGAAATGGTGGCTTTCATTGTTTAAAGTTTTTGATTGATAGGTAGATTTTTGTAGACATTAACGTCATAAACAGAAGCAGACAAGTTACACTGAAATGCATCACCCCATTATTAAACAAGTTAATAACAGGATGTAAATATGTAATGTGTTGACTTAATGTTGTACGTATTGAGAGGGAGAATTGACTATGTTTTTTCCTTTAAATAGTAATGACCAGTTTTAGACATCGACACGGTTAACTGATGTATTGATTAATAATTTCTTTCATCTTAACACTTGTGTGGTTGATTTTTAGAATCAGTCTGCGACAAAGTCCATAATTACCATTTATACATCTGCATCTCCTCTTGACTCCACTTATAAGCTGAAGAAAATCAACCCTATGGCACAGTATTTTCACTGATCATAGGTGTCTCCAGTGAAGTTTGGGGTTTAAACATCTGATTTACCACTTAAATTACTCATTATAGTAAATACTCATGTCAAAATTTCTTTCAGATGTAACATAGAAGTGACATGACGTGATATTTTGGCTTCGCTTTTCCATAAGAAACAGCATCAGGTCGTCCGTTTTTATTTATCTTTTGGAAGCTGTAAAAGGAAGGCCCTTTTTTCACATTCTGGTGCTTTTCCCTCTGATCTCTGCATCCTGCCGCTTTAATCAGCAGTAACAGCATGTGCGTGGACATCAACAGAGTCGCTGCTGTCACACTGAACAGTTTTAACGGAGCATCCCGGCCTCTCAGTAGACCGGCAGAGAGAGCCTGCGTCAACCCAGTCTACTCTCGTGTCTCATTTAACAGATGTGACGCTCCACAGATTCCCTCTACCCACTCAGCTCTGCTCAGGCTGGAGCTGTGATCCTCGTCAGTCGGGAAAGCCATTGTCTCGTTAGATTTACTTACGTCACACACGTATCATGTAGGAGGTTTTCAATGTGTCATGTTGTATGTCCTGAAATATTAACTCCTTAATAATTGAAACGTGTACAGTAAATTTGAATATTATGTCCACACAGTTCTCTGTTTGTTTGCATGTAAAGAGATGGTGAACTGATATTACTATTTCAGAAGCATGTCAATGCCACATAGTGAGCACTTAAACAAAAGTCATTCACACACACTTTATATAATTACATGTCATGATAATGACTTTTTTTAGATATTACCCTTAAAACAACAGTTTACAACAATAAAGCGTGATGCTCAGAAGGTAATGTAACAAGAGGAACAAAACTAAGACAAGGTCAAGGCATATTTAAATTTAATCTAAACCAAGAAAATAAAATACATGAAATGCTCAAAAGAAGAATAGAAGATGATAGAACAAGAAGGTAGCAATCCAAGCATGCAGTATTCAAAATGTATAAAAAACAAACGAAGAAACAGCACATATAAGGTAATGAAAGTAATAAAGGGATTACATGGATAAACACAGAAAGATACAGAGGAACTTTATTGATCCCCAGGGGAAACAATAGAACAGTTAAATAAAAGAATGGACAAAAATGTGAAAAGGTTGATGGAAGAACTTTAGTCCAATCCAATTTTATTTCTAGAGCACTTTAAAACAGTCACAGATGCCTGAAGTGCTGTACAGTAAAAAATAAGCAACATTATAAAATACCTTAAAGTCAAAATACCTAAAACATAGTACACTAAATACATAAAACACAATTAAATGCATAAAATGGATAGAATTTACATGAGAGCTGGGTACAGTAGACGGCATCCTGGACAGAAAAGGCCAAAATAGAATAGAAAATATTGACCAAGAATGAACCTGTTACTCTGGTTTATAACGTGTCATTACCTGTTTGCTTTTTGTTTTTTTCGAAAGCACATGCTTCCTAATGGGACCCTTAAAACAACTGAAGCGCATGTTTGAGCCAACAAGACTGATAGCAACTATTGTTATGCTGGTAAGAACAATATTTAACGTTTTATTGTGCACTCGTAGTAGTGTCTGAATATTCATGTTTCAGCTCCCTATCTATCTACACAAAGCCTGTGTTTTGTTTTGTTGCACTAGGTGAACTATGTTCGCTAAAAGCTTCTTAAAATGACGTAACATTGTGTTTTCAGCCGTAACTTGTGACTTTGGATACAGAGGTCAGATTTAATCAGAGTGCTGGTACTCCACCATGTGGACGTAGAGGATTTAGAGGATAAAGTAACTTATCGCAACAACACATTTAAGCCAGACACTAGTGATGTCTTCTGTTTAAATTTACTAAAATTGCGTGGGTTGTTGTATAAGAATTCAAGAAGGTAACTGTTCCTTTCTTGTTTTACCAGCTCTGCCTTGTCTTAACACTTTGTGCAGCGTTTTGGGTAGGTAAAAGACAGCTTACAGAGAGGTTATATACACATGTATTGTTTTTAGTTGCTAGAAGATGAATTCTGTGTTGTTTTTTTTTTTTGCAGTGGGGTAAAAAGGGGCTGGCTCTCATCTTCTGCATCCTGCAGTTTTTGGCA
The DNA here is from genome assembly GCA_037367365.1 of Apogon talboti. NCBI lineage: Eukaryota > Metazoa > Chordata > Actinopteri > Kurtiformes > Apogonidae > Apogon > Apogon talboti. The sequence goes on from JAPQRQ010000008.1 coordinate 11,946,781, forward strand.
ATGACATGGTAAGTGTGACCATGCAGTATCAATCATCTCTCCGCTGTGGAATAGTTGGCAAGTCACTCATCAGTCACACTCGTGGGATTTGCCCTAGTTTTTGCTGAGCAGTCAGTGGCATCTGTGTGACTTACCTTGTCCAGTCACAAGCGCTGAAATGCGACTTGCCAGTTTTCCAGGCTTCACAGTAGGTCAGTGTATTTTTGGCCGACAGAAGACGAGACCGGGTCTAGATCACTGCAGATTTAATTCCTTGCACCCAAACATAGTTCTGGCAGGTACAGGCAGACAGGTGTTTTCTTCCTGTGCATTTTACACACAGTCACCACCCAGTCACATGACTCAGAATCTCACTCAGGTTAAAACATGTTTTTAGAATGTGTTTAAAATCGCAAGTTAATCATTTTAATGCATTTCATTTAGTGGCTTACTATACTTTAAATAAAACATGTTTGGAAATTAGGAATTCACCAGTGTGTTTTTTTTTTCAGGGGAGATACAGATTAAGATTGTAATGATTTGTAGTGTTTGGAAATTTGTTATGTAATCAAGTAAGGGGTATTATTTCAGGAAAGATGGAAAATTACCTCATTCCAGCCTCTTAAAATATAACAGTAATTAATAATAATATTTTTCACCATGAGGATAATAAAACATTAATGAACAATGAAATTTTTTAAAAAAAAACAGCTGCAGCCATACTGGTAGTCACTACTGGTTATACAACATTTGCTGTAAAACTGACAAAAGAACACTTTGTTAAATTACCTTAAACAGACTGATAGGTCAAATCAAAAACGAATGTACAATTCAGTCATATTTCAAGAATAGTTATTGGCAGTTTTCATATTGAACCGAAGGTTTTATAAATAAATACAAGCAGATATTTTCTCATCTCAGTGTTGCTTATACAATTACTCATAATGTATAATCAACCAGATAGTGCCATGTTATTATACAAGCCCACGGAGTTATGAGAGGGGAGTAGAGAATTTTAATATTAATTTATTTTATCAGCTGTCAATACAATACCAGTAATTGTAAAAATAATCAGATCAAATAATCAGTTGATCTCATTTTGAATTAAAGGCCCATCTCAACATATTTTTATGTAGATGGATGAAAAACAAACTAGAATTTTGAGAGTTTCACTTTGATCTATGTTCATATGAGACATTTAGCGATTGTATGGTCTTGAGAGTAATAAATCAGGAGCACATATCGTAACAGAGCATGACTCCTTGTAGTTTGACAACCAGAGGGTCACTGGGGTCAACTTGCAGCAACAGCCTGTGAATAGGAAGATGTGTGAGTGATGTGCAAGGGCATGCTGGAGCTTGTATATTCATTAATGGAAGTATATTTGCACAGCAGTGGCAAGACATCGCAGTGTGTGAATGTGCATGGAAACGCAAACAACTATGAACGTAGGAGGAAGGGAATGGAGAGCGCTGAGACTTTGCGTGCACAATAACTCCGCATCATTGAGCAACACTATGTCAGCCTCATAACACGACACTGCCTTTGCACCCCCCATGTCCAACATTCACTTCCGCTCCGTCTGCATTCTCAGAGGCATTACCATGGCAACCACAAGTCACACATCCCAGGCTCATTCTTAACAGACTGGGGGCATAGCGCACTCCTACGCAGAAATTCAGACGTCCGTGTGATGGTGGATCTTGAATAAGAAGTTGCCACTGACCCACACACACAGCGTGAGTGGGTAAAGTCCAGACCTCGGGCTGAATTCTGTAAAGTTATATTGTGACTATTTGACAGTGAGGCACCACTGACTGACACTGACTCACAATATAGTATTTATACCAAAACGGCTTAAAGTTTGACATAACTTAGTTTACTTTCTTATGCTGTTTTAAAAATCTGCTTAATATTCTGGTGAAACTGACTTCTTCAGTTACGAGTTTCTCAGTTCTTTGCTGCAAGAAAAGCTTTAACGTACTTTTTTCAGCCCAGCTGAGCATGGGGGGGGGTTCTTAGAGACTGGTGGTAAAATTAAATGGTCATCATACAGGAACAGTAGTTAAATGTTTAACTAATGTACCAGATTCCTCACATATTTGAAATGTATTAGGTACTTGATCACAGCCTTGGAAGTTACACTACAGGTCTAAGTATTGTCAGGAGTACACGCTATCATTGTTTTATTTTGTGTTTGGCTTTCTGTCCTGAGTCATTACAGTCCAGTTCATTAAAATACAGTTTGTTCATATACCATGCTGAGCTACAGTGCTGTCCTTTAATCCCTCGGTACAGTTATCTCTTAGCATTTACAAACATCCTGACTTTTGTAATGTTGCTCATTGGAATAGCTAGGTCATGCTGCTTTTAAGGCCTGTATTAGGTGCTCTGTCCCATTAAAGTCTATGACAGTTGTGCGTACAGTTACATTATTAAAACACAGATGCTAAGTAATATGATCTGAACTACAAGGAAATATTTTCAGTGATATGACATTTCTTTAATGGTGCAATCAAGGGAAAATCATTGTCTGTGTTCTTTCAGTTTTTTATTTTCACATCTTAAGTCCCTTTTCTTAAATGGTGTCTCTAACATTGACTTGATATTTTGTCTTTTTGCCTTTCAGGTATAGCATCTCTTACATACCATTTGCCAGGTAAGACAGCAGAATTGTCTTAGGAAATGCTCTATTTATTAAATATATTTATTGAATAGTATTGAGTCTGTCAGACCACAGCTTTCACTTATATGCAGTTGTGGGCTCAAATATAGTACTCTTTAACGATCTGTCTACAAATAACAAGTAACGCAAGCGACTCTTGAATGACAACATGTTTTTATTTACTTCCAAACATCATGCTGTTTTTCTCCACCATATGGTTGTAATCCCCCCCCTCCCAGGCCTAGTGCAGGCACTTAGTGTCAAACAAATGGCAGCTTGTTGTTTCACATTCCTCTATGCTGAAGTGCAGTGACATTATTTGTGTTATCCCTAATATCAAAATGAAATCATTTGTTGTTGAATTATAATGTGCTGTCTGACAGATTAACCAAAAAATTGCTCTCCTTGTTCATCCCATATATTAAGCTTATGTTAAGCTCCATAGGCTTGAAGCACGATGAAACATTTTTTTTATTAGATCTACACTGGAATAAATTGTCCCGCATAAGCGAAGGGGATTAAAAATTTCATCATCTGTCTTATAATCACATTATAGTTAGTCTTCCAGGTTACTGCCTTTGTTTTTGTGTAATGCAGCGCAGTACTGTAAATGAAATAGAAATACTCCCGTAACACTTTGGTCACTCAAACTGTCCCATATGGTGAACCACTGTGGAGTTCCAGCAGACCATGAGGTGTGATGTTGTTTTGCCAGTCCAGCTGTAAGCTGGGTTATGTCTCATTTGGTACGACGTCCAAAGCCACCCCCCCCCCTCCACTCTCTAAGTGCCCTGTGTATTTGGGTGACCCTATAATCCACTCTGACAGCTGAGAGACCCCGTATAACCAGCCCTTGATCCCCCTCCCCCAACACAAATGCAACAACAATGCAAAGCTGAGACAAAGACCTGTTCCCTTTTGCCACCTTCCAAGAACCAAATTCCTTTAGAGAAATGCAAATTAGAATACTGCTCTTCGGGCTGCCTCCTGATTTCTTATTTATTTTACTCCCCTCCCCCGCTTTTAAAAAAAATTTATATTAAAAGAAAATATTTTTGTCAACACATATTTGTTTTCTTGACTTAAGCTTCTTATTTTAATCCATTTTTCATTTAATTTAGGTTTGATCATTTGGCTCTTTGTTGGGTGCTTTGTTATTACAGACCAGGCAGCTATATGCCTCTGTTCCTCTGACTGGCACAGTAAAAAGCTCCTCATCCCTCTTTAAGCAAACTGTGATACCAGGTTAGCCATAACACCACATGGCCAAAGGACTTGATCCTTTAATGTGTTTTACCCTGTCTTCTATTTATAACCTCCCGTACCTGCAGACCACGGTGAAACCTGCTGCATATGCACTTCCCACAGCACAATGAGGCTGCTCTTGAAGTGAAATTTAATCAGATATGTGGTAAAGACTAATTATTTATTCATGCTTTTTTTTTTTTTAGAAAGGAAAAAATAGCTTAAAATAGCCTTCAGTGAATATTTAAAAAAAATAAATCTGTGGCTCTAGGGATGATTTAAAAAAAAAAAAAAAAAAAAGGGATGCTGCTGTGGATTATTTTTAGTGTATCAGCAGTGGAAGGAGTCGGTCTCCTCTCCTGTGTGTCCGCTGACGTCCCCCTCCTCCCAGTCAGCCTGCTATGATCCCCCCTCTTCTTTCTCCTTTCGACCTTGGCAGGTTTCACACCTCCTCCACTGAAATTTGACAGTGGCTGCAGGCGAAGTCTGCATAGCAACACACTGATGGCAAGAGCAGCATTATGAGAGAAATAGAGTGGGCAATGGGCCGTGGTTGCCATAGCGACTGCTCATATTGCATCATCCCTCAACACAGAGTACCTGGAGGAAGGGAGCCCCCATCATTCTGAACATGTGGTGCTTCCCCGCCAAAACACGCTCACTTATTCATGACGAGCCCCACCCAAATCATTGTAACAAAGGATGCCCGTGCTTTTTTTGGTCACTTTTCATTTCGTACGCATGATAGAATTTTTGTCTAAACAACTTCCATTGGATTTTCTGTCATATATAATTTTAGGACAGTTTCTCCTGTATGTTTGTTTTTTATGTAGGTTGTTATTTATACATTTTCTCTGTGCTTTTATTGCAGGGATGCTGTGATGAAGTGCTTCACTACCTGTCTGAGTTAGGACTAAGTCCATAATTTCACATGAAGACTGGTCCTAACATGCAAACTGCAGCAATGGCGACTCTGTTTATACAGCTATGACGGTTATACACTTTATCTTCAGAATTTTACTTTTCAAACTGTTTCATACTGTGAAATCTTGCTTTTTAAGTCTAGCTAAAGATCTACAACTGTAATAAGATTATTACACTTTACACTTTCCTTTTTCTCTTGATGTGGGTGAAGTGAATGCCTTTAATGGTTAATATATTTAAAGATATTCCTATGTTTGCTGAATATTCATATACCAACTAAGTGCAGGGAAATTATTGTGCACATTGCAATTTTCAATACTGTAAACACACCATGCATACATAAAGTATTAAACATGTTTGATGGATGTAAACTTTGGATTTTTAAATGTTCTGATCACTCATACAACAATATTAAAACACATTTTCTTTGACTGCTCTGTATAAAATGTCTCAGATACTAATCCATGTTTTTATGTATTGATTTTTCTAAGGCAGTAGAAGAATTGACGACGTATGTGAATATGTATTGGCCCCAGTGTGTTTTCCTGGATCTAGCCTGTTAAAGATAAACAGAGACAGCCGCTGTCTAGTCTGTTTCACGTCTGAATCTGAGTCTGAATACACCTCCCCCCACCTTAGAGAATCAAATTACATTATAAAATAGGTTCTCTCTTTAAATTTGATTTCCTGCCAGATGTACATTGACCCAGTTAATTACGCTTTTCTGAGCATTGTGATTTTGACGTGACCTAATAACCCACTATAGCTTGCACTGGGATCCCATATTCCCCCGGCATGATGGCGTAGCCTTCGAGGATGCGGTTGTCATGGCAACCTCCTCTAGAAGATTCATAACCTCAGCCTACCCCCATCTGTGGTGCAGATGTTCACATTATCCTGCTGAATAGGTACACTTCATTCACTGAATACCTTGAACCAGGAATCAGTCATGATCTCCCCCAGCGTTTGCTTTTAAAAAATTATATTAAGGCTGTTTTATACAATGATTGCCACATTAAGAAAAGCCCCCGTGCTCTTCTGTTAGCTGCAGGATTTGCTCAAATACATTCCTCTAGGTTGGTTTCTACTTGATGCTCATAAATAACTTCATCATTTCCTGTTGAGAGACTTTACACCAATCCCTAATATGTAACCCCCACGTAGTTTCATTAGATTGTATAATATGGTGGTGGATTAGCATAGACAAAATCTCCCCTCAGCAGTACTTGTTCAACTTACTTGGCAGAAAACCAGCAAATCCCTAAGCACTATATTACTCTGACTAATCTGAGAGATGCATTAATGTATAATGTTTTATTTAACAAAGGCAAGGTGTCGTGTTTTTTTTTTTAATATACACTTTGTCATTGCAAACATTTTTTGGATTATGAAAAAAAAATAATAAAAAATGAGGGTGGTGGAGAAGTACACTGACTTCATCAATCTGTGATGTCCCAACTGTTTCATTTTCATTACCTCTAATCCATTGTTATGTCAGAGGGGAAAGGGATCCCACGCCAGAGCAAACACTAAAGTTAAACACCCTATTTCCTCCTCAGATTAATTCTCTTGTTCATCTGGTAAAGCAAGGGTAATTTTCATGCTGTTTATAAACTCCATGAGGCTGGGGAGTGTTGGATTAAAGTGATTGTTTTGTACAAGGTCTCTTACTATTTATAGCATTAGGAGAAGACAGAATTGTGCTGGCTGTGTGGCGTGTCATTTTCATCTCAGAGCGTTTAAAATAAAACATAAGCTTTGTGTTGCATTTAAAAAACCCGAATAAGATCTAACTGACTTCTTGAGATAGATAATTGCACATATTTCACATAACAAAGGTAATAGCAAGAGCAGATAACTTGAGTGAATCAATGGGAAAATGACTATTGTAAAGTATGAACAACCTGAGGCAACATCAAATAAAGAAAAAATCCACATTTATAGAAGAGTATTGATTTATCTTTACACACTGAGAGAGAAAACCACACAATCAATTGTAAAACTGCCAAAGTAAAAGTGTAGATAACAGCAGAATAGAGAAGAAAGCAATAATGCAACTATTTCCATACTCATGTGTTTTATAGCCAGCAGAACAATAAGCCTTCTACTCCAGTCAGTTAATTGACATTTTAGACTATATTGATTGAATGAAAGGATTAAATCACACTGCATGTCATTGTGGTTGTTTTGTTGGTTCAAGGACAGACTGGATCACAGTCAGCCTATTACTTGACAACAGTATGGTATGGATATTGTGGTATACACATGACAAATTGAATATACTGTAGATGTAAAATTAAGAAAATGCATGAACATTTTTTTTTATCATCTTATCATGACAAAAGGATGTTTAAGCAACAAATCATAAACCTCATGGAGCATCTGTAAAGTGTGAAACCTTCAATATAACATCATAAGAGGCCTCAGGTATATTATTATAAGTATTTCTTTTGCATTTGCGAGATATAAAACAATTTGGATTTTCTGAAATTCATGTGTGAATTCTTTGACTACCTGGAAAACAGCACAGAGGCGCTGTGAGGAAAAACATGAGCGTTAAGTGGATGCGCATCACCGCCTGAGGAAGTTATCGGAAATAGTGAAATGACATCATTTTTTTTTCGTGGCTTTGTTTGGTGCGTCTCCTGACCACGCCCCCTCGTCTGTACGCTCATAAAGCCGCCGGGACGTGAGCATGTGCACCAGTTGACTTGTGTGAGCGTGGCCAACAGGTACACCACAGCCCCCTCCACGTCGCTGCTGGATAATGCCAGGAGAGCGCTGCGTGTGGCTTTGCGCAGGGCTTCCTCATCTGCACTTTGGATATTTGCACGTTTTTCTATCCTGATCACTTCCAGTCACAAAAATGCCTTTTCCTCCCATCAGCCTCCACCAGCGGATCTCCTCTCCTGGCAGGGAGTTATTCGGGAAAAAGAAAGCCAACGCAGTGCCTCCTCAGACTGAGCTCACCAGCAAAACCGGCGCAGAGAAGAAAGGGGAGTCGGAGAAAGAAAAGCAGCCCTCATCTTGGGCATCGGCGAATTTAAGGAATTTGGGACGGAAACCTCAACAGGAGAAGAGTAAAACGCCGGCTCAGAAGCAGGGATCCGCTCAGGAGACCCAGGGTAAGTGCTCCTGGTTGGCGGTACCCAAACCTCAGGACGCATCCGAAGGAGTCAGGCGCTCCAGCTCCATGGACTCCAGCAGACACACCGGCAAAGAAGAGGGCAAGAAGGAGATCCAGTTCACCCTCAGTCTCACCCCTGAAGCCATTCTCGTCATCCAAAAACGCAATTTAGAGAAACAGATGATGGCCAAACAGCAGAAGTGTTGCGCATCCACGGACTTTCGGCACAGGCGAGTTTTTCCATCCAAAAAGGCGCACGGAGGAACCAAAGGCAGCGGCCCGGTGGGCAAACCGGAGAGCGCAGAGCAGGACATCACCGCCATCGTTAAAATTTCCTTATTGAATGACCAGTACAAGTACGATGACGTCGAGTATGAGGAGGAGGATGGAGATGTGGATGAGACTGTGGTGAGGAAATGTAAAGAGTGGCTCAAAGGGGTCGAAAATGCCGCTGCTTTGGGAAAAGTCGAGAAACTTTCTGCACTCCCGCACCTTAAAGGATGCTGATATCGGACTTTTGGTCTTGATTTTTTATTTTAATTTTTTTTTTTTTTTTTTTTACACAGCAGAGTGAATCAACCGTGGACTGACTGGAGCACGCGCTGCTGTAATTGGCATTTTCATGTGTGTCTAATTATTTCTGTAAAGAAATCTAAGAGAATCTAACTCTTCAGAAAAAAAACTTGTATTGGAATTACTTAAAAAAAAGAAAGTTTAAAACAAAGCATTTGAGACATATAAAGAATAATGAGAAACAATAAGCCATTAATATGTTGATTTGATAGATGAAGATGAGGATCGACCAACAGTGCTTCTTGAAGTTCACAGGGATGTTGCTTTGCCTATTCCATGTTATGTTGAAGTCTGAATTGAATACCTTAATATTCTCGTCCTTTGCACATGGTTTTTGTTTTCAGTGGGGCGCCTGTGGATTGGCAGAGGGGTTTGCGTAAAAGGACGCGGTGCGGAGTCTCAAACCCTTCCTTTGTGTTGGAGAACAATAAGCTGTCAACAACACGGCTTTATGCGCCTGCATCTGAAACCAAACGGACTGTTTAGATATCCTCTAATAAGAGGGTTATATCCTTTGTAGGGATTTATCTGTGTTGTACAGTAATATTTACAAATTATTTGTACTGTCAAACAATTTCTCAGCTGATAATTTTATGCCTTTTGAAGTAAATTGTTTTTTATTAATTATGTAAGTGTCACTGACCCCTTTAAATCTTTCACAAGCTGATTTGTCTGCGGTGCCTCTTAAATAATACTGTTACATGGTGCTGATTTTACATCATTCAGATTTTTTTCTTCTGGCCAGTTCTCAGATGTATTTTAAAGGCCCTTTGTTGCCACGGTAGCTACCTGGGGCCATTTGGGCATTAGTGTACTAAGCTTCTTAGATTTCCTGTTAAGCAGGGTTGACCAGTGTACTGAAGGGCCCAGGTGCATGATCCCTTCAGGAAATTACCTCCAGCCTGCTTTATGTTTGCAATATCCAACAAAACACTGCTTGTAGACAGAAGTGATGAACTCAGTTTACCCCCTCCCAAAAAATGACAAAGGTATTCTCTGTGTATGAGCAAAGGTGACCCCATTAACTGAGAAATGAGAAACCAGGTTTTTTTTAATTATATAAGCAGTAATTAACTTAATGTAATGCTCACAGAGTAAGAGCTTTTCAGGGACTTGGCAAAAACTTGGAAACAAGCCAGCACTGACACTGTTTCAGAAAAAAAAACACAATAAGTCAAACTCTTTATTGTATTCTGTAACTTAGTAATGGGAGGTTTATTCAGTGTACCACACACATATGTTGTATTACAAGCTGGCAGAGGAGCGTGTCAGACTTTATTGAGACACAAGTGACAGATTCCTAAAACTGGTAAGCCGCTTTTTAAAATGACTTAAGTGACATCTTCAGGAGAGACTGTGTTTGATAATAACAGTATTTTGATATGTGTCAAAGATATATGTCTATTAATAATATGTCCAATCCTTCCTCCATAAACACTGGGGCTCTTACATGTGTTCAGTGACTATTCTTTTCTCTAAAGGTTACCTAAATAGTGAGTTTCCATGGGATCTAAATGCAAAACTCTTCATCAGTGACGCACCCTGCTGTCAGTATCAAGTGCCTACTTATTACCTATCCATGTCCAAAAGGTATTATATAGAACATTCACCAGAACTGAGAAATTCTCATTGTACCAGGGGAAAAGACAGTTTGTCAAGTAAAAAAACAATCAGTTATGTTATCATTGTGTTACTGTACAGATTTATCAGTCATGTGAGTAACCAAACAAGCTGCTAGAATAAAGTAACTTGCTCTGAATAGATGTTATCATCCAGTGTCACAAAGTACGTTATTGTCACAAAGTACTTTATTGTCACACGACGCTGCTGACTGAGCTCATGTGTGGGCCAGGACAGTGTGTACCAAGGCTTGTTCGGTTCTGTGAGGTTCCTGTGATGATATTATCAACTGGCTCGGTGTCTGAAAGTTGTGTAATCCCTTTCTATTGTGTCATTTGAATTGTGGTCTTGTTTAACCGACTCCTTCCCTTTTTTCCCCCCCAACACTGGTATGGGGCCTGAAGCCCAGCTATTCATCACTGTCCTGGGGGTAAGAACTTCACTATGAAGTAAAAAGTGGCTCGAATACTTTTGTTCAATAGGAAAAGTGGGTTGTAAAGAAGTAGGAACTGGCAACTGTGAAGATGGTCGGCTTGGTTACGGTTGAAAACACTGTCTCCAGCCTATCCATCAATATCTTTGTCATGATCCGGGTCTGCTTTTTCATCCTCTGTCACTGTTTTGGTTCACATCTGCAGCAATGCTCATCTATATACATATAAAGAAGCCCTCGGCCCCTCCTCCACATCAGTCTGTTTTTGGATCAGGACTAAAAAGGGAATTGCTGCAGGCTCCTGTCCACCTACCTCACTGCAGTATCACAGTCTAACAGTATGACGTGGTTCAGCGGGACAGCAGCATTATCCTCTGTTGATTTATGGTGGCAGGGAACGCAGATGGATGCTGCCTTCGCTCTGTCACTGACACTTGTACATAGCAAAGAGGGCGAAGAACCGTAGGTCCCTCTGCACAACCATGACACTATTACTGTGGCAACGGAACTGATAAATTCTGCGCCTCCAGCAGCTTTTGTGAGAAAAGACAAAGCAGACACTTCCTGAACAGACTTGGCCCATAAACTTTAGTAATGTGGTCATTCAGCAGCAGCCTGTTAAGAAGGAGGCATTTCCCAGGCTTGGACAGTCTGATCATCAGACGGATGACCTAGACTAGAGAGTGTAGTAGTCTCTCAAAACTTAGGACTGTTTTAATCTTCATTTTAGAAAGTGGTGGAAGATGGAGTTGTATTCTTTAATTACTAAGACCACAAGGAATATAAAATACTTCACACTAAATAAAGTAAGGCAGTGAATGTAAGGCAGCAACAAAACCAACCTATGAAACGCTCAGTAAAAAGCCTCCTGACCATTTTTACAGTGATGGATTAGACGTGGACATTCAACAAAATGAACCTCTATTTAAGACATTGCTAGTTGAACATGCAGGAACACACCACACTGAAGACTAGGAGCAGAGGGCTGCCATGTCACGTGCCCAGGGAGCAAATGAAGGGGTTAAGTGCCTTGCTCAAGGGCACACCAGCCAGTAATTTTAAATCAAACTGGTGACCCTTCTCCAACCTTTTAGGTTTAATCTACAGCAATGCAACATACTATTAGATTGTCAAATGTGAGTTTTTAGCTTTGTGATGATGCATTTTCCAGCTAATCCAAGAGGATTTTTTTTATGTCTGTCTTATTTAAGAAGGAGGGGGGCATACCCATAAAGGAACACTTAAACTTTCAATTTGGAACAAACACGCAAAATCAAAACAACTGGAAATACATGGTTTTCACTGGACAGGAGGTGGATGAAAAATTGTTATCTAAAAAGAAGAAACTAAAACTGCCAGACAAATGTAGTGGAGTAAAAATGATAATATTTGCCTCTATAGTGGAGTATTAGCATCTTACAAAATTGCACAGTACTTGAGTAAAATTACTTAATTACAGTAAATGTTATTTATCCTATTGTAGATGTTTTCATGTTGGTATAAAGTTGGAATAAAATATTTTTACCTCTTCTCATGAGAAGTGACAATGCGATTTTTTTTTGATAGATAAAATGTAACTGGGACTCAGTATGTAATCATTGCACCTGGAAAAAGGTGTGTAAATAAAAATAAAAAGTGGAATGCATCAGAAAACAAAATTATTTCAACTTTATGGCCAACGTATAATTTTATCTAAAGCTCCGTATTATATTCTGTAAGATCATCATACTGTGAATTGAGAAAAAATACTGTTTTCAGTTTCCAAAAAGGCATTTTACGACTTATGCAAGAGAGATATTTTTCTTCCACTTTACTTCAACACAAACACACAAAATCAACATTTAAGAAATAGATGGTTTTAAGAGGACAGGAAGCTGTTGACACCCGTAATGTGAAAAGGAGGTAAACTACTCAGACAAATGTAATGGAGTAAGACCAATATTTGTCTCTGATGTGTTTTGGAGTGACAGCGTCCAAAAATATTGTACAGGTAAAAGAAAAAATGCACATATGGGATGTTTTTTTGCATAGTTACGCTTTGACATGAATGGTAACTCCTTCCATTTCTTATAACATGGCTTGATTCGGCATATTTTGCATTCTTCATTTCTTCTATTTTCTGTTTTTGACTTTCCTTCACTGCAACATGTCAACATCCATCTCATGATGTCATTTAAATCTGTGTCCAAACCTTCCCTCTGCAACATCTGTTGAGAATCAGCCTTCATCAGCTCCCTCATCGTACCAGACCAGATTAAATAAGGACAGCATTGCCCAATCATAGGCTTAGAGCATATCAGAGCCTTATCAGAGCCTTACTTGTTACAGACATGCTAAAAATCAGGATATATGGTGCATATTTTGTAGGAGTTGAGGTGGGCTTATTCCTCCAGCGCATCCTTTTATTTTATTTTATTTTTTTAAAACAATGTCAGGATGTTGAGTGGGAGGATTCTTGTTGGCTCTTGGCACATGCAAGGGATTACCAAAAATGCATCCTTTTTTAATCTTCAGGAAAGCTGACGGTTTTCACACCCACGGCATCTAAATTGGGTTTTCACTGTTGATAGGCAGGGGATGAAGTCAGAGCTGAGCCTTGGAGGAAGAGGAGAGCCATTCAAGATGGCACAGTAGAGCCGGACCCAGACCAAGACCAGGACCAGGACCAGGGCCAGGACCAACATCACAATGCAAAGGCCAAACATCAGACTCAGCACGAGCAAGTTTACATTAATGATGACAACCTTAAAAAGACAGCAAATAAAACAATGTAATATATCGATTGTTCTGCTTAAGAGAAGGTACATTAACACAGTAAGAGAACATATATATCCATCCTCCAGACATAATTCGGCCCTTCTGAACACGCCAGTCTTGGGTCCATGTTTCTACGGCCATTCGGGTTAGGCTTAGTGTTCATCCGTTCCCAAGATACAGCCAAAATACAGTTATTTCCGGCCATATCTCAAGAACCAGAAGTTGGACAGACTCATGGTTGATACCATTGGAAAGCCAGTGGTCACTTTAGGGGGGGTGGGTAGACCTTGGTTTCATCTCGATACAACCTTCCGTTCAAAAGTTATTCACAAAAAAAACACATGAACCAGGGGGCTCATCCCCCTGGTTTGCTTTAACCCTAACCCCAACCCTACCCCTACCCCTACCCCTAACCCTAACCCTAACCCTAACCCTAACCCTAACCCTAACCCTAACCCTAACCTGACCTCTAACCCTAAACCTAACTCTAACCTGACCTCTAACCCTAAACCTAACTCTAACCTGACCTCTAACGCTAAACCTAACCCTAACCCTACCCCCAACACTAACCCTAACCCTACCCATAAACCTAACCCTAACCCTACCCCCAAACCTAACCCTAACCCTTACCCTACCCCTAACCTACCCCAACCCTAATCCTACCCCTAACCTTATCCCTAACCCTGACCCTACCCCTAACCTTATTCCTAACCCTGACCTTACCCCCAACCCTACCTCTACCCCTACCCCCAAACCTAACCCTAACCCTACTCCCAAAAGTAACCCTACCCCTAACCTTACCCCCAACCCTAATTCTACCCCCAACACTAACACTACCCCTAAGCCTACCTCCAACCCTAACCCTACTCCCAAACCTAACCCTGACCCTTCCCCTACCCCTAACCCTACCCCCAACCCAACTCTAACCCTAACCCTACCCCAACCTTAACCCTACCCCTAACCCTACCCTCAAACCTAAC
>JAPQRQ010000008.1:11974697-11986423 GCA_037367365.1 Apogon talboti
GATAGATAGATAGATAGATAGATAGATAGATAGATAGATAGATAGATAGATAGATAGATAGATAGATAGATAATTACGTTTCTTCTTATTCTTTCCATCAAGGCGCATGTTTCCCGTACTGAAAGTGAATGTATCCGGATTGGACCCGAACGCCATGTACTCCTTTTTGCTGGACTTTGTATCTGCGGACAACCACAGGTGGAAATATGTGAACGGGGAGTGGGTTCCAGGAGGAAAGCCGGAGCCCCAAACTCCCAGCTGTGTTTACATCCATCCGGACTCTCCAAACTTCGGTGCGCACTGGATGAAAGCCCCTGTGTCTTTCAGTAAAGTCAAACTTACCAATAAACTCAACGGTGGAGGACAGGTACGGGGAGGTGGACATCGCATTGTTTTATTTATTCATTTGTAAATTTCTTAATGTTTCCACAATGCTCTACTTTTTGTTTTTCAGATTATGTTAAATTCCTTACATAAATACGAGCCACGTATCCATATTGTACGTGTTGGGGGCCCACGGAGGATGATCACCAGCCACTCTTTCCCAGAAACACAGTTTATTGCAGTAACAGCGTACCAAAACGAGGAGGTTGGAATTAATATCTGCTAAATTTTGAAGTATTTAACAATTAATATTACTATATTTAACATCATAAAAAAGCTTTTTCATGCGCGCGTAAAACGTGTGCGTAAAATACGCACTGCATTTACGCACGCTTTGTTTGAGCCTCAATTGATGGAAAAAACATTTATAATGTTTTTTTTCTGTTTATGTGTTTGGGTTTTAGATAACTGCGCTCAAAATCAAGTACAATCCTTTCGCCAAAGCCTTCTTAGATGCGAAAGAGAGGTAACAAGACAGTTACATCACAATATTCCCCAAAATGAATGAAATATTAATAGCATGTCAGACACATCATTTATTCTTTTGTTCTGCAGAAGTGATAATAAAGACACAAGAGAAGACTCTAGTGAAAACCAGCAATCAACCTACTCTCAGTGTAAGTATTTACATTTTTTTTTTTTTACTCATCTGATATAATCTCATTCTTGCTGTTTGTGCCAATTATGCTTTTCTCTGCTCCGGTGAGCCAGTAGGTGGCTGGTTTATCCCAGGTTCAGGCTCCCTCTGCCCTCCTGCTAGTCCTCACAGCCAGTTTGGGAACCCCATCTCCCTTTCACCATCCCATGGCTGTGAGCGCTACTCCACCCTGAGGAATCACCGCTCCACTCCCTACACCAGCCCTTACACCCATCGGACCAACTCACCCAGTGAGTACCCTCCACCTTCAGTGTCATACAAGCAGGAATCACACCACTTCCTCCTCAGCTATTAACAAGAAACGCAAACAAATGTTACTGTGTGGGGAATGTTTTACATTCCTCTGCCTTTTGTGTGAGTGGAGCCACAGAGCCGTAAATTGTCAGGCTTCAGACAAGGAATGTATGGATAGAATATTCACACATTGGACCATCCCTGATGACAGAGGAGTATAATGAGTCATGAGACATTTATTTTATTTTTATTTTATTGGTTTATTTCATAGGGATCACGTATATTTATGAACATTGTTGCATAAAAAATACACCCATGTAAATATGCCAGAATTAGTAAAAATAACTTTTTATCTGCAGTCAATAGGCAGGTGAACGAGAACGAGACATAAAAGAGCCAACACTGATACAGCAGTCTTTCACTATAAATTAGAAATAAAAAAATACACATAATGATGACATAGACATCACCAAAACAAACAAACAAACAAAAAACAAATACATATAGGATGATCACAAGGGCATTAGCCTATTCATTCACCTCTATACTTACATCCAATTTAACAGAGAAGGTGTATGGGTGATAAAATGTACATCATAATAAACATCATTTGTCTATTCTCACAATATAATCTGGTCTTTGCTGCAGCTGGTTACTCTGATAACTCTTCAGCCTGTCTGTCGATGCTCTCCAGTCATGACAACTGGTCCAGTCTACCAATGCCAACACACTCCACCATGATGCCCATGACCCACAACTCTACCTCTGGCACAAACTCAGGGTATGTGTTTTTCTCTTTATGTGCATTTTAGCTACATTTGGTTGAAATTTATATTTCCTCTAATTGTATACGTTTAACAAGTGGTTTAACACAGTAAAAAAATATATATATTAAAATATTCCGGCACTTTTCAAATTTCCCAAGTAGAGGAAGTAAGTAAACATCTGTCTTTGTTCCTGGTACAGCCAGTACACCAGTCTGTGGTCTGTGAGTAACTCACCTCTGACCCCAGTGTCCCAAACTGGAGGCATAAACAACGGCTTGAGCTCCCAGTTTCTTCGAGGGTCCAGCAGTCACTACCCCGGTCTGCCTCACTCCGTAACAGTGCCCCCCTCTGGTTCCCCCATGTACGACAGCGCCACAGCCACAGATGTGCATGACACAGCTCCGTATGACACCTCCCCTCATGGCCGATTACCTTCAGCCTGGACTCCTGTCACCCCACCGTCCCTTTGATTAAAAACCACAACAGAATCAGGAAGAGTCTTTTGCCATCTCTGCAGGATGTTTGACCTACTGTAATTTGAGTGAAATCAACCCATAAATGTTTGCTTCTGAATTAAGTAAAAACATCCCTTTTAGTCTTAGTTAAGGTAAAGGTCTTCACATTCAGTAAAAATCACGTTTTGTGAAGGCTTTGGAGTTTTTAACCTCAGTCTTCAGTGAAAGTGCCTTAGTTTTGTTTATTAGACGTACTATATTTTCACCTCCTTAAGAATCCACAAAATGGAAGTTTGTTTTTCTCTGGTTAATTGTTCCAGTATGTTTATATGAGATTTTTGTTCAGCATAGTAAGACGTGTTTGTGAATAGCAATATGTTTTAACCTGCTTATATTAAGCATAACTTGGTGATATTTACAACAGTAAGCAACGGTTATTGTTGAAATGTTTATAGTGTAAATAAGAAAACAAGTGTAAATACATAAATAATGCTTTTTTGTACTACAGTGATGCTCTTGTCTTTTTATTTTTCATTATTGTTTTGGATTATTTTATATATATAAAGTGAAAAGGGTTCAAATGTCAGTATTCTGCCATGCAGATGTTACACAGTAAAAAGAATTAAATATAACTCTTAATCCTCGTGGCTGTTTACTCTTACCATAAGAGTTTGAACATGTTCCACTTCCTGTTGTTTATTGCAAACTATTCTGCTTTATGTGTGTTAATCATTGTGAGAGTTTCAGAGCAAAGCAATCATGTTGTTTAATCACAAACTGCCTATACAAAAAGATCTATTTATTACACATTGTCAAAATTCACCCTTGTCACAGTGTACTTTTCCTTCTCCAGAGTAAGAACTAATTCCTTAGACAACAATGGGATATTTCTTTAGTGTAGATGCACCACCAGTTATCTATCTCCAGATAAACAACGTATAATCACATTTCCTGGCTCACATACTTTATTCTAACACAGGTGACAGATTAAAGGAGAATTTTATCATAAAATAATAAAGATATTGACTCTGCTGGACTCTGAACTCTATCGGAAGGATGACCTGCATTCTTCTGATAGATATTCCCTGATTTGTACTGACTAATGTGTCTGACAAGAATCTCCCACGTTTTCAACTCGGTTAATTGACATTTGGTGACTGTGGAGGTCGTAGCAAGTGACACACACTTCACATCACTTTCAAACTCATCAAACATTTCAAAGTGCTCTGTGGATGTAACCCTGGAAGAGACTGTTCTCATCAGATGGTCTATGTACTATCCTCTAAGGAGCATGTCTTAAAATTAAAGATTTCACAAAGTCAAATCGAATGAACCCGCACCAACACGAGGACCAATCTGTGAATGCACGTCAGCTCATTTTAGAGAAGAAAATTAGTTGGCACATTCTCAGTTTTTGCACAAATACCAAATTACATGTTATGTACGGGCAACTTTGATTCATGTGAACTAATATCACAAATTCCAAATGTAGCGTAGTCATGATTCTGTTCATGTCGTTCATGTTTTTTAAGTTATTATCACTATATCATGCATTATTTTGTACAGGTAATACTTTAAATAACCTCCAACATACTATATTTACTTTTGTGTTAGCTACTTATGCTCATTGTCCTGCTTCCTTTATCAATATAGTTCCCACAAGTAAATGAGTAATTAAATAATGCACAGTACATCTCAATGATTCTTAGGACTGTATAAATTATATGTAGATGTCAGAGTAATAACTATAGCCTAATCGTCCTGTTTCATTCACACCTCCTTCTCAGATAGTTGCCACACATTCTATGACAAAGCCAAAAATTCAAAGATGTAAAATACAAGCTCATGTTACACTCAGTTTAACTACACTGTATGTGTTTTGCACATAGAGTACACTTACATGGCTTTAAAGTCCTCCCGCTGATGTATTTCACATCTTTAAAACATAATGTTCTCTTGTAGAAATTTGCTTATCAACAAAATGAGGTGTAAAGACCAGCAAAGCTATTTTAATTGTAAGAAGTGCAGTGTGCTCACTTCCATGCTTTAGGTCCTTGTACATGTTCAGAGATCTTTGACACACTATCCTGTCACAGCACAAGCCCAGACATGCATTTTGTTAATTAGGTGAGAAAATGTTATTAAGCCATGGTAGTACTGGAATGACATGAAAACAACCTTAGAGCACAGTCAGCTGACATCTGTAACAACATGAAAGTGGTTTCTGTCCAGTGTTGTATCTGAAACGGATCAGCAGGTGCACATTTCGTAGAGCTGTTAATACACTTTAACTGAAGATCTCTCACCATTAGTTGGACTGCCGAAACCATAAGGACACACCTCAAAAACTGACTTACATGTATAGTTTCCAGCAGTTATGGAACCTAATGCCTCAGCTGACATGAGCTTTAGGGGCAAATTGCTATTTAACCTCCTAAGACCCAGGAGCCCCACAGGTTTTTGAGTTTTGGCTTTTTTTAATTAAATAATTGCTTATATTGGAAAGATCATGATGCAACAATTTTTTTCAGATGCATTCTTAAAATTTTTTATGGAATGTCATTTGCAGTGCACAGTTGTTTCTTTTTTTTTTGTATAAAGTTGTGAATTTCTTGTCCTCATACGGGGACAGTGGGTCCTAGGAGGTTAAAGCTCTTTTGCATAAATGTATTTTCTTAGAGATCCAAGAAACCAACTCAGTATTGATGACTAGATACACTTTAATGCTCCTTTCTTTATTTGAACTGAATGATAAAACACAATTTTTGTTCTTTACTTTTTAACGTCCTGAAACCCACGGAAGTGAAAGTTTTGACTTTTTTTTTTACATTAAACAATTATCTTGACTGAAAACTGCATAATGCGACAGTTTTTTCAGGTACATTTTTTGTTTTAATTACTATTATTTATTTATTTCATTTTTAATGGAATGTCCTTTGCAATGGACAGCATTTTTTAAGTAAAACTGTGAAACTTTTGTCCCCTACAGAGGACAAAAATGCATTGCTGGGTCTCAGGAGGTTTTAAGCAAATTGGATTAACGGGATTATATGATTTCTGTAGCCTATAGGCTATTGAGATCATAAAATGGGCCTCGAGGACCATGAACAGAGATGAGGGATCTTACACCTTATCCCACACCTGTGATGCTGTCCTCTGCAGGATGACAGACAGCAGGGGGCATAGTTGTCCCCTGTTGTCCAGCAAACCTGAATAAACAGCTGACAAGTCACAGGAACATCATGTGACTCTTCTGAGGAAGGCTACAGGTGTAGCCAAAACATGTAAAGGTAAGAATCAACTTTTTTCTCTGTCTGACAAAAAAGAAACAAGGAATCTTTTTACTCTCAGTAGACAGTATGAACCTGATCAGACTAGGATTTGTATGTAGTGATATTCCAAACTCAACTCAGTAACAGGAGGTAGTCATGTACCAGAACACAATTTCGACTACCAAAACCACCCACAAATCAATGCTATGTATCCACAGACTGTACCACTCACTGAATAAAGTATAAAGCTCTGTAGTGCGTTGACCCGGTTCTAGATGTGGTAGTTTTTATGCTGTGTATTCGTGCATGCTGTACAGCATTTGTCCAGCAGTCACTGCCAAAGCATTCTGGTCATAGCAATGTGATTGTAAGGCTATTGTATTCTGAAATTATGAATATCTCCTAAAATATTGGTCCTATCAACTCGCTGTTTTCACTAGTCTATTCCTTGACCAAAAATACAGAAGTATGCCAAACTGCAGCAGTCAGCTCTTTCCAGATTTTGTGTGAATCTCGAGACACACATACACAAACAGTCCACTTGGCTTTCATAATATAGATTGTTTACACACATCTGTATTATGGTATCATCAAGTTGTCATCTTCAAACAAAAACTCATATCTGGTTCTTTAGACAGTCGGCCAAAATAATACTATGTCTTATAATCTTCATGTGCTGAATCAGCTGATAGTTTACATTATAGCACTGTTAGCTTAGCACTATTTTGAGACAGAAAATAGCCACAGTAAAACCACAAATCACCTCTGTCATCAATATCTGTGCTAAAAATCTGTTTGGAATCGTCCAAACAAGGTCAAAACTGTCAAGGTGTAGTCTGAACCGTGGATCAAGAAACAATCATTTAAACAAAGATAATAAAATTTGATTATAACTTTATACCTTACTAAGTTTAATAGTGAAACTCACATGTGTGAAGAAATGTTGTGATTTCACCATCAAACTCCATTCTTTTCATTTAGAGCTGTGTCCGTTGGTGAAAACTACAACAGCACTTCCAGCTTTTATCACCTTGTCACTGTCTTTGAGTCTAGAAGTTGCTTCTTAGCAGTTCTCATTCCATCTGGTGTTTTCTTTACCATGAAAGACCAGCAGGGTGACTCACTACTCCCTCTAGTGGTCATATCAATCTGTCTGTCCTTCGGGGTAAATACTTTCGGTTCGTATCTCTACAGTCCAATACTTTGGCATCTTTAGCATAACTTCAGAGCGTTTTATCCTCAACATGCTAATGACAATTTTGGGAATATTTTTTTTTAATATTTAAAAGTAGAAATACCACACAGAGCTCCTTTAATATTTTAAAAATTAACAGCGAACGTATCAGTTTCAACAAATTGTATGAGTATGGACATTTTTACCCCATTCATACATACAAAACTGAAATCATACAGTGTATATTTTATAGCTTTAACATTAGTTAGGAATCATATTTTGACACTTAGATATTTAGGGTAGTTTAAAGATTAAGACATGCACAAAGCACAGAGTCCATAAGGAAGACGTGATAGCTGAAGTGAAGCAAGGCCAGCTAACGTGCACAAGAGAGCATTCAGCTCAGAAGATCAAGGGCGATGTATAAGGACAGCCCCCTCCTTATACAAGAAACAGCCACAGAATGACAGGAAGGAACAGACATCTAATCTACTGAATCAAATGCACATCCATCTGATTCACTGATGTTTCTGCTTGAGCATCTCTGTGTCAGCTCAACAGAAAGCTCTCTGTATCCAAATCTACAACCGTGTTTTACTTTCAAAGGCTTATAAATGTGTACAAACAAGTGAGGATTAATGCCCGAGGCTAAGATTAAAGTTGTGTGACACATATAAGAAGTAGCTGGTGATAATAAATTTTGTGCAGTTCAGTGAGAATAAAAACTTATACTGTTGGTGCAGTTTTACAAATCAATCAATCAATAATCCTTTAGATGTGATGAAGCTCATATACAAGGACACGGAGTCAGTTTTAAAATGTTTGTAGAATTTGCATCTACTAGATCACCTCCTTTAGTTTTAGGATGTTGTGTTTTAGGTACATTATGAATGCATGAACTAGAATATGTTCCCTTTCTAGTGAAGGCTAATACATGAATCTTATGTATGTATTAGACCACAGTTCTACATTTCTGTTAAAAGCATACCATGATCAAGAAAACTTTTAAGAGGGATGACAAAGACAGGTGGGGTAATGTTTTTAGAGGGTAGCATGGGATAATGGAACTTTGGAATCCCTATGTACTGTATAAATGGATCCAACAAAACATCAAACAACAACAAAACTAATGTCACATCATGGCCTGCATCAACACACTAATACTAATACACACAGCCTAGTGTTATTAATGCACAATGTTTCAACAAAACAAAACTGTGCAGCTTATAAAAATATAATTAATACCAAAATGAAAATTCTACTCCAAGTAAAAGTAAAAAAAAAAAAAATACAATAATTACCTCTGAGATATAGAGGAAAGGCAGAATCAAACATTCTATGTATTATTTTTGGTCCATTTATAATTAGTTTCAATGCACTATGAAGCTTGTGGGCATAGTGGTGGTTTGTTTTTTACAAATACAGTTTTGAGAATATAAACATTATAGGGTCACTGCCTCCCAGGGACACCACTAGAAATTCACACTTTCACATATTCTGATTTAAGTACTTATGAGTTGATAGGTGTATATATAAGCATTCAATATTTTATTTTGTTTGTTTTCTATCACATTATCTGTATCAATATAACTGTATGTACATTATCTATATAGATATACTGTGTGGTGTGCATATGTGTATGTGTAGATATTGCATCTGTGTAGAGTTTAATGTATTTGACCAGAAATGCAGGATACATTCAATCCCAGATAGATGTGTGTGCATAGATGTACTGTACATATTATTGGATATTTACCTGGAATACTTCAAGACTTTAATTTCTCCATGCATCAGTCTGTGCCATTGAAAACTATGCCTGTGCAGTAGGAAGTTAGGATGAAATTCTGAGCATTATCAACATACAGAGGAATATTTCATTGTCCAATCACTCTATCTTTGTAATTTGCTAATTATATATAGCACGTCTTTTTTCTTTTTACATTTAAAGCCAGAGAGAATAATGGGAGATCTCTCAAAAAAATCTAAAAAGCCATGAAGGGAGTGTATTTCTCTAAGCCTAATAATCCCATTATGATCCCAATGAAAAAAAAACCCTCTCTGTCAAAGCAGGGAGCATTGACGCAAGCATGTCTTGACGTCAGTAGCTGCAGTGAATGAGGGAGGGGAGGGGGGGAGAGCCGGAGAGACGGGGGAGAGAAAGGCGTGTTTGCCTTCAGAAAATACCACGAAATACCAGCGTCATTGGCACGAATGCAACTGTAACTCTTTGCAAGAAACCGCCGCGGATGTGCGCACTAATGTACAACCCACCGTCTCTTTTTACTTTTTTTTTTTTTTAATTTTACAACTATTTGCCCTGACATCCAAGTGACACATTTTGGGGAAACATTATAGGTGCTGCACTAGAAATCTAAACCAGATGTAGTAAATGGAATATGATCCTCTGACCCGGGAGTGTTCATAAATAAATCAGTATATGAGAGAATGAAGGGAGGAGGATCAGGAGGGGGGGGGCTTTTTCAACAACTGGTGTCAGGCACCCATCTGTGACTTTCCTGAAAGGAAAATCATTGTGTGAAAGTAGAAGTCGCTGATAATCTAAGAGGGTCTGTCTACTTGGATCCAATTGGCTGTCTCCTAAAAACTCCCCATGCATGCACAGCCCTTTGTTGCTCTGGTGAAAGAGGAGTGCAGATTTTTTTTATTCTCTGGCACTCAGAACCGGATCGACCGGAGGGGAAAACTACCATCAAGCAATTTGTAAAAGCCAGACCGGTGGCGTCATTGTCTCCTCTGTAGTACGCGCAACACCACGATCCTCCTGCTGCATTTATTCACATCTTATTCTCGAGTTGCTCTGTGGCTCCAGCACACTGAAGTGAAAGCAGACATTTTCGCCAAAGACGGGGTCCACATAACACAATGCGTGTTTGTTCGGTTTATGTTACTCTGGCACTTGGATTAGGAGGTTTTGCGCAAGAACTGTCAAAAACAAATAGAGTATTTTCTAATCGCCGCTGGACTGATGGTGTTGTAAAAGAGAAGGTATTGTGCCGTGAACTCCCCCCAAACCACTTCTGGAGTACAGTGTCTCCAATTTTACACTCTTCACAGATGTTGCCGGGGAGCATTTTCTACCCGCAACTTAGTGAGCAGCTCAAATGTTGCCAAAAGGACACATGCTTTGGTGTACTTTAGCAGGCAGACCACGTCCAGATAATCTCAGTTTACATTGGCCTATACTCTTCAAGATACCCAAGAGTTCCCGTTGTGTCGGCTGTGCGTCATCCATGCCTGATTAGACTTGTAGTCTGACGTCGCCGAGATCCATTCAAGCAAAACGCCTCATACAGCGCCGAAAATCTAAACTGATTTTTTTTTAAACCCAGAATAAAACTACCCGGAGTGACGAAAATCACTTTTTTTTTTCATAAAGACGCGGATCAACAAGTTGCCTTCAGTGCGTAATATCCATCCATCCATCGGAGCGGGCTCCGGCATAATCCGCCACGCACGTGATCGACAAATCACTTCAGCTGCAAATATTTCTGATTTGTCAAGAGAAATAAGCCCCTGACTGTCCGCGGAGACACATCTTGTAAAGATTACGGCGGAAATCAGGAGCTGACCGGCTCTGTGCCTGGCTGTGTCTCTAGATGCTCGGCTGTACACCGCATGCTTGCGCACACCGCACACTGGAAAGAGGACATATAGAGAAGGGATCTGAATGAACGGCACTGAGATTTATTCGCATTTCTCTTCTCGCCTCCCCCAGACTGTTGTATGTGTTTTGTATCCCGCTGGTTGAAGGTATCTCACGTTATCAGCAGATATCAGTTCAGCGGTGGATAAATCCATCATTCCAATAGGGAGCAGCAAATGTCGAAGAAACGCAAAAGTCCTGACGACCAGGACTTTGAGGAATCCCCAGCAGCAGGATGCAGTGATGAAGGTAGGACTCAGAAAAGCTTGTAAGTACAAGACATCACAAAGATTACAAGTTCAACCGCTGGCCAGGGCAGGTGTGTGATATCCTCAGCCTCTGAAAGGTGTAAAGAACAGTGACTTATAGGAATAATTTTGCTGCAAAGTCAAGACATCAAGAACTGATAATGCTCTTGAGACGCACAGGACCTACACTGACTGTATGGATCAGCAATAATGAACATATACATAGAAAATAACCATGTTCTTATAACAACCTCTTATGGAAACCATTGTTTGTTCCTTCTTATAATGTCCATTTTCAGAAAGAAGTAAAAGTGTGAACTGTGGCTTCATAGTTGGCTGAACTCAGGTTGACTAGTGGTGTTAGACCTGTTGGTTAAAAAACTGCAGTACGTACTGTAGATAAAGTATGTGCTGTGTGATTGTTGTTGAAGTAGATGAGTTTGGTTTCACTTTACTTGTTGAAAAGCATTCTGAGGATTCCCAAGAAAAACAGCTGTTGGATCTCCAGCAGCCTGGGGCCCACCATGCTAATGGGACCTCAGTTTGGCTGCAACTGGTCGATGTCATTGCATCTCCTAGAGTTACACATGTGAACTTAACAAAAGACACTGAACAAAGCTGCAACCCACATTGTTGTTGTTACAGGTTGTGTTGAGATTAAACACCTTGGGGCATGTGGTTGTGTTAATCCATTTGTCAGGACGATCAGTTACTCAGAATAAAATATGAGGTATATTTTTGCCTTATCATTAGATAGAACGCGACAGAAAGTATAGATCAAGTTAGTCCTGTTATATGAAGTATCCTTCATTAGTGATCATGATGAGTTTGTATATTCGTTAGAGATACACCAATCAATCTTAACAATAA
>JAPQRQ010000008.1:11988372-12009707 GCA_037367365.1 Apogon talboti
TGAAGCTAATGTCTGTGATAAGGTAATATCCCCAAAATGAATGGCACTGAAGGGCCAGACTTAATTTACACCCAAGCGGTGTTCAATGAAAAATGAGTATTTGTCCAAAAATGAATGAATGAATGAACGAATGAATGAATGAACAAATGAATGAGTGAATGAATGAGCAAATGAATGAATGAATGAACCAGAGTAAACAGAGATCTTGGAGTTGACTAGGTCTGCTGGTTTGGTATAAACTAATTTTAAAGAAATGGGATTATCCATTTGTGATATTTTAATGCTATAAAAACCACAAACAAAAACCATTTCTCCTGTACTTTATTTAGATGGAGGCAAATAAATCAATGTTAAGTTGTAACAGGACAAAAAGAGAGAAAGCGTGTATGTTTTCATGGCTTCTGTTTTATCAGACTTATCAGAGACATAACACATACCAGGCTTCCTGAGGCTTGTGACTTGTTTGTTTGCACTGAAGATGTGACCTGTTTGCATCACAGTCTTTGGCTTGCTATCTTTTTGGTCCCACGCCCAAATGAGAGTTTCCCTTGGCTAATACGGAAGGAGAGCCGGGCGCTTCCTTCTCCGACTGTGCCTAGCATCTGTGACTACTTAGGGGGTACACACCCACTGAATCCCTCCCACTCAAGACTCTGCCATCCTGAACATTCTGTTGCAGATTTGCAGTACTTTGGTACTCAAAATTAAAGCACGCTTAAATCAAAAGTAGACTTTCTGCACAATTTAGAAATTGACAGCCGTTCATTTGATTATTTACAATTCAATTACATATAAAGGAAAAAAAAACACTAATTAATGATTAATACATCTTTTTTTAATATGGGACAGTAGGGCAATCATCTGTAAATTTTTTTGTAAACAGATAGAAAGTGTTTAAAAACTCAAATCACTTATCTAGGAGAACAGTTCACTCATTTGGCAGCTACTGTAAATTCTTTACAGGGGTTTTATGTAGTATTTCTACTTTCAAATACGGAAAAAAATGCCTGAAATTAACATTAGAGTGTTTAGAAAAAAAGAGCTCTGAAGTTATATTGAAGATACTAATATCACCCTGTGGGTCTACCATGGTGAAGGAAAACTAACGCCACGGATTCTTTGGCCAAAGTGTCAGAAAGTGACAAGATGGGATGAGAACCATCAAGAAACAATGGTCAAAGAAAGTGAGAAAGTCATAAAAGTTAGAAGCACATATCACAGCGTTTCTTCTACACGGGTCATTTTAAGTATGAGTCTTATGAAGGTATAAAGGGATTATGGGATGTTATCTTTGCTAAGTTGCCGTTTGCTGGTCCTTGGTTCAGACTAAGCCGTGACAGGTCTGATCTTGACAATTCCAAACAGATCTTTATTGGAGCTTTTGACAACACAAACTATACAGAAAACAAAGGTGATTTGTGGTTTTACTGTGGCTGTTTTCTGTCTAAACACTGAGATAAGTTAGAAATAAGTAGACATCAACTGTCAAAATAACTGACAAAGAGTTTTTGTTTGAAGAAGAAAAGATGATGATCTTACAACATCGTTGTGTGTAAACAATTATCTTTATACTTTATTCAGTGAGTACAGTCTGTGGATACATAGCTTTGACTCATTTGTGGTTTTGGTTGTCATAGGCATGTTCTGCTATGTGACTTCCCACTTCTGTTGAGAGTTTGGAATATCAACACTACATATAACCCCCCTTAAAAAAACACATCTTAAAATCAAATGAAGCTGAGTAATGTTGTTTTACAATTATATATTCAAACAAAAAGTCTGATGTTACAAAAATGCAATTAAGTCAAGATATACTTATACTTTATGAATAAAAATCAGATGACCAGCACCTTTTACTACAAGTGCCCACTGTCTCTGGTCCATTCTTTGTCACCACAGCTCATATTTTCTCATGGACATAGTTTTTGTTCTCTCAGACGTCCATGGTGAGGCCACAAGAGGAGGTGTAGAAACAGGAGTATTGAGATTCATATCGGCTGCACAAAGTGTTTTTTGTCTTGTTTCATGGTGCGCTGTCTGAACCGGTCCATGGCAGGGCCACTCCTCCGTGCCCCCACCCCACCCCACCCCACACCACACCACACCACACCATCACTGCTGACCAATGGCTGTAACTGTACTACAATGAGCTTGACAGGATGTTTTCACCTATTACTAATTTTAATTTATATTTGACAATGTCACCATGTCTAAATTTAAACATGCAAAAATGGTTTGCAATGACATAATACAGTGAAATACTAATAAATAGAATAGAGGGTAGAGAAGAGACCTTAACGGTTTATCGTTCCCAGTTCAAAAGGTCACTGTAAATATTAATATGTAAAAAGGATCATGAGTAAAACATATCCAGAATAAAATTAAGTGTTAAATGCCTTATATACAGATGCCTGAAAAATGCATGGGGGCATTGTTGAGTAAAAGTTCCATAACTGCCTTCCAGCATATTGCAATTCAACTGAAAACGAGAATTGTATTCACCTCTGTGGATTGTTTTCAGGTTGTAGAAAATTTACGCCATGACGCAGACAGGTAGGGGATTAAATACATTATTACGGCTGTAATTACCAATCACTGATTAGATTCAGTTCAGATGTGACAGAAAACCGGTGGCTCATCATGGAAACTGTTCCTCTCTTTTCCACATTGGCATTCAACAGCGTTAGTATTTTAGTATTTGTATTTAATATTTAGATTTGGACTGAGAGGAGAGAGCTGCAGAGGGATATTATTGTATTTTCACATTCTGGTTTCAGCCTCTGCAGCTTATAAATTACATTTCCACATTAAAGCATCTAAAAATAACTAGGTTTGTCATGTATTTTGTAGGATTCTGCAATGTCTATTTTTCCAAACAATTTTAGTTTCATCTGGTCAACTGTCAGTGCCTCCATTATTGATTTTACTTGGGTGTATTTCATTGCAATGAAAGCACAAATCATGAATATATGTCACTAAATGTAACATCAGTTAAACTTCATTACAGTACTTTGCCTCTAAATGTTGTCAAATAGATTTTCATTAGCAACGCTGAAGAAAACAAAAACTCCTACACTCTATCACCTATTACTTCTACATTTGTAGTTACTGTTTTTGATAAGACTCCTGTAGCAGAATCTACATAGTATGTGTCAGACTAATTGCATAGCAAATTGTGCAGTATGTGTTCCCACAATCTGCCCTGTTTCACATACATTTCACAAGAGTTTCCACCAATGACACACTGGTACAAACACAGCAAAAAGCTTTGCACCTGATTGTAATTTTGCCTTTTCTTTCTGTCAGAGTTTTGTGTGTTTCAAAAGTTTCTCTGCATTTCGGCACACTGATTGGAAACTGCAGAAACAGCAATAAATAAATAAATAAATAAATAATCAACCTAATGTTCATTCTTCTGTTGTATCTATTGTATTTATAATGTCTATAATGTTAACTGAAATATTCATCAAAATAGTATACACCTTTTAGTGTAATCCAGAAATGTGTGAAACCTGTTTGATTACTGCCACACTGTTAAAATAAACTTATGTTCCATAGAATATATATGGGATTTTGTAGAAACAGATTGGATGTGTGTTATAGCATCTCTGAACTCCAAAAGAGACTGTGCATATTTACACACACCATGCAGCAGTTGTAGCAGCACAGTTTTGCAGTGAATTCCACCCTCAACAGGAGCTCTGTCACTTACACACAGTATTTTTTTTTTTTACTCATGTGCGCCAGATTTACATTCACAAAAGGTGCACAATCATTTGGTGGATCTCACCCTTTGTGTCTACATGGAAAACCTGATGGGAGTGGTCTCTTTCAGGATGACAGTCTCGTATATTTTTGCCTTCACAGTCACCAGCTCCCAAATAAACCAGCTGAGCACCGATGAGAGGTTTTGGACCGACATGTTACACAGTGTTCTCCATCATCATCACGTAAACATCACATGAAAGAATATCTTATTTGAGGAATAGTGCTCATCCCTCTGATAGAGGATGTTCCAACAACTTACAATGACACATTATATTGGATATATTTTTTTTACTTTAATTTGTCACGTGTCTGTATCTTCTTAAAAATACTAAAATATACAGATAAGATCTATTTAATGCTATTTAGGTAACAATGACGGCACTACTACTTTTGCAAGATTAGAAAATGGCTTCCACATTCAGAAATAAAAAAGGCTTGTTCTTAAGAAACATAAAATCAGTGTGGTTGAGGCCAATCAGAGATTTCTTGTCATTTCTGTGTTCACTAAACAGATGGGTGACTGTAGTTTTAGATGTTGTGGAGGGGTTTGTCCTCATGGATTAAAATAAAGAGCAGCTCAGCGTCATATGTCGGCATGGCTTTCCAGCAGTGCACCATGTGTGTCTCTTTAGTTTGGCTTTTTGCCCATAACGTTGAAAGACTGTGGACGTCCAGCAGAAGCTCAAAGGGCTGCCTGGCAGTCTGCTGATGCCACATCAGCTCTGCTCACTTAGAGTAGAAACCACATGCAGATTCACACACGATGACACATGTACAACTTTTATCTGCTAATCTTATCCACTAATATGGTATTTTTTATTTACATTCTTCTCAGTGATGATTTACAGCAGCTGAAAGCTTCATTCTTTGAGGGCCATAGCTGCCGACTTTGGAACAAGCTCAACTTGGACAAGCACACCACTTAGTGGTCCTGGTGAGAACTGCAAGTCACCAAAGTATAAATAAACATGACAAATATACAGATGGTTTGTCCTCAGAGTCAGGTTTTTGTACATAGTTATATTTACAATAAATGTTCATCGTTATCCTCTTCATATTTTGACAATGTTTTCATTAGTGTTTTCAGAGAAGGACAGGCAGACACTAGGTGGGGGTAAAGTATAAAGATGGCATTTTTCTCTTTGTGCATAAATGTTGTTGAATGTTGAAACGATGCTCAAAATTGCAGGTTTATGTGATACTTTAAAGGTTGTCATAGTTCTTCACTTAATTTGCTGATAAATACTAATAAATAAATAAACAAAAAATTTACTTTAAAACATAAAGATTACATGACTATTACATTTCCAAGTAGCAGTGTAAATAAGGAACAAGGGCGTGTGTGTGAGTCTGTGGTGTGTGTGTTTTCATGAATGGACTGTGTCCACATGTCCATGTGTTATCAGTAAACAGGCAGACCTGACGTCTGGCTGTTCGGCCGTCTTGGCCTGTTCTGATGTCTGGTGTGCAGAGAGATTGACAGGCCTGTACGTCAGCACCCATATTTCTCACCTATGATTCATACTGACTTTGTTTGGCTTCTGATGAGGGCTGCAGGCAGCCAGCTACCGCTCGTCCTCACAGCCACTCCTCAGATTCTTTGAGATCAATGTGAAGTTCACTATTTCTTTCTGTTATGTCATTTTAAAAGTCATTTTAAAAAGTGATCAACTCATACAACTACATTCTCTGTGTGATTATTTTCCCATGAAGTTTCTGTCACTCTAAGTTTAATGGGGAAAATGTAATTTTGGCATTTAATTATTCAGTTATTTTACTATTGTAAATCTCATCAAACATGAAAAATATATTTTATGGTTATCCTGTAATTAACAATTAATTATTAAATTGATTGAATTAGATTGAACATGTTCAGTTTTACACTGAATTGTGATTCTTTATAATAATGGTAAATAATTAGATTCACGACAGACATAATGTAACTTTAAGGTGATTTTAAACAGGGTAAACAGTAATGGAAAAGACTAAGAAAATGTGTCATGCACAGTGATGGACCGTTTGTCATCACTCAATTCTAAGCAATGATCCAACTATGTGTTTGGTGATTAAATGGCCTCCAGTTTGACCAGAACATTCAGTTCCAGGTGTGAGCATGTCAGCAGAGAGATCAGCACGCTTTTGTTAAGCCAGCCGAGGTTGAGCAGCATTGTGCAGCGTGCAGAGTGGGGCTGGTTTTGTTTGCATTTTGCGGCGTCTGTAACAGCTCGTTAGTGCATCTACGTGTGAGGTTCGGAGCGGAGTGACGGTTTGATGGGGAGCTGATGAGGTCATGGCTCATGTCTCCTGCTTGCGTCATCATCTATAGTATCTGCCGCCAGCAGAGCTGCAGCTGCTGCTCACGTTGTTCTAACAGCGTTTGAGAAAAAAGAAAAAAAAAATCATGGTGTAGCCCACAGATAAGGCAAAATCACCACACATGGTACAAATAAAACATCACAAAATATAAGAAAGAAAGATCATTTTAAAAACAGTTCGTATTTGCACGAATCTGACAAACAGAAATATCATATTTCCAGCAGTATTTTGACATTATTTTGCATTTTTGGAGATTTGACTGGTGCCCTTTTGTTTTTGCCATGTACATAAATTCTATTGATACCTGTCATCAGTGATTTATC
This sequence comes from Apogon talboti, assembly GCA_037367365.1. Classification (NCBI taxonomy): domain Eukaryota; kingdom Metazoa; phylum Chordata; class Actinopteri; order Kurtiformes; family Apogonidae; genus Apogon; species Apogon talboti. Next base: position 11,994,780 of record JAPQRQ010000008.1, read on the forward strand.
TGTATATTTCAGTTGTGGGCTTTGTTAATCACAATATATTTCATTATTGCAAAAGCACTAGTGACATAGCCATTATTCCAGATTTTAGCATTATATTTGAATGTCCAGTATCGACTGTTTTGTAGGTTTTGGTAAAACCCATATGATGAATTTTTCCACATGTGCTCCAACATTAAATACAATATTGATGTTTTCATCACTGACTTTTAGTTATATAATATTTGCAGTCATGTGCATGTATGTGTGAGTGTACAACACATGCTCACGTGTTTCCACTTTCATGTGCACATCTAAAGACACACATTTGACCTGTTTAACCTGCGTCTCTTTTTTTTTTCATAAGATTTCACAATGAAGCCTTTTACATGTGTGTATAACGTCAGCAACGCCAGTAGGCCCCAACCCACCAACCAACACCCACCCAAAAGACCTCTGACCACATGCTCATCATCATAATCATCCTCTAGAATTACGGATGTGATAATCTAGGTCAGAAGTGGTGCCAACAGAAACACTGCCTGCTAATCTAAATAACCAGGATTTGCATGTGTGAGTGATGCATGCAGTGTGTATCAGTGTGTGTTTGTGTGTAAACACTGGGATCTATGTGCCAGAGAAATATAGAGCTTTTGTGAATTTGCATTTGTTAAGCAAGTAGTGCAGTTTATTGTTCAGCATTACCCAAATTTTTATGATTTTATTGTAAAATATTGCTGCAATGAAGAAAATACATATTTAATCAATTCATGCACAAAATAGTAGAAGTGCCATATTTCTGTTGCTGCCATAATATTTTATTGGCACTAAGAGCATCTCCCGCTCGAGCCTGCCCTATCTCTGACTTCATTGGCTCCAGCTCTGACGCAGATACACCCCCCACCCTTTCCCCCACTCTGCACACTTCTTTCATCACGTTTTTTTTCTTCACCCATTTAAATGTTTTTTTTTATTCATGTGCTGTCTGCAGCTCCCTCACTGCAGCGTTACACACAGCTCCACATCCCATATCTCCACTGCCTGTCTAAATACGCTTTCTCTGTTTTCTCCCATGCATTGATAGAAAACTTATCAACATTTGCTTTCATTTATTTCACACCATATTACCCATGTTAATCCTCTTTTCCTTTTTTGAATTTAATTGTGCAGTATGAGGTCGGAATCACAGCGAGGCACTGAGAGCATTAGAGGTGTTATACGGTCACATTAAATTTGTCAGCGTGTGGCGCGTAAGCGTAAGACGGCTTCTGCTGTTTCACTCAACTGCTGCATTAAAACTGTTGATTTGCACAAAGACGTATGTTTGTAATGGATCGTGTCATTATGTTTTCTTAGTAGTCTTGTTAAACAGAGTCACATTGTGAAAAAGTTTATATGAAAAGAAAATATTAGTAAGAGTAAGTTACATTTGTCTCTATCAATGCTGTAAATATAAGTCTTTTTTTCTTCTTGTTACAATTTTGTGCCAAAAAAATGAGCTTAATTAGTCGAGATTAACCTCCTCAGTTAATATTCTATCATTTGCTTGTAAATAATATAAGTAACAAAAACTAGAGTATAAAAATTCAGTGAATTTATTAAAGTTATATGTAAGATATCAGTGAAGTGGAACCATTGTTTGTTTTGTTTTTTTCATTGTCCCCTGAGATGAAATGATGTAATGTAGTTGTTTTTTATTTGCCCATTTGATTGGGTTCACAGTCCCTGATGGTGTGTCTGAATGTTTTGATGCTGAGAATTTAGAGAGAGAGAATTCTGTCAGCGCTGTCTGAATTGACAAATGTTCATTTTGCAGTCAGAGTGTGCCTCGCTGCTCCGAGTGCTTGCCTTGCAAACCTTTTGTAGCTAAGTGACCTGCTTCACGGTGCACTGATGCCTTAGACACTGTGTATCTGCTTAAATGCTGTCAACCTTTGACCTTTGACCTCCCTAGAGATAGAGTGAAAAGGGCTTTTAAATAATTTTCCTGTACTGATTGAGGAATTAATCATTTAGAATCATATTTACTAATTAGATTGCCATAAAGTGATACACTGATGTAGATATTATAAAATGCACTATCGACAGTGTAAAGCTGTACTTTAAATGTGGACATATATGCTTGATTTTAACACAAGAACCAAAACAAATTCTGGCAGTAAAATGTAGTCATTTTTTATTTTTTCCTTATATAGATTTTATACATATTCTGTGTAATTTGTTTCTGATATTTTGTGCTGCATTATGTAAAGTAGTTATATTGACATGTAAACTTTTATCCTAAAACAGATATATTTCTTTGACAGGAAGACCTTTTTTTAACATCTCAGGAGTGCATAGTGCATCAGCGCGTTTCGTGCCAGGAACAATTTTTAGTAAATAAAGTCTTGTTTCTATTGTTAGATGGTTTTGATCTCCTTTAAAGCACTGACTAAATCATTGTGCTTTCTTTGACTATGAAATGACCTATTTAATATTGCCAGAAACAGAATACTTCAATGTCAGCTTTTCAGAGGGACCAATTAAACAGGCTGTCACAGAAAAACCGAAGCCAGAAAATCAAAAGAGCGTCCGCCCTGGTCCAGGCTGGACCGGACTGGGTGTTTTGTTGTAAATTAATCTGGATTATCTAGATAGTCAGTACAATGAGACTGATGCACATTTCCCTCAGCGACCGGACGACTCACAGTTAAGTAATTTTTAGTCCTTACAACTGTGGAGGTCCTGCAGGAGACGGATGCTGGATGAGTCCCGCTGCAAAGGGATCTGCAGACGGTGCGATGGTAAAGTGTGGAGGAAGCGTAGCAGACAAAGACTCCTATATCACACAGGGCATAGAGACAAATGGCATTTCTACTCAGACTGAACTTGAGACCATGATCCTCCTTGGGTTCCTCTAGGATGTTGTTACTGTCAGCGAGTCCATAAAAGGCAACTCACACCAGATCGGCCTGTTTCCTGTTGACAACCCAGTGCAAAGGCTCGTCTGAAGGAACATGGAGGCTTGCTGAATATTATCAGTGGACATTTACCCTTTGGGACACAACTTTGTCCCCACTGTGTGTAGTACTGATGCATCGATGCTGCAAAGGCATCAGCATTTGGTTTAGTACCCTAGATCTTAAATCCTCATACAAGCCCACATCTTGGAAGGAAGACCGCAAAGACACATAATGAATATTGTGGGTTTCTAGGCAAAATCTGTTGACTCTAGACTACAGAACCACTGAAAAGGTGCTGCATGTGTCCCTCTCAGAGGAGACGGGAGGCTGAAGGATCTCAAAGGATGGTGTTTGGATCAGACCGGCCTGATGCTCCTTCAAACTATATCATTTTGGGCCTTTTTAGTGTCAGTGTTAATGTTTCATTCATATTCTCTGTGCCTTGAGGAGACATTAATCCAAGAAATAGCAATTAGAAAATCATTCAAAGTTTCCAATGGGGAAAGATGTGAAATTCTGGATTATTATTATGGTATAATATCATGTCTTTTAATTCACAGTACTATCATATACTGTTTAAGTGGTAACTTATACAATAGTGTCCATGTATATATATTTTTTTCTTCTTCATGGAGTAGTGCAGCAAGAATAAAGTTTTTATCTTAGCTTTTTTTATTATTATTTTGGAATAACAAACCCAAAGTAAGTTATGTTGTGCATATAATCTGTTACAAATTGTTTTAGTGTAATTTACAACACATTCCACTTGTACATTCAGTTACTGATCACAGTGTTTAGAAAATGGCAGTATTTAATATGTATTTATCCAGTTATATACACTGTCTACACACATTATACATGATGACAGTTCTTCAGTATAATTTTCCTCTTGTTTCTAACTAACATTGACTTATATCATTTTTGGACAGAGCCTTCCACTCGTTCAAGCTCACACTGAATTAGATGTATTTTTTGTGTGTGTGTCTTTCTGGCTGGTGTGTTCAAGGAGGTTTTTTTTTTTTACAACCCAGGCTATGGCAACACATATCTGGTTACAGACACACAACTATATTACATAATTTGTCATAGACAATCTCACAAAAGGTGAAAGGAGGAGGGAGGCAGAAAACAATGAGATTAATGGCTCTGATGTCCTAATGATGTCTTAGAAGACGAAAAAAAGATAGACACTCAGAACATTGAGCGATAAACAAAGATGTCATCTCTCCCCCTGGGGCTGTCTGAGTGAGCAACAAACCTTTCCTCTGGGCATGTTTAATATACTACAATCTGACAACAGTTATTCAAAATGGCAATTACTAATACGACAGCGGACAGGTAATGATGTGCTGTGATTTGTATTTCCATTAACCTAAATTATGCACCTATCTCACATTTGTCCTAATGGATCACAGTGCAGTGACGTCCATTGACGTCATATTTGAGATGATCCGCATTGCAGTCACATGCAAATGTGTGCATGCCAGACTTTGTGTAAATGTAGAATTTCTTTTTTTTTATTATTGTATTTTCCAACAAATCAGAGTAAACAGAGGCAGTAATATGCTCATTGGTTGTTGAACTAGTTATGAGCCAAGCTGTGAAGATGTGCATAACTCCCTCAGCCCCCCAGGGACCCTGTATTTTCATGGGCCTGCCTCTGACGTCAATGCTCCGGCTGTCCTGTGGATTGTCAGAACAGACTATTCAGTTGGGGGGAGGGGACTGGAAGTCTCTGTGGTGTGTGTCTGCCGCATGTGATGTGTGCGCATGTATGTGTGCTTATGTGGATGTAAGTATGCTCCTGTGTGTGTTTATGTGTTCATGTTTGCGTGTGCTTGCATGTGATCTGTAAATGTTTCACTTACATCCCGTGTGTGTGTGTGTGTGTGTGTGTGTGTGTGTGTGTGTGTGTGTGTGTGCAGTCTGCAAAAGGCTCGTACAGTGCCTTGAATCAGAAATGTGCTTAAGTGGATGAGGGCTGTAATGTGGGGGTAGGGGGTAAGGCTGCATGTGAACAAGCACACACATCTGAAGATGGGCAGCTCGTGTTGGGAGACAGAGGCCGTAGTCATCAGGAGGATATTTGCTAAAAACAGCCGAGACGAACGAACAGTTAAGCATGGCTGCCGACCACTTCGCTCCTCAGTCAGCTGTTGATTCCCCAGCGGACAATAGTAAAGCTGCTCTTTCAGCAACTGCTATAAGAACCTTCTGCGTCATGTGATACACATCCCATATTAAGACAGATGAGATTTCAGGTTCTTTCATCATCACCTTTTTTGATTTCCATAAATTTCTCTGTACACACATGCTATCTATTCACAGATGGATATGGGATTTGGTGGCAGATAATGTTGACAGAGAAAAGAATGTGCAATGCTTGTCCAAATTGATACAGATCAAGCCAGAGATAACCCTGGCGGACATTTTCAGGTTTTCTTGGGTTGTGGTGCTTAGTTCATTTATTCAACTCTAGACAAATATCCAGAAAAAAAAATACAGTGATGCAGATTTTATGTGCATTATCCTCACAGAATGGATTTTAATTAATGCATAAATTTATATCAGCCATTTGCACCAACACTGAGTCATGAAGAACCAGTTATTACAAATGTTACCATGATTGAGAAATAAGAGTAACTGTAAACTTATTCAACAATATTTTTACAGAGGTGGGCTGTTTAACTAGTCCTCTACTGGTCCACTACAGATACCAGGCAGCTCCCTAGCAACCAACAACAATGTGCTCCTAACAAAATGCAGGTTCCTTTGTGCACTTAAAATAGTGCAGGAAACATGTGACAGTTCAAGATTTCCCTGTTGCTTTTGTGTATTTTTCCAACAATTTACATGAACTAAGACTCTTATGTGTCACAAAGTACATTAAAGCTGTAAATAAAATATTATAGTGTGCACGAAGGTAAAAAATAATTACAGAATGTGTATTTGGGACAAATATTGTATTATAGCCCAACTCATATTTGACATTTACTTATCTTATGTATGATTATCCTTCAAACATTTTACAGAACAGTTACACAAAATGTTATTTTGCAGGGGTTTATATCATCATCATTATATCATGAGAGTTCACCCGTGGGTCAGAGACAGAGCTGTGGCATCCCTTGTGATCTACCACATTTTTCTATAAATTCTTCATCCATAACCGTCTCACATAAAGCCCATAAACCTCCAGTCATGAACTCGGCAGTGAACATTAAAAGCGTTTGTTTTCTGTCTAAATTTCCATATATAAACTACTTGAAATGAGGGAGGGAGCACAGAGGTGAGCCTTGAAGGAGCTGCCAGAGCTCTCTTTGCTCATTTGTTATTTACTTGTGTTATATTTTAGGTAGAATTTAGGTAGCCGGTACGAACATTGAGAATGCAATTTCCTTACCGTCAAAGGCATTACATAAAAGTAGGTTTTTATACCAGCTTTCTGATCAAAATTATGTCTAAATGATCTGTGAAAAAAAAAAGAATGTACAATTTATTTAACTTTCACCACCTCATCAAATATTCACTTTCCATTCCCTGAGCATCAGAAAATACAGAAGTATATTAACATTTTACACAATCAGATGGATGATTTATTTAACCTGTGTTACACTTAAAAATGGCAGCATCATTTAATTTTACATGCGCTGTCTCTGAAAGACGCATGTTGCTTCTACTTCATTTCACGCTTCTCCTCACCGGGTTAAAATGAAGGTGAAAAAAAGGCGACCGAGTGTGTCAGAGAGAATACGTTATGTTATACGTGACCTCTGAAAGGCCCAGCTGCTCCAGAGTGTTGGAATGCCAGTGATTGATAACACACATTCTGACGTAACCTCAGTTCGCGCACCTCATGCAGCAGCCGTGAGGGAGCCTGACACAGTTGATGCTGTATCGTGTTGCACACTCAGAGCTGTTTAAGTGCACGGAGCGCTGATAAGGAGCACAAATCTACAAAGGTTGTCAAGATACTGAGCTCACTTCATTTGGAACTTGATGCAGGACCCTCACCCTAAAGCACCTGCAGAAAAATTGAATTACCACTTTACACAAATATCATTTATATGCATGTTGGTTATTGTGACTTTAGTCTGAATCAAGATCTTTGCTATATTGTGTGTACTTTGGTGATTTAGATCATCAACTGATTCCATGGCCTTGCTGGTTTCCTTCACAGATGTCCTGGAGATGAATAAGTTCTATCTTTTTTAAGGAAAGTACGGTACAACTTAACAGCACCTACAGAACATGTGTTACTGTTAGATGTGGAATAATTATGCATGTTTGATTTCCACTGTGTTCTGCCCATATTGTTCTTCAGTCACTGAAGACAATGTTAATCTGGTTGACCTAAATTTGAGGCAAATTAGATCAAATAAATGTATTTCTTATTACCACTGTGACATGAGATACTATTTAGGGGATTATAACTGTAGTCCATTCTTATCCTCTCCACTGAGCAAAACCCAAAACATTTCATTTGCTGGTTTCACAGATTTGCAGAGTAAGGCATTTGCTAAAAGAATGTAATACGTTGCTTTGTTTTATTTTATTGTGCCAAATTAAAGCCACATTTTTACATTATATATATCATGAGGTGAAGTTAATCAGTAAAACCCATTACTTTAGTAAATGCTGCATTTGTATTTTTCTGCAGATATTTGATGTAAAGAGATAAAATATCAACATTGATCAAGAAAACGGAAGAAGGACCAGATGTATTTAGTTATATGTAATATTGACAAGGCACAAATTAGATCTTGGGATGGTTCGTATTTAATGTATCTCTCTGTCTACTGGTTCTAATTGACATTTTATGCACAATGCATGAAATAAAACCTTCCAATGCAGCGCCATGACTGAAATACTACAGTTTTCATCACTGGACACAGGTGGCATGTGGAATGCTATTCTGAATGGAGCTGCCTGTTGGTCACAAGCCATTCATAAATTTTATTTGATAATACCCTCTCTTCTACTGCAGATGAAGTCTTTGTTTTATCTTTCTTTCAGCTTTGTATTTACGGCGGTCGAGACGAACCCTGACACCTAATGTGCGTAAAGGAATTTGGCGCCTTGCTTAAAAGGAACCTCGACGACAGTATGAAATAAAAAAAAAAAAACCACAATTATAATAAATAATGAAAACGCTGGCTTCTGTTGACGCTCCACTGCCTTGCTCTACCGGGCTGTAAATTTGGGGGCTGTCGCCGTCTCCTCCTTGACCAAGTCCTGGCTCAGGAAACAGCAGCGTGTCTCTGGAGATCGCAGGCTCTGCCCCTTTTACGCAGCCAAATTCAGGAACAGGAACAGCAGTTCAGCAGCGTCAGGAGTGCGTTTCCCAGACGCGTCAAGTCACCCGATATCCCAGAAAAAAACACCGGAATGCAATTTCTCTTTCAGCGTTAAATATTCAGACTACAGAAAACGACTAAAATTTAAAAGACAACACATATACAGTATTTAATAATTTTCAGTGTATGTGGCGCAGTAGATGCTGTAAATAAAATATGAAAATACTTTGTATTTTGTGTGCTTAAAGGTTTGAGAGCTAGCAGAAAACGTACAGATTTCACACATAGCCGTTGTATATGTAATGTTAGGGGCGGATGATGAAACTGGTAAATGTATTTATTAACCTACACCTAATATATGGAGGTATGTTCTGTTATATTCCTGATAAAACGCTTAATCCACCACTGGTCTCCATGGTGTGACGTTATGTTCACTTTGACGCAGTACTCCATAGTCTCCAGAGCGCAGTCGCTAGATGGAGCTTTTATTTTGAAAGCTTCACTGGAATTGTGCGCTTGGTTGTTGACGTTGACTTAACACTGGCGCGCTACTGTTCCACCCCCCCTCTCGCTACCCTTGTGCGTGTGTGTGTGCGTGTGCGTGTGTGTGTGTGTTTACTCCCATCTCCCTCTCTATGCGTCGTCGTCTCTGCTCCCCCAGTCTGCTGCACATCCACAGCGGAGCCACCACGCCGAGGAGGCGGACCGACTGTAGCTACACCTCGGCCAGCGGTGCTGGGTCATAGCGCTGTGGTGGAGGAGGGAGGGTGGGCAGCGCACTGCTCTTGCCCTTCCTAATCGTGCACAGCTTCAGGCATTGAGGACATCATCACCTCAAAGCGTCCTGGAATAGTTTGGTTTTGCCAGACGCACCAAGTTGCAGCTGCAGAGGCGCACTTTTCTCCGTGGCTCCTCTCTCCGTTAGCGCTCGCAATCCGACATGGAAGATGGTCCGTCTTCAACAAGCTGTTTCAGAAGGTTAACGGACTGTTTCCTGGGTGCAAGTATGTATTTAATTTTTTTTTTTTTTTACTAGCAGTTATATTCAATAAAACAAAAATTATAACTTCAACTTTTATTGCTAACATAGGAGCCCCTTTGACTTTCTGTGACAGCCACATGCGTAAATCTCGGATGTTTGTACTGATCCTGCAGGCGTGCGTTATTTGTCCATTTCTCTCCAACTTTATGAATGACAGCCCGGTCTCTAAACTAGATGGGTGGGGACTTCATTAGAGAGGGATCAGGCAGCTCTGCAATTCGGAAAATGTGTGCGACCACAGTCATTTTCAATAATGCAAAGTGTGTTTCTGCAAATCGCGTCTGGGATTGGAGTTGGTCTGTCACGGAGGGGACAGTCAGCAGTGCTGCAGTACATGGCATCAAAAAGCCAACCGAAGCGAAGAATACAGCAGTGACGACAGAAAGTGTGCTTCTGTTTATACATGGAGAAAAACATGTCAGAATATACCTGCCAAAAAAAAAAACCCATAAGATCGGTTCTTGATTTGCATTGCAGTTTTATATCCTTATTAGAAATTGTTTGTTTTTTAAAATTCGCCAGAAATTTATAGTATGACCATTCCTTTGCTTTGATAAATAATTACTGTTATATAATATATTGCATTTTTATCAGTCTTTTGCTCATTAGGAAATGTGTTTCTCATTAAAAGGCAAATATATTTTATATTTGGTTTCTCTAAAAAATAAGAACATTATTTAAAATATACAGTAGCTGCTGCTAGGGCAAGAAAACATAGTCCTGCTCTGTCTTGTTTTCTACTTAAGTAAACACAGTTTTCAACTAAAATGTAATATTTTCCGATAATATAAGATAACTGATTCATTTATGTAACTTGTCCATGTTACATTTTTATTGTTTTATCTACTTTGATAAAATATCTCTCAAAAATGTCAAGAATTATTGTAATTTATTTTTACCATTCTTGTAATTTACACTTTCTGTATGCCACATGAACATCATCATTCTGTCAGTGATTCCAGTTGTTTCAGTGGCACCTCGACTGACCTTTAGTGTCAACCCTGTAATAACAAGTTTAGCACTTTGGGGCCTGGATAGGGAGTGATGCCAAAGCACACACATAGCAGTAAACTGCAGTCATGGAATGTATTATTGAGGTACAGTATGGAGGTATCCCACCCTCATACTTACCAAAAAAGGGCAAGAATTTCAGTTTACAGGAAGCTCCCATAGTTTTTGATTCATTAAACAAGAGTTGGTCTTGGTGGCTGCAGTTGTTAAAATCCTGTACCTTAGATTGCCGCAGGTTGCTCAGGCTTATGTTTTATTTATGTGTCTTTGTGCCTCAGTGTCAAACATGCTGACCTTAGATGAAGTTCATCTCTGAATGCCCGCTTCCACTTTCATTATAGTTGTGCATTTGTTAGTAGTGTGACTCACATTCATGTCAGTTGGTAAAATGTACAGCTGTCAGTTAATCTGGGTTAAATGTAGGATTAACTTGACACACCATGTTTCCTTTTTACCGCATGTTTCACTCTGATTAGGGATCAAAGAATAATTAGATTATTCTCTATGCGCGGCCTTTTGACAGTGACAAAAACACAAACATGTGACTTTTTTTTTTTTTTTTGGTCAGTGTCCACATGCAGTATGCCGTTTTAGACAGAAATGAGTGAAATACGACTTTAAATGTACAGACAGTGCACAGAGAAAATTGTGTGTGTGTGGTAACTAATGGTATGTTTATCCTTCTCTCATTGTTTGTCTTTTCTGAGATGGGATTGGTCGCCGGACTGTCCAGCAAACCCAGTTTTCCCTTGAGAAACAGACTCTGGTTTGTGAAGACTGAAGTAACTTGGATCACACATATAATTCTGAGCAATGAAATTGTTCTTGGATATCATAGGTTGTCGTTCGTAGCCTCAATTTGCAGGCGCCTACATGTGTGTGAGCATTCTGTTTGTTGATATTTGTAGTTGGCATTGTGGGTCAGTCTGGGTCAGCCTTAATGTGATCTCTCAGGCATTTTCAGACCCAATTGGCTGTCGACAAATTGCTTAACTTTGTCAAGAAGGCGGCATTGTCAGGCAGGAAGTACTCATTCTGGACATTTCCTGCCTGGCCACATGCCTTTTCTCTCACAGCGAAGTCGCCTCCCAGCCTCATCGCTTAATAAACTAAAAGTGCTTGATCTAAGTAGTTCTTTGATTTCTAATATGAAAATTAATGTGCGGTTGACATTTGATTGGCTAAACTTTTTAGCAGTTGGCTGTGTGTGTGCCAAATCATTTCTCTTTGTTATTTGACTTCACTGTTTATTCAGACTCTCAGGAAATTCATGCCAAAGAAAATAAGCTTGTCATGCAGTTTGAACCCTATATATCAAGCTCTATGCAGGCTTGGAGCAGCGCCAGGGCATAGTGCGTGATTAGAGCAGTCGAATAGATGGTTTTCTTCTCAAGACGTCCGTTGACCCTTTGTCAACTTGTCGTGGGTTGGTATCTGAGGGAATGGGAAAAGGCCACATGCATGTAGATTTCTTTACAACTTGTCCCTGTGTCAAGGCTCATAAAAGAACACGGTACTGGAAGAGATGCAGATCTGTGGTTCTCATTACTGGGTCCCCACTGGCCCTCTGCAGAGTTCAGCATCAGTCCAGATGTGGACTCGGGGAACATGACCCCTATCATTGATGTGGCTCTTGGGGGACAGATGCAGCACTACATCAAATCACTGGTTTGGGCAAGATGCTGAGTCTAAAGCAGCAACTGTAGCCGTACAGCTAAAGCTCATTATCAGCGGTGTCATAGGCGGTGTGATCTACCACTCCTGGCTGTTGTTCACGTTCCTCTGAGTGATGAAAATGCATAAGGAAGTTTTGTGATAATCAGAGTTTATAGCTTGAAGTGAGTCGAAGGTGAAGGTTGACCTGATTTGTCTGCAGAGTGGCAGTGCTTGCCTGTGTGACCACACAATTAAGGCCTTGGATCAAGGGACATGCCTTATCTACATCTCAGTTTGCCATTTATAGCCCTTACCCTTTACGTCTAATGACCTGGACCATGGAGGTGGAAATAATGCAAATTACATTTCCATGGAAATCTCCCCTCTCTCTCTCTCTGTCTCTCTCTCTCTCTCAAATGTGAGGTGTGAGCTTGCATGTTTGTGCAGTGGTGTTTGTTTTCGCCAGGTGGGGGGCGTGTCTGTGGGAGTGATGGGACTGCAGTTAAAGGTGGGCTTGGCAATACGACCAAAAGTTAAAGGTTCAATGTGTGCGAGATTTTAACGAGATAATCACAGAAGTCGGACATAATATTTGTGTTTTCTTTAGTGTGTAATAGCATAAAAATAATAATCATGTTTTACGTTACCCGAAAGTCAGCCGTTTAAATCTAGAGAGACAGAGCGTCACCTCCGCAGAGTTCTACATATAGCCCTGCCTTGTTTCTTCTTCTTCTTCCTCTTCTGTCACAGGTGCATCCAGCTCTAAGGTGCATTACCACCACCTAATGCATTTAACTGTGAGAGGTGAGAGTTAATTTCCCCTCAACCAAAAATCCCAGCACGGACCAACAAATCACTGGCTCAAAAAGGAGCCTTATATATATATTTTTTATTTTATTAGCTGCTGTAGTGGTGGGAGAAGAGAGGGGTAATAATTATCTGCAACTTCACTACTAGATACCACCAAATATTACACACTGGACTAGGCTTGAACAATTGCACCGAAGGATGTAGACTCACAATCCACACTTTTATTTCTTCATTTGTCACGTTGTCTTGTCTTTAAAAAAATAATGTACACCTCCAGGATGTATACAGGGTCCACTGAACACCACAGCTGACCATATTTGGCCTAGTTTTGACAGAGATATTATTTTAATTTGAGTTTTTATTCAATAACTGTGATCTGTACAATTCCTCTGTTGCCTGCAGATTAAACTTTTAAATAAGATTCATAATTTTCTTTTTTTTTTCTTTCAATCCAAAACATGAGTAACAAATCTTATTTTTTTTATCAGAAGTGTGTGATTTTTCTTCAATATTAAACATCAACAACAGTAACAAGCATCACATGTAATATGCATGGTCAGTGTGAGTGTGTACAATGTATGGATGTGAACAAAGCAACAGGTTGTAGATTTAATGTTTTTTGAGAAATAAATATTAAAAATACATCATCCATAAAGCGAAAACACAATTTATTAAATGAATTAAATCCAGATTCTGTAACCCAACATTTTCCTATTGTCACACCTTTTCATTGACTTCCACTGATGTAGTCCCATCAGTCACCTGACTCCTGACTGCTTTGGAATGTGGGGTTAGCATACAGCTGTGTGTATGTGTGCGTGTTCACCTGTGCAGATGCACAAAGCCTGTCTCACCGGCAGAGGCTCAATGAATTAATGAGGTGAGCAGTGGGAGAGGAGTCAGAGCGTTTTCATCTTCGGCTCTTTCTCCTTCTTTGCTGCTCACTGAATGTCAGTGTTGGACGCTGTGCTCCAGCCCTCATAGATAAGATAAGAACCACATGCTCTTCCCACCTCCTGGCAAGGGAGTCCCAGGCGGACCTGCTGACGCACACACCCCACAGCCCCCCCACCACCACCACCACCACCACCCCCCCTTTCCTGCCTCAGCCTCATGTCAGGAAAGTGAAAAGTAGTACCTTGGCAGCTTGCCCTTGACTCTCTGCCAGAAGGAGTGTGCTTCAAGAGAAGTGGTCTTTTCCCTTTTTCTCTTATGTGCATTTTTCATCTATGTATTGCAGAGGAGGAACATCTTGCTCACTAAACATCGGCACTGCTGGGGTCAACCTCTGCTACTGACGTTGCTATTTGACAGGCATAGTGAAGACACACGGTTACACTTATCACGCTGATAGTTTACTGCTTTATTGTGAATAGAGATGAGTGATGTAGATATGATAGAGTCGGTAGCTGTTTATAAATGAATCTGTACGGCAGCTTATTACAGTTTAAGTAATTCTTTAAATGTCTGTAGCTGTCCTTTTCTGATGTTACTGTAGCACAAATGAATGCATTTTCAACCATATAACCATATTTTTGTCTCCCTGGTAATGGAGTGATGCCAAAACATGTCACAGTTGTTAATTGGGTTTCATATGATTGTGGCTTGATAATAATTTTACTTGTTTAAAAAAAAAAAGAGAGTTCCTGGGTTTTTGGAGTTTTTTTCCATTCAGAATCCACCTTAAATAAACAAATTTTCCCCTATAAAATCCCCAAGTATTTTGGTTTCTTGCTAATTTCGCCAATCACTGTCTTTTCTTGCTTTAAATACTGGCAGCTTGAAAAATAGTCACCATATTTGAAGCCAGGTGAAATAAAATTGCATCAATTTACTTGCAAAAAAATCAACAATAAAATGAAGCTTCTCTATGCTCACACACTTAAGCTAGTTATTAAGAGCTTATATGGAATTGTACAAGGAATGTACCCGACAGGCTAAATTCAAGGCAAACATGTCCCACTATTAGTTTACTTTTTATTTAGAATATATAATCCCCCAAATTTCCCCCATATTGCAATTATTTTTTCATCTACATAAAAAATTTAACCCTCCCTGTATCACAACTATGCAGTAATGCAAAATGTAAGAAAGTGTTATACCACATAAAAAAAAATCCCACTGTAAATGCAGATTGATCAGGGAAAACTAATGATACTACAGGCAATAAGTAAGTCCATGTTACCTTTTATAT
>JAPQRQ010000008.1:12098574-12109827 GCA_037367365.1 Apogon talboti
GATTTTTCATAGGACGACAATACAGTTACATACTTGCAAAACAAAACGACCTCACCAACCCACAACAACAGGGTCATAGACAACAGACAGACACCCAGACCCAGACACACACACACACACACAAAAAAAAAAAAAGAAGCAGACAGATACACTGACAGACACAGGACAAAAAACAAAACAAAACAAAAACAAAAGAGATATATGCACCGTATGAGACACAAATCTCTTACCTGGCGTGTAAGCACAAAGTAGGCGTACATGGCCATGGCTGTGCCGTAGGTGATGAAATAGGTGACAGGCTCCATGATATCCCAGGAGTATTCCCACCAGGTCAGCCGAGCGAGGATGCCAAACTGGGTGGCCATGTACGCCATGCCGCCCCACAGCACCCAGGTGGTACGCCGCTCTGCCTTCTTACTCAACTCCTCCCTCACCTACAGAAACAGGCAGTGAGGCCATTTCAGAAAACAAGGGGCAATAATTTCCCAAAATCAAATAGTGCGTCAACAGTGTCAAAAGAAACTGTGATCCTTCTACACACTTACCTGTAGAGTAAGATTTAATAATGACACAGTTCTGCCAAGATCCCAAACCTTGTCCGTATCCATAAAGGTAACTGTTGTCATCGCTCAGTTTAAATAGTTAAATGCAAAAAATGAATCATAGCAGAAACTACTGAAAAAATAAAGACATTTTCTCCTTACAAGCCTAAACATGTCGATCCCTATATTCCTCCATATTATATGCCAGGGGGATAAAAAGCATGAAGCAATCACTCCTACTAAACAAACATATTCAAGAACACAGTCTGATTTAACAATAGACTGAAAAATAAGTGTTTTCAATGTGCGTTCAATCACTGTTTGACTTTCACTGTGCAGGGTGATGTATGTGTGGAGTTGGATTCCCTGATGGTCTGATAGGCTACAGCAGCTCTACGACACTCTCAAGGATAAGAAGATCAGAAAATGAGTGAATGAGTGAATGAATGAATTGGAGCCAATTGTCAGGGTACATTTTTCTTATTACATCTTACAATCTGTGGAATATTCTCATTAATTTACCTCAAAATTCGACTTGTCGTAATAAGGTGCTACTTACCCCTCTTTGTGAATGTATATTTTACTTAGTTATCATGGATCAATTTCAACTACCTGCTTCAGTGGTATTAATTTTATGACATTCTACTGATTTTTGGATCGTTTTTGTTTTGTTTGGATTGGTGACTGGATGAACTGATCAACAGTAGCATCAATAAAAGAATCTACATACCTGAGACTGGAAAGTTTACTTTAATTAGTATTTTTCTAGTTATGATGGTTATGCCTAATGTTGCTAATTCGCATCGTACCTATTGTATGTACTTCAAAGGCTTGACAACAACAAAAATAATGATTTTAAAAAATATATAATTGTAAATAAATTTAGGTAGTAACGGGTTCTTACTCAGTTACTTATTTTAAAATACATTTTTGGGTCTTTTTTTATTTATTTGACAGAAAGCTGAGAGACATTTGCGTCCAAACCACTTGTCCATACGATGACCCCACGAGACAAGACATTGAACAGCCAAGAAGAAAATCATTCACATTATCACGTGTGTTG
The DNA here is from genome assembly GCA_037367365.1 of Apogon talboti. NCBI lineage: Eukaryota > Metazoa > Chordata > Actinopteri > Kurtiformes > Apogonidae > Apogon > Apogon talboti. Next base: position 12,100,180 of record JAPQRQ010000008.1, read on the forward strand.
TCGGACCTTCTCAAGGGGGCGGAGTTGAGAGTTAAGGTCCTCCAGTCGTCCAATCAGCTCCCGTTCTTTGCTGAGTTGGTGTTCCTCGATGCGCAGCGTGGTGTAGAGCTGCTGCACCAGGAACTTGACGTCATTCAGCCTTTCTGCTTCCTCGTGAGGCAGCAGCTCTGAGTCATGTACAAACACACAAATGAACAAAGAGAGACGGCATTTAATATGTACCATTTCTTCCGTTTATTCACAGTGACTGACCCTGAATGTGATGCCATGACTCAGGCAACAGCCACATGAATTTGTTTTAAAATGCGTATGACATGACCAGAGAAGCTGGTAACACCACAGGGAGTATTGCAGGTGGATGTAGTCAGTAGTAGCGTCAGAAAATCCAGAATTTAAATGCACAACAACTGCTAGAAGAGTCAACAGGAACAGAATAGCAAGTAATGTGGTATCCATGTTGAATTAAGAGCTGGCAATAAAGCCTGATTTCTTGTTTGTTTTTTTTGTTTTTTCTAGAAGGTCACATTCTGGTCGTGACTCATTGACAAGGGCAAGTCAGAGAAGGATAGGCAGTTACTGATAAGGCCATGCAGGAAGCAAATGTGGGTGTCTTCATTCTGTCCATCTAAAATCACAAGACCAAAGTGTATGAACAAAAACAGACTGAGCAATGTGTAGAAAAATCTCTCCTAACACGCCTACGTAGTGTGGATGCAGGGTGTTAACGTAGCAAAAGTTATATTTAAAACAAAAACATACAGTATTAGCACAGTCTCATTTTTGGCTGTAAGGTCTTACTGGTATTATTTTAGCACCAGCATACTGTACAAGAGCAGCTTGAGTAAGATAGGTGATAATTCATCTTGTTAGTAAATCTTAACCCATAAAGACCCAAACATCCACTGTCGACCAAAAGCGTCTGCTGATCTAAAATGTTTAATACCTGTTGATCCACTAATCCTATCAATACATGTTAATAATTGGTGTAAAATGCAGTTTGTCATCTTTTCATGGCTCATCATTTGAATGTTCAGGGGCTCCGTAGTGAATGTGGAAACACCGTCATCTTCTACAAGATTGATTCATCAGTAAAACCTATGGAGTTGGATCAATGACAGTGGATGGACAGTGGTTAACGATATATTTGACTGAAAAAAGTAACTTTTTCTTCAGTTTTCTCTGTTTTTGATATAATAACCCTAAACTTTAATCTGAGATTTTATGAACATCTACAGGATCAGTAAATAAATTATAGGAAAATACCTGATTTTGACTGACAAATGCAAAATACAGAGGATAATAATATAATTAAATGGTGATAAATCATTTAAAAGGTTAAAAATAGAAAAAAAATCATTTGGGACCTGCCACAAAAATATCACTGGGTCTTTATGGGTTAAAGATACTAATTAGACATCAGGTTACATTACTATCCCAGACTCTCCAACAGTGTGGTCCTCACCTCTCCTCGGTGGCCGCACGAGATGTGTGGTATCATTAATGACGAGCTTAAAATCATCCAGCAGCAGGATGTCTATACCTGTGGAGGAGGCAACCCTCGCTCCATCTGGAGAGAGGGAGACACATGGGAGAGAGGCAGAAAGTCAGGTATGGAGCGCTGATGGGTATCCACTTCAAACACCCTTCACCCTCTTGATAACCAGCTTTGTTGCTTTCGGATTATCATGAGCGGTAAACGGAGGAGCACTTGGTGAGATTTCAAGTGTGAGTTGTTCTTGTTTGATGAACCCTTTGAGTAGGGCGACAGCTGAAAAATCATGTTATGAAGCACGCGGTGGTATTAAACTCTGACACGCAGTGATATCAGCGGGAACATTTAGCGGCATAAAAATACAATGACCGCATTAAAGGACGTGTATATACAGTATGTACGCTGCTAGGTTAAAAGGATCTCATGGGGGCGTGTGTGTGTAAGCGTGTGCAGTCTTCATACCCATGGAGTAGATGGCTACCCGGTCGATGCCTCTGTCCTCTGCCTGGAGCTGTTGCAGGAAAACTCCCACACAGTCGCTGAGAGGCTTGAGGGTGAACTGACAGCGCTCTCGCCTGGACGGCAAACTGACTGAGATCACCGGCAGCCCATTCTGATACACCACTGTCACCTCTGTGCGGGTCAGAAGACAGACAACAGGAGGCAAATGTAACAGTGAAGTTACCTGCAAGGTGATGTGTCATTTTCAAATACATGCATGTCTGGGTATATGAAGTTTTTAACACATAAGAAATGACTACAGTAAAATCTGTACATGTTAAAAGCATGGAATAGATACTACACTCTGCAAAACCCCAGCTATACCTATGTTACTTGTGCAGGGTTGTAATGAATATTCTGATTTATTTTCAGTCTCTTTATTAAGATACAGTAAAGAAAATACAGCAAAGACATGCATGGAATTGAAAAAAATATCCTGACAAAAAGTAGCCCAACTGGGTTAGTGTGTGGTAAATCTAAACTTATTTTTAACTGAACCAATGATTCAAGGCATGTTAAGTGCAAAGGGGTATCCTACGAAATACTTGACGCTTCCATCAGTATAAACCTTTACTTTTAATGTATCTTCATGCAGAGACTGAGACGTTACCAAAGCAACAAACCCAGTGTTTGCTCCTAGAGTATTCTGTTGGGTGTCTGTAAAGTGTCTTAAGAGTCTAGTTTCGACCAGCTTTATATGTAAAGTGTCACGAGATAACTTTTGTTATGATTTGGCACTATATAAATAAAATTTGATTGATTGAGTGACTGACCTAATATTAATATACTAAATCCCATGTTCTAAAAGGTTTCATATATACTTTGCACATATATGCTTTTACTTCACATATACTGTACATTTAATTAAATGTATTTACTGTACATACAATACATAAAAATGTGAATCTCAAGCTATAAAACCAGCTGAGCCTATAGGTTTCCCCAGTCTACAGTACAACTATACAATAAAACCCTGTATCATTCTGGTGCTATGCTGATATGAAGGGCCTTATCTCCAAAAATAGAGCATTTTTCTGGTCGACTATACAGGAGAGCATGGTTAGAGACCCAGAAGGTGTCAGTGCAGCAGCAGAAGCACCTGTCAGATAAGGTCAAACCTAAAGCTGAAGCAGAAGGAGCTCTGATGCCAAAGCCTGGTACCAAAACCTTCCTTACAACACACTCCATCTGTTGTCCATATGCAGCGCTCCCGCAAGATATCCGTGCAGAGACATTTTCCAACTATGAGCTGTCTTCAGACTGAACATATTGTTAAAGGGGTGATTTGTTGTATTTAGTTTAAAATCATAAAAAATTCTGAATCAAAATATCCGTTTTAACATTATGCTAGAGACGCCAACGTATCGTGCAGCAGAGACATGTTCTGAAGTTACAGTGCTAACAGCAGCTAACAAGCGTCCTGTCTGTCCTCAGTCTGACATGAGAAGCAGAGGCGTTGGCCACTGGGGTGTATTCTAACCAGGCGCAGCTCTTGACGCTGCTTTCCTTCACGTTCCTAGACTTCTCATTGATCATCCTCCACATCTGCCAACACTAGATCTGACTCTGGCTGAGTGTGAAATCACTGCTGTCACTCAAACAATAACTGAAGAAAACATTATTTTACTTCCGCAGCCATTTACATAATCAGATTGCGAGGTAAACCTACTTCCCAAACATTATTCAGCAATTCATGCAAGGTTAGCAACATGTCAGCGACTGTCCGAGGGCCGTGGTTAGATTTATTCACACTGATGTTAACTCAGTATTGGCAATGAATTTATTACTATCATACTATTGATTTGGCATCAACCCAGGAATTTACAATGAGTGTCAGGTTAGCTAAAAGCACACGGAAAAAATATAATCATGGCTGTACTCAGATCAGTAGAAGGGGAAAGCACACCTGATTCAGACCATATTCACTGAGTTTTAATTCCATATAATTGGTGTTGAATTTTCAATCTTATTCTCACAAATTGACCTTTTAATGGGATTTTCACCTTAGGTCTGTGCACTTGTCTGCGACTAACAGTCTTATTGCAGACACAGATACACTCTTGCTTCTTTGCTGCCAAAACAGGCCCACTATAGACTGTCCTGAGAATCAATACAGTATAATATTGCTAACCTTTCCTTTACAGGACTGTTTTGTCGATGCGTTGATGCCAACTATTGATATTTCTGATACCCAAAGAGAAGCCAAAAAGATTTCTAAACGATCCTTGTGTGATGGGACTGACAATTAAAAAGTACTGAGGCACACATCACAATTTATGTGTTTGGCACATGTTGTTACTATGTTTTCAGGCTGCTGAACATAGGAATGTTTATCCAAAGGGCTGACTTAGTCTTCTGCTCAGTGTAGTTTGATTCTTCTAACATAAAAATAATGGTTTCTTATCCACCCCCTGCGGCATACAACCTAATAGTGGTTATAATAAACTGCTTATACCATTATCGTGCTGGGTGACCCCTGATAACAGAGCAGTGTGTTACTGCAGCGCCCACAGCTGATGTGATCCAAACTGGCTTGTTGCTGCTGCACCCAGCAACCTCTGCCTCGTCCTCGGGACCACTGCAGTGAATCAGCAGATCTCTGCTCGGGCTCACATCAAGGAGTGAAGGATCATCGGCTGGCACCAGCAGCAACAGCCAGGCTCAGTTTCAGGATTAACACGTGCATATTTATACAGAGGTACAAACAACTCATTTGGACCCACCTTGTCTGTTACAGTGACAATTTAAAATCTTGTGCCATGTATATGAAGCGTTCCCTCCCTGCACCTGCTCTCTCTATCATCTCATATCCTGTCATCTCTCACTGATACAGATATCCTCCGCCTATCGCTGTTCCAATCATACAGCTATTAAAAGCTCACTTTAAAATCAAATCAGCATATTCTGCAATGCTCCTGCCTGCTCCTCTCAGTCCCCCAACCTTTCTTCTTCTCCCCATATTGAGGCTCTCCATCTCTCAGCGGCTCAGGCAGACGAGCAGATGCTTCCCCGAGCCAGATTCCATATTAATGACTACTGGCTGTTAACTCCAAATGAGTCTCTGCTTTCTGATCAATGTTGAATTCTTCTCTGACGCAAAACTCATTTGTCTGGGACGGGGGCAGATGCTGAAACTGGGGTTTTCTCTAAAAAGGGAAATCCTGGCTTTAACCTCAGACTCGTGGCTTGAAATAAACAGCTGGTGCCACAACAGTGTATTTATTCTGTACTGACTGTGCAACATGTAAAGTCGGGGGGGGGAGTCTTACCTTCGGTGGCAGCGGAGGAACACAACAGTCTCTGGCCATGCCATGAGGGGGCGCCCCTCCAAACCTGCAGACAGGAGCAGAGAGGGCAACAACCTGATTACTTTACTTGTATGCAGCTTCCTCCCATCTGACATTTCTACTGTTTCAAAGTCTGAATCTTTGATGCAGCATGCGATCCTAATGTGTCCCATTTACTGGGCTAATTATTTAATTGTGAGACTCCTAGAGAATTAAGTTACAAAATGGCGTCCTCTGTTTCAGTCTCAGGGAAAGGTTTCCATACAGTGCGCAGCCACACCCAACAAGCACAGATTCACAGATCTAACTGCAGCTTCCTGCTCATGGAAATATTCTATAATGAAATGACGCATTAAACACACACACACACACACACACACACACAGTCTGTACTTTCTAAATACACCAGTTTACAGAAAAAGAAACCACCACTTAGAGGAAAACACCAAAGTGGGAGACGCAGAAAGAAGGCAGTCAAATGCATGCTCGAAGAACAACAATGTGGTTCAGTATGAATTCTCCACTCGTGTTAGAGAGAGAGGGAGGGAGGGAAGGAAGGAGGGAAATCAGCCGAGCAAGGCTTGGGGAAACCCTCATCTTTTCTGCTGCTACTGTATGGTGTCAGCACAGCAAAGTAGGAGTGTCTATATGTGCTGCACATGCTTTAAATTACAGAGCTCGTCACTTTTTTTTTTTCCTGCTGAGCTGCCATGGAGCCTTTTAAGGCATGAGATGGGCTGTCAGGTCTCCTCACACTTACTTAGAGAGAAAAGGGAGGCTGAGGATGACACATCAGGAAATCAAGCAAGAGAGAGTGCCAGGGGGCAAGAACACATTTTTTTTTCTGATTAAATGTTTCACTTTTGAGCACAAATTATGCTTCTTCTGCACATGAAATGGGCCTCTTCTTCTGCGCTTCCAGTATTTAACAAGTACATGATGGCTCTTTGCAACAATTTTGTGTTGTATAACTGGATGTGTAAATATAATGCATGGTAAAATATGACTAATGCGCGGTGCTATTTTCATACTCTCCTGTTTTCAGTGTGATTTGACTCCACTGTAGGCACTCCCTCTCTGAGAAGATCTGTAGTAATATCAGATTTATGATATGCACACAGCCGTTGACCCCCACCGATTCAACTACAGCATCAGAGATTCCAGGCTCTCACGATTTCTTTGACACAGCCCTGTGCTGAGAATTGGGAACTCAAAAGAAGAGTAAAAGGACAGCAGGTATATGTGAGTGTGCATTTAGGTATCGCTGTCACTGCAACCGGACGCTTTCTGAATCTGAAGCACTGAGCTAAACTGTAGCGATCATCCACTGATCATCCAAACTGGGCAGTCAGCAAACAGTGAACTTCAGAGAAACAAGAAGAAAGCTGCCCTGATAAAGCCGCTTTGTGATTCAGGCATCAACAGAGGAAGCTTAAGAATCCAGCAGAGGTCAGCTGAGAGTGGGTCTTTTAAAGATCAATATGATAGCAATGGTTGGGTCGTAGGAAAAAGCCAATGCCTGAGTAATTTGTCAATATCATCCTGCCCGACCCCTAAAAGGTGCTGATACTGAAAACATATCATGCATGTCCAAAATAGACGACTATCACTTTATTACAAACAGGGTTTTTCCTGAACTAAACACTATGTCAAAGTAATAAATGGCTTAAATAAATCTGAATCACATATCAAATTCTAGGCAAGAATGAACATCAAACTAATTGTAAAAATCAAGGTGGGAGCAATTTCCATCTTTTGATCTATGGTGAGTATTTCCATTTGAGAAGCCCTATTTTGAGGATTAATTAGTGCGGACTGTGCTGATTAGTGGTCTATTGACTGCAGGCCACTAATCATCCAAACTTATCAAATTGGTCGATTTCTAGTATCTAGAATACTTTTATTTTGACACTCTTACCTCTTTGTGTTGTATACTATTGTATGACATTTCCATCTGAGTGTTAACCCTTCAAGCAGAAAGGCTTTCTAACACCTGCTGAAATCTAACAAAATTATGATTCAAAACTGAAAATAATAATAAAATTAATGGAAAAATGAAAGGAAAATGTTAAATTCTTGTGGGAGCTGAACCACAGTATGTTGGGTGAAGGTTTGGGTGTAGAGTCAAAGACCTGCCATGTGGCTGATTCATTATTTAAACCAAGAGGCTGCTCTTTTTGTCACATTTGAGACATTCAGCGGTGGAACCACCTTTAATCGGAGTTTACTACATGGAGGCTCTGACACAGAGAGCTGCCAATCAGGGGCTGTTGATTAAATGCCACAGCTGTCAGTCACCGAATCCGCCTGAGAATTACATCTCTTCATCTCTGGTGGAATCCAGACAGTCAAAGCCTTCTGCCTAGAAGTGTAAACTGCGTGTACATTGACAAGTTTATTTACATTAGATCGATGTACCATCATGCTGATGAGGGCCACAAGATGAAACATGTCTAATGTTAGACTTAGTTGTTCTATATAATACAAGTGAAAGCTGAAGTTTTCACCAGTTATCAGTTTTTTTTTTCTTGTCCATGCACCTTGGAAGGAGGTATATATTCTTAATTTTTTTTATAAAACAATCCAAACCAGTCAGACACGAGCATTAAAACAATGAAAAACAGGATAAATGTTCAGATTAATGTGATCATAATCCTAATAATTACTGTGAATGTGTCAACAGCTGAACCTGACTGAGTGTTGAAATTATTTATCCATACAGCTAACCACCCTGCTGTATTTCTAGAAAGACTTTCTTGGCAAAACAAAAGAACAGCTGGAGAAGTAGGCACCTGCAATGCAACACTGATTATCCACACCACACAGAGGCTCAGCGAGGGTCCAGATGGAGGCCTTGCTGTGCATTTACTATTCTTCTCGTTGCACCACCCCAGAGATATTAAAAACTTTAAGAGTAAAAAACTTTCTTCCCAGTGGTTAAACGTGTACAAACGTGACAAACGGTGAATAATGAGATAAATAAGTCTGGAAAATATACGACAGGTTAGTGCTTCCACTGCGGCAGTGATGCAGGACTTCTATGGTGACTTCCTCCATGAACTCAGCCTCACTCAAAGGCACACGTGTGCATGTGTATGTGGAATTTGAAGCTTTCAGACTTCAATACTCATGTCTCTGGCACAAGCCGGAGACGGATGAATGCTGCAGCTTCTTCATGCTGAAAAGTGTTTGTGTGTCCTAAATGAGAATACGGATTACTGTCCTGTGTTACCAAGCACAACCCAAACAGTGATTAGGCTGCCGATCAGATGACATGCTGAGAGAGGCATTTTGGCTGGTCTGGAATAACTGCAAAGTCTGCAGTACAACTCTGCTTCCCTCATTCATTATCTTCACAAGTTACAGCCAAGAGGAAAGATTTCATAGAGATGCCCACTACACTAGTAGCGCCTACCCACGCTCCCTCGAAAACAGGGCAACATCACAAGCATATGCAAATGTAGGCCTAGTGTTTATATATCCATCTGTGCGCATGACGTCTGACGTGACATGTTCTTGTGATTGTACCTCTGTGTATTTGCAGGTGGCTTAGTGTATGTGTATGTGTGTGTCCACCCGTCTGTTCGCCAGCCTGTTTATCAGCGGTAGTTGCAAAGCGACTGAGTGAAGAGTGAAGCCACCACCCCCCCTCCTCCTCCTCCTCCTCCTCCTCCTTCTCATCCTCTTCCTCCTCCTCCTCTCCCTCGGCACACAGCCACTGAAACGCTGCCTGAAATATTTAACAGCGTAGCAGCAGTCAATAGCACAGCAACCTTGGAATCAATGTCATACGGCGAAGAGAGAAAGAAAGAAACGGGCACGGAGCGTGGCTGGCAAGATGGACGGATGAGGCGGGGAGAGGGAGGGAGAGAGAGAGAGAGGGAGGAAGGGAGGTGTGGAGAGATGGAGGAGGAGAGAGAATGTGAGGATAAATGGAGCAGTAGCAGGGGAGCGATAGAGATAAATGAAGGCTGGAGTAAAACGGTGCGAGTCACGAGTGCGCTTGCGTTCCTAACCATGTGCTGCATATACTGTACCCTGCAGCAGACCGTCCCTCCACACTGAAACGTGACTGTAACGTGCATGTGCAAGTGTAGCAGAGATGGTGGCACCAAAGAGGGGAAAAGAGATGAAGGGAAACAGAGGAAGAGGAGGAGAGAGAGAGGTAAAAAGAGAAAGCTGGGAGTGTGGATGGAGGTGGGGAGGGGTAGACTTGGTGAGGAGGAGGAGGAGGAGGAGGGAGGAAGAGGGAGGTGGAGGAGGAGGAGGAGGAGGGAGGAAGAGGAGGAGGAGGAGGAAGGAGGAGGAAGGAGGAGGAGGAGGAGGGAGGAAGAGGAGGAGGGAGGAGGAGGGAGGAGGAGGAGGCAG
>JAPQRQ010000008.1:12123678-12141100 GCA_037367365.1 Apogon talboti
CATCACTACAAAATATACGATACAATGGGTCACATGTTGCATATATCTGTGCATTATACCATATTTACTGTTTTTTTTTTATTAGTATTTTTTAAATGATGTAAATTTAATCTCCAACACCTAGTTAAGAAGAGGGGGAAGGAGGGTGGGTGTGTTTGAGAAGAACTATAAGGATAGAAGGGAGGAGACACAAAAGAGGAAGGAGAAGAAGAAAAAAATTGATAACAAGGATAGATGAGAGGAAGTGGTCAGTTCGCTGCTTGGTGGGAGTCGACTTTAGCAGCGGGTTTCGTAGATGCCGGAGTGGCCGATGTACCGCACCCATTTGATGACATCGTGGTCACTGTAGTTGAGCTTGGACTCAAACACCTTCAAGTAGCGCACCTTCAGACCAGACGGAGCACATGTAGGCTGTCCTATCCCTTATATTGGGGGGTTATTATTTGACGAGTCTGTATGCAACTCAAAAGTAATACAGGAGTTACGTAACGCATTACAACTCTGAGACAGTAATATTGTAAGGTAAGGAGTTACTTTTTAATAACAGTAACAAGTAATCTGTAATGTATTACAGATTGAAAGTAATTTGCACAACACTGGTGACCAGACCTGACCTTCATAATAGCAGCTACTTTGTCAGTTTGTTGGATTGTTTTGCTGTTACTCCCTTGCCCTAGATGACCTGTCACACTAATAAACCTTAGAGTTCAGTGGGTAATATCCCAAGCTGCTTTGACGTCTACTGTAAATGCAAGCTCTCCGAAAATTCAAAGGCTTTGTTTTATTCTGTAGACCCATCATTTTGACAGTCAACAGTGCCGACATTTATACACACATAAATAATCTAGTCCTAATGCGAATCCAGGCAGTAATGCGGGTAAAGAGGAGCTGACATAAACACCATATTCTAACTGTGTGATTATGCTTATAAGACTATTTTCAGAATTGTTGATTTATGTAAGAGTATACTCATAAGTTATTTATATGGAGATTTCTGCTGCTAAGCCATTTCTAGGTGGTACATTTATATTATAGGAATTGCCTACTTCCAGTCTGTACCTCAGAGGATGCCAGAAAGCTCATTGAAATCTCACTTACTAAATAGATTTTTCCATCACTTGTGAACATGATTGAGTGATGATATCTGAGTGCACCTGAGGGAAAAGGTGTATCCATGAACAGCAGGTAGGTTATATGACCAGGCTGCAGCGCTGAACTTTTACAAACTGATGAGGACTTGCTGAGTAAAAGATAGAGTAGAATCAATACAAGTTTAAGGTGTAACAATGGTAAAAGTGTTTAGAACGTGTCCTGAAGTCCTTAAAGAAAATCTGCCTCTCTACACTATTCTTATTGATTTCATAATATATAAATGAAAAGTGCTTTATAAATGCAATTTTTTTTATTTTTTTTAAACAGAGGAACTTTTTCAATTTCATTTATTCATTTTATTCTTATTTATTTACATTTTCAACCACTAATCCTATCAATATATTTAAATAATTTGTTTTTAAATAATGCTTTTCAGTGCTATCAGTTGTGTCTTTTTAGGCATTCAGAATCTCCATAGTGAACTTTGAAACGTCATCATCTATAACTTTGATTCACAGTAAAACTGAGATACTTTGGCAATTAAAGTGATAATAGATGCTTGTTTTATGTTTATTTAATGAAATATTTTCCTTAATTTTCCCTCTGTTTTGATATGATAACCTTTAAGAACATCTATAAAATTGGTCAATTAAATCTAAGAGAATACAAGATTTTTTTTTTTTAAATGCAAAATGCAACGGATAATATTACATTAAAACCTGATAAATAACTTAGATATGTGTAGAAATATAAGAAAATGTCATTTGAAAGGTGATATAAAAATAGTTTTAGGTCTATATTCAGACCGTATTTTATAAGTTGAGGCAAAGTGCATTTATATACTATATTATATACCAAATTTTCCTGACAGGAATGTACCATAAATCGACACCCTCTGTCACACCGTGCAAACTCCCAGCTCAGGCCGCCTTTATAGCCCTCACTCTGCAGACATTAAAAGCATCTCTCCATGAATCAAAATCTTTTTTACTGACATTTTATTGCAACCAACATCTGCAAAAAGTATCAAATTAGAAGGACATACAAATAGATCAATAATGTAATTAGACTCAGTGATGCCATCTCGGCCTTAGAGGTAATTTTTAATCTTTACTAAGCATCTAGTGGGCTGATCGCTGTGGCACGATAGGATAATTTGATTGAAATCTCAATGACAGAGGTATCCTTACACTCACACGAAATGCAGATTAGGCTGATTTCGGATTTACTCAGACCAGCTGACAAATGATACTCAACAGCTATGGTGACTTTTACTTTGTGTTGCTACTCAAAGCAAATAAGGCTCTTACCAACATCCTAATTAACGGGCGAGTTAATAATTGACAACAGTGCTGAGAAATAGGCACTGTGTTGTTCCCCTTTTTTTTTTCCTCCTCTCTGCTTCCGCTCCTCTGTTCTACACTATAAAGAGGTAAAACCCTGAACCTACATCAATACTCTTTCTTCTCCCTGCGTGACTGAAAAGAGTCGGGACCGTTGAGAACAATCAAGTTGACAGTAAATGCAAAGTGAGTCCTATCAGACCACTGTGTGTTCATCAGCTTTGATCGTCAGCCCCTTTTCGGAGCCTATGGGGTAAACTGTACTAACACGCTTCCTTTTACAGCGTGCAGTGTAACAGTGTCAGCGAGGAGCCAGACAAATCAAGGGTCTTCAAATCCACTTATGGTATTTTACTTGTAACTTAACCTGTATATACAATCACATTACGTTGGCTTCTCTGGGAAGAGGAGGCATTTGTGTGCAACAGTCAGTGTAAATGAATGCAAACAACCATATATAATAAGTCTGGCTGCAGATTTGTTTTATAGTGGGGATAGGAATCTCAGCTTAGGAAGCAACTATGATTTTCAGGAACATTTCTAAACACTAAAGTAGGATATTTACTGTGTGACAAACTATCATTTCATATTACGCTCTGATGATTTCTTATTTTATTGTGTTGTAAATCACACTCTGATACTACAATATTTTTAGCATTTCAAAGTGTTTTCTTTCACATGGATGAAGGCAGAACATGTGCATAAATGTAATATAAACAAACATGAAAGAGAGTGAACATGATGCAAAAGAAGGACGTCAACCGGCCAAGAGAAAAACAAGTAGAGCTATTTCTGTTGCAAGCATGTGGTTTAGGTATGAGAAACCTGAACCATGCCGGAAAACTGCAGACTGGTCCCCCCCTACAGACACTTTCAGATTTTCTGGTTGCAGGTGTAAAATCTTCTCCAGACCACAGTGGGGAACAACAGATACTTTTTAGTCCGACTAAAACAAGTGGTGCGGATCAAATATGTTCCGGTTCATGAGGCACCATCTTAAACCTCCCTTCCTCTACGTGTTTGAAGTTTGAAGTTGTTTTTTTTTTTCCAAAGGGACAGTGCATATTAACAAACACAGTATGTGCCAATACGCAAGATTATAGCCAAGGCTAATTCCCATCTTTGGTTCCTACATAAAACAACATAGTTCATGTGAAACAGTACAATCCAGTGTACTCATTCAACAGACAAATAAAACACATTATACATTTATGCTACATTGTACACAACATATATACATACACACACAATTTCAGAGTGTTGTAATTGTTTTATACACATATATTTTATACTTTGTTTAATGTTTACCTTTTTTTGCGACTTTAAAGGTACTTTACACTTGTTACTCGGTATTACTACCTGTTTTTGCATCGTTGCTTGTTTTATTGTGACTCAATATCATTGCAAATGATTTCACAGGTATAAAAACAGGTTGATGCACAATGTGAAAACACTTTTTGGGGAGTTCAGATTTTCACACAGCTCACAGAAAGTTATCAAGGACTATCACTGCAAAATATAGAAGTAGAAGAACAATAATTGGAACATGGAAGACATTACAAGACACCAACATGACACATATAGCTGTAAATGGAGACACTGCATGCGTTGACAGTAGAAGATATTAATGGCTTCCAAAACTGTAGTGAGAAAACTAACTGGAACAAAGGTATAAAATCCAACAAATACACAAATGTTGGTTCAGAAAATGCACTATGTTTAGATATATAGCTTTTCTATTTACCTTTAAATATTTATACTATATAGCATATTTATATTTATAGAAATATTTAAATTTCACATATTTTATATCTTCATGCTTGCATGAAATAAAATATAAAATAGAAGAAGACAAATAATTAAATATGAGTTGTTAACTTCTATTTGTTGTGTTTAATCCCCCCCCAAAAAACAGGTTTTTGCATGTAGTCATTTTGCACTAAGTATTTACTCACTGAATTACAAGAGTGTCATATCATTATATATTATATGGATATATAATGACCAATATTGGAGTATGAGTTTATGGTCACATTATGTTACAAAAATAAACTCTGTTTTCTTTCTAACAATATGCCTTTTTGAGTTATGAGTTTGTGTGCAGCCGCTCCACACAGTGAATGGCCAATCAGTGTAAATGGATGATGTGGGACAAATATTTGCTGACTTGAAGCAATAAAAGGAGAGGAAGAAGTGGAAACATGTGCACACTGACACAAAGACAGTGATGTACTCTTGTCCGAGGGAGCATGTGCTTCAGGAGGAAGCAGTTAGTTTGAGAGGGAAAAGGGAGGTCCGCTATCTGCCCCAACAGTTCGATGTGTCATTGAAACAGAACAACCAGCTACTTTTAGCCCTGTCACCATAACCCACATGCCTCCTAGAGAAAAAAGCCGCCATTGTTTTAAGTAACTGGCCATTTCCCAACTCGTCACCAAAGTGACACAAGACTGTACATTGCACTTTGTGAGGTGGAAGGTTCATTCTGCAGCTTTACAGGCAACTCCCAGAGAACCACAGTGTTTTATTACTTTACACAGCGTCATTTACAAAGACATGCAGAAAGAGTATGGGTTAAAGCAGAGCAGTGTATCATAATACAATAACATCATGAAACAACTGTTTAATATATTACATATACTATAAGCAAAATAATAAAATTGTCACATACCAACATATGCATAAAAGCTAAATTAAAAAAGTATATGTTTTCATACAATCAGAATAATGTAATCTGGAGTTGCATTTGTCCCAGTGCCAGTGATTTCAAATGCTATGGTGGAGAGGTCAGGGGTTAAACTCAACACTAAATTTACAGATCGCTGTCTGCCACAAATTTTAGCATGTAAATTTATTTTAAAATATTTAACATTTGCAATGTTTTTCCACAATTGATGCAATAATATTGCGATACTTGAAAGTATTTTCTTATCTGCCAACATGTTCACACAGCCCTAAACAGAAGCAAAATATTCTTAAATATAATTAAATTGTATTGTATTAAGCAAAGAAAGGAAAATTAAGTTCATCTGCTGGGACATTATGCAAACTATAGCATTTTACCTGTTGTTACACAGTATTAAATCTAGCTCAATATGAGCTTGAATATCAGACATTCAGATATTTTTCCTTAAAATTATACAATTTTCATGATGAGTCATGATTTGCAGAATTACATTTCACTGAATATCCTTTCAAGCAGTGTAATAATTACCATCCTGTCTACTTTTAAGGAGAACAGCTGGTGAAGTAGAGATGCTTCTACATAGACTTGGTGAAGACATGAGTCGGAGTGGGTTCAAAGTGCTTGTCAAGAGTTCGTACTTCCACAACATCTTTATTTGCTACATCTGTGACAATCTTGTCTTATTTTACTGAATATGTGAATACTCTTGTGTACTATAATACACACAAAGTACCATAAATTCTGAGTATTGGACAGTTTAGAGAGGAACCAACAAACCGTTTCCTCTTTATTTAGATTTCCCCATTCCTGTCAGTGTGACGGTTGACAACTTTTCCAAATTGCCATGGTTGCCATCTGTAAGAGCGAAGGCACAGTTGGGCTGAGAGGTCCATACATGAATAGTGTTGCAGAATGTGACACTGTGTGTGTGTAGCCGTGACCCACCAGGCCTCATGGGAGGCTGCAGCCAAACTGATGGATGCCAAGAAAATACAGAGGGAGGAGGCAAGGGAGTGAGAGAGGGAGAGCTAGCTTAGTACTGCAGCAGTACAGGAGCAAGGGACAGGGATGTCAAGGAAATGAAAAGGAAAGAGATGGAAAAACAGGTGTAGCCTGGAAAAAAACTCAGTGCATACATGCCAGAAGATGCATCAAGGCTCATTTGAGCTTGTGCTGGCAAAGCTAACAAGTTATGCAACCTGATTTTCATTCTACAAGAGTTTCTGTTTTCCGTCACCATTTTGCTGATGTATCTTCCACTGTTGCAGTTATGACATTATCCAGAACCCTGTTCTAGCAGGGGCAACATGCCCTGGTAAGTAAACACTCCCTGCTGAGCCTCTCCTGTCTTCTCCCTCCCCTGCCCTCTGAACAAACAGCTCTCCCTCTGGAGGCCACACGGCAGGGTTTGGGACGCTTGGGACTATTCACTGGATCCCTCTCAGCTCTGCTGTTTCACCCCGTCGTGAACAAGGCTATACTACACTGACCTGCAAATGATGTTTTGACTTCACAGCACTGTGTGTAATGTATACATTTCCTCTGTTCTCATTCACCAATCTTCTCCCAATGCCTTTGTGAGCGGCCTGCTGCAATGTAAACACAGTCCGAGGGAAGCCTCCGCTCACCGTACAACCACCCCCCACTCTGCAAACCAGTGCCTGCCTTCTCCATTTCATATAGCCCAATGACACACAGACACACATGCAGAAACACAACAAAGCTCACAAAACATACACTGGCTCCCATGCACATATCCACGCACACACACACACACACACACAGAAAGAAGAGGAGATGAGCTAATGTACTGTCATCCACAGCAGAAGGATTGCAAGCACTCAAGGAACAAATATCCTGTTCTCATCATAAAATTTTCATCCATTGCAAGCTTGTCGGTGGGCCAGGCACACTTCCTGGTGAAAAATGTACACACTTAACCTTGAACTGATCTTTTTAACATAATGCACATGTCTTTATTGGATCTTGGCTGGTCCAAACTCACAGTGATGACAAGTGTAAAGAGTTGAGATCTGGCTGAGTCAAGTAAGAGAAAACTGGATCTTATGAGCGGCTTGACCTGATCTATCTGAAGGACACTAACATGAAACCTTGTCCTGTGGTGTCCCGCAGAAACATGCGGAAGTTTCACACATGTATCTATATACAGGCACATCGAAGAAAAAGACCTGACTTTGTGTGTTCAAATTTAAATGGAACTATTCATGAAATTCAATGATGTTTAATGGAAAATGGGAACTTGATGAAACCTGGCGTTTTATTTAAAGGTCAGAACAAGTCAAACTTTACACAACATATGTGTAAACACTGCAGCAATTTGCAGACAGAAAAGAATAAAAAAAAAAAAATTTCAGTACGGTTACTGCAACATGACAGTGCGGAAAAACAACCAGACATATCTAACTCTTCGGGATTCTACCTGAATGTGGGCCATAGACAGATTACAATAATCAATCAAACTTAAAACAGAGGAAGAGATGAATTGATGCCACACTTCTAGGCTGAGTGAGCAATAGACTCCCAAAATCACATCTGTTATTTTGACGGATAACAAATTTCAGTCCAAAAACCCTATGAGCAACAGACAGTTAGGAAAGTGTATTACACATCTGCAAGTCAATTAAGCTATTGTTGTAACCTACGGGCCTGTAATTCAACTTTGCTAATGTACAATACAACACAAAACAAGAAAACGTCCCCTACGTGGCAACAAATATCAGCTGCAACATGATTATGTGCGTATACACAACAACCAAGGTTTATATATTACCCACAAAGCTGTGCCTTTGTGGAATGAGTCAGTGTAGCGCTTTTGACAAGTTTGCTTTCACATCAAAGCTACACATCAGCGAAACAGCTTGTTCTCCACGAGTTGCACACAGCACCCGCGGAACGTACTGGTGTTTATAATCCAAGTACATTCACGTCAAAATACAGATTCGTAGCAGATGTAGCACATAGTGCAACTGAGTCCCCGGCAACAATAACCAGCTCAGTAGAGGAGAAGCTTTGAATGATGGGATACATGAATACATTTGAATAGATCTCCAGTGTTAATGGCTTTATCAAAAAGCTGTTGTCCAGTGACCTAATCAGCCATTCAGATTCATCCCCACTAAAGAGGCCTTGCATGTTAACCACAGGTAAACTGAAAACAATACAACTAACAACAGGTTATTCCCTGTTAACATGGGATCAGGATTATTAGGGTAGACCGAGGCTCATATTGACACATCTACCTGAGCCTGCTATCTGACAGTTCAAATTTTTTTCATGCATTTTATCCAAACACAAGCCGATAAATGTTTCCCCATTAAACCGGAGCTGTTAATATTCTCAGACTGATTTCGGCTTCTTAAGGCAGAATGACGCATATTATAGAGACTGCCAATATTCAGTCCGCTTATATTGATCCGATGCCCGAAACAATCCAAAATCTTGGCGTGATGATCACATAACAATTTCCTTATTGACCTTTGAAATGACTTTAAAAACTGCAGCGGGGTGATGAAAGTGTCGGAAGGTGCTGACGACACTGCCGCTAGTTGTCAATATAGTAAAAAGCAACAGCGTTTTACGTCAATGAGGTGGACACACACATGCAGATGACCCAATAAATATGGATTTGCTTTAGAGACCATAGATAATGTGCAGAATAAGTCAATCTTGTACTTTGAGATCTTTTGTACAGGGTGCTTGCTCTTTATTATCCAAATAAAAACTCCACACTTTTTCCAAACCACAATTTTTTCCCCGAGACTTTGTCTTTATGTACTTTTATACTTGTGTACCAACTTTTTTGATTGATATTGTACCTGTTGTGTGTAGTAGAAAAGTTCATTTTAATAAATATATAAATGAATGAATGCATAATTCACAGTAAATTATGTTTTACTGAGAGAAACGTTTTCAAAACATGAAAATCAGAAAAGTGCATGGATATCACACTAGAATCATTCCAGTACCGACCACTTTATTAAATCATATCAGGTATTTTTATGCTTTAGTACTTATTACTTTCTTATGTTTAGCGAGCTTACTTTAAACAAAAGAAAGTAATAAGTACTATAGAAAACTGAAGACATAATGAACACCATTGAACTATTTTTATGCTTTCCTCATGTATTCCTTATTTTACAAGACTATGTACCTTTGAGCATACTCATTCAAGACCTGTGCAAGCACCCTGTTCGTAATAGACAGAATGCACACGTGTATATTTGTGGACACAAACAGACTAACCTGTGGAGACAGGGCAGTGGGAGGCTGGGTGAAGAGTGTGGAGTGGGCTGCTGACCGTAGGCCATGTGCTCTCCTGACAGTCTGATGGGAGAAAGGAGCAGACAGTACCTCCTGCTGAAGAGAAAACACACAATCAGACAGAGACAAGTTGTGTGGTGTGTCATCATTAGCTCAAAATAGAGTGACTGCAATGATCTCAACGCAAACAGAAAAGAGAAGCGCTGGTGCCATTTTCAAAGCAGGCACCATCAGGGATCTTACAGTACGAGCTAAAAAGAGGCTTAAAATAATGAGCCGTGAAAGTGGTGGTTGTTTTTTTACATTCTTCTCGTCACAGGGAAGGGCGATTTCCTCTTTGCTGCAATTCAGGCACGATGAGGTTTCAGTGTGTAACACAGGAGGAAAATCACATGAAAACTTCCTGTGTTCGCAGGGGAAAATGTGAGAGGCAGGTTCTATTTCCAAGTGTCAATCTGAGATAAAGGAGCTGACCACACCGCAGCTACGACACACCTAGAGTGGGATTAGCACTATGTTATTTATCACCATCAACAATTTAGGGGGCTTACAAGGGCCGGTTGTTATCGTGCATAGGGAAAAGCAGAAAATATCTTTTCTGTAATGTGTGAGCATTTGGGTACTGAGTGTTTTTTAGCTCTGTGTGTGTGTGTGTGTGTGTGTGTGTGTGTGTGTGTCGGCAGCTGTAAGACAGAAGGTCACGGTATGCTGGAATGACTAAAATACTTTCACCTTCAAAGTTAGTGTACATACTCAGATGTTCCCTGCCTCCCAGCACTGAGGAAAATAAGATGGAGTTAAAAACAGGATGCTTTTTCCATCTAAACACAGAGACTGTACACACTGAATGACAATAACCGCACCCCATGGATCAGTGATTCTCAACTGGTGGGTCGCGACCCAAAAGTGGGTCGCAAACCTGTTGTCATTAGGTCGCGGACCTATGCCGGAGCAAAAAATAATGCTAAGAAACACTATCTGCATTTTATGAATTGAATTAATTTTGCATGAAAACTCCAAATGTGTTAAAAATGGCTGCTAGTGAAATGTTCTGATTGCTATGTCAGCTTTATGATTAATGCTTGAATAAGTGACTGAATGCACTTTTAATTTTTAACTGAGTATACTTTTTGGTTTTGGTTAAAATGCAATAATTTAGTGATAAAGGGAATATTTCCCCCTTCAGCATCACTACCTGGTTTATCATTAAACTTGTCTTTTGTGTTGACATGCTATGATATTCTGTATTATCTCAGGTTCAAAATGCACCATCTTTTCATTAAATAAATTTGAGAAGTTTAACTTTTAGCAATTTTGGTCACAGCTTATCATTGAGTTGAGAACCACTGCCATAGACGACTCATACTGGACCATGAATGTTGACCGTTTAAGCCAACTTTATAAACCACTACTACGCTGCATATACAGTATGCCAGTTCTCTGCTTCTAATAACCGTATTCTACAGTATGTGTTGAGGAAGCAGCATAAAGGTCAGAGATGTGATGAGTACTTTCGCAAAACCATGCACCGTTACCAGCATATTTAAGAGGCAAAGGTGTGCAAAATGAAACATTTAAGACCTGATTTATTCGAATCCAAAAATACGATACGCTCAATCGGGTGTGTAAAAGACGGCAAATGAAGATAATTAAATGTGAAAAACATAGAGGTGACATTTTCTAAAGTGGTTTTTATCTACAACAGCCCCAAACCTTATGATTTTCAGGTGAGAAATAGAAACATTAAGGTAAAAACCACGCACTTCAATTTGATTTAATGTGTTTTTTATGTTTTATTTCCAAATGCTTATCCTTTTCAGACTCACAGGAAGCTAAAACATATCCCATAATGCGGTGTGTGAGTGATGGGATAGAAAACAGACAATCATTATGTTAGAAATTAGAGTCAATTTCAAGTGTTTTTCAAGGCCGATTCCCATTATTACTGAAAAAAATAAGATAATTCGACTATGAATGCACCGATATATGAGTTGAACATCAGTATAGAGAGATATGTAGTGATTTTATTCAAGTATTAAATGGTGGTAGCAGATATGTGTCAGTTGTGTTAAAATAAAGGTTGTTTTTTTTGTTATGAATTTGCATGATTTAATGAGCATTCATTCAAAGATAATATATTGAAGGGTTGGTGGGCTTTAAAATAGTTACTTTTTAAAGATAAATAACAGTAACATCTGTAAAGACTATCAGCCGAAATGTCATTTTTCAATACTGGGATCAGTTAATATTATTGCAAGCAGTGCATCCCTAACTCAGAACCAATATGTATTTGGAGAAAAATGTACATATTGGAGAAATAATCTGAAATTCTCCACATTATCTCAGAAGGAAAAATTCCTCAACATGGCCCAGAACACTGATAGAGAAAGGAAGCTGCATTAAAAACAAAGCATTTATTGAATGAAAAGTTATGAAGGACAATAATTATTGAATTCTGAATATCTGGTCACACTCTAATAAGTGTATTCTTCTTCCCCATTAACATTATAAGACTTAGACACAAAATATAAGCCATTTCTCTACAACTATGGTGAGAAAAAACACCAGATTTGCCCAAAGAGGCTGTTTTTTGTAGGAATAAGCCGATTCTACTTCATATTTTTTTTTAACTATTTTCTAAATCCACTGTTTTTAGTCCAACAAACCTCATCTCTTCTGAAGGGAACCCAGTCAGGCACAGAGTGAATATGCATAATACACACAGAGGTCCAGGTGTCCAGGTGTGTGTCGACGGAGCAAACAGTCGACATGTAATGTAGCTACCAACACACGTTAATCAATAGTAATCACCAGGCTAGTCGGTAAAAAGAGTCCTGTGGTTTTTCAGTAATTATCTAATGACATATCTGCTGTGTCCTTTTCATTATCTGAGTGTCACACTAAGAATGGATGAATGTTAAATATCTACGGCCGCCACATGTTATTACACACAATTACCTTTCCTTTAATGAATTTTAGCCACTGTAAAATACATTTGACAGTTCATGACAGGGCTTGTATTGCAACCATTGGGGGTTTTCGCCACCTTTGAGCAGACCTTTACACCAGGACCACAATCAGATAAATGTGGGAGATTTTATTTGTATTTGTATTTATATACAGGGTTCTTGCTCTTTATCTACATAAAATTTATTTCCAGACATTTTCAAAACTGCAATTTTTTTTTCTCCCAAGACCTTGACTTTATGTACTTTTATACTTGTGTGCCTACTTTTTTGGTTGAGATTGTATCTGTAGTGTGTAGTTGAAAAGTTCATTTTAATAAATGTATGAATGAGTGAATGAATGATTTGCAGTAAATTCTGTTTTACTGACAGAAACCTTCTCAAAACATGAAAATCACAAAAGTGCATGGATATCACACAAACAAGTTTCACTAGAATCATTCCAGTACTGCCCGGTTAGTGAAATCATATCCAGTTTTTAAATGTTTTATAAGTTAAAGTCAAGTTTTTCATGTTTTCTTACAATCTGTTTTATTTCTAAGGACTAAAGTAGGGTTACTTTGTTTTGTTGCATATTTGAAATAAACTGAAACTAACTAATTTCCTTGTGTATTTATAATTTTACAAGATTATGTGCCTTTGAGCATACTGTGAAATTCAACTGTGAGAGAAACTTTTTTCCATACTTTATTAAGACTTTCACACAAAATTCCAGACTTTTTAAGGTCTGGAAAACAGCCAACACCGTTTTTTTTTCTTTTTTCTTTTTTTTGGTGTGTATACTAGCCACACTGGAGGCGCTCCATTATGACCAGCATTCATGACAGTTCTTTCCCCCTCGGCGTCTCAGTTTCTTCTTGCAAACACACCGAATTAATTCTTCAAAAGGTTGTGCAGTGGGCAGTTAATGAAGCAGACATTTCAGTGATCATAATGCTGTTTGACACAGGACTTTCAGCACTAAATCAGAGCCGACTCTTAGCTCCCTCGAGTGACGCCTGACCACCCTCACAGCCTCACACTGGAACATACTCTAAAGTTTAAGCAATGTGTAATATCACTCTAACACTTTGAGGCATTTTCTTCAACACTAAGATATGCACTGGACCTTGGCACTTTGATAGCATGTTGCAACAGGATTAATGCTTGTTTCTTATCTATGGCGTGTCAGAAACACTGCATCCACCCATAGGAGAGGCCTGAGTTCAAGACTCCAGAAACTATAAAAAGTGTCAGAATCTCCTCCAGTCTTTTACTGAAGAGGAGGAACAGCTATTGTCAAATTGTTGACAGTGTAGTGAGGAATATTTACTGAAGCTAGGTGTCTGCCAAGCAACCAAACTGAGTCATTTTAATTCTGGCAGTGAATTCAAGCACTTCTAGAATAATACGCCTCTCTGTGTCAACGCTGTCCTTTTCAAAAAATAATATTACATTGTAGCTCAAAAAGTTGGAATAGTTTCCAGGCACATTCCTCTTTTTATTCCTATTTATACAGATCAGTAATCACCTTTAACCAGGTACACTGATGACAAACTGAGTCGCAGTTACACTTTATCCATCAATAAATCACATTATCACAATCATTTCATGAGAAAAGTAAAAAAAAAATAATAATAATTCACACCTTATGGACAACAGAGTATATATTTAACCTATTTTGCACATGGCAGTATCACACAATAACTGAATGCAGCTGCATGTTAATAATTCACATCAACATCTGGACACACCCTGACGGGTCTCATCTCTTTTTGCTCTTTGGAGGTTTTTATTTTAATTTTTTAAGGGCACGACAGTCACTCATCATAATAATGAGCTCCCCGCAGACTCTGGTAAACTCTGGACCAACAATTGTTCTGAACAGTGAAGTCCCCTCTGACTCACACAAGCTGAACTTACTGTCACTGGCCTTCCCTTTGCTTCGGTTGCGTCAGTTATTTTAGTTTATTATTAGAACCAGAATAAGGTGTGTCCACATTATACGAGTGTCCATGTATAATTGTGCAACATTAGGTATTCAGTACCAGAATATTTGCACATATAAAACATGATTAACTGTCCTTCTGAACATATACTAGCATATATTTAAGCTGTATTTGTTGCTATGTGTGTTTATTGGTACTAGTAGTGACCAACATTGTGTACTGGCTATAATCTGCCAATATGATCATACAACTGTGCAATTTTTTATAATCAATTTTAGGAAAAGAGAAGAAACAGAATGCATTTAAGTTCATAAGATTTTAATACATAAAATAAATCTTATGACTACACATTTTCATGTCAACTATTAAATAAAAAATCAATACAGTTATTTTGAGGATTGATGCAGCATCACAATACTACTGTGTACATGTGTATTAATGTTTTCATAGTTTCCCTACACCCTTGATGTGACTCACTGCCATTATTATGAAACAGCATTTTTTTTTTTAGCAAATAACTTGGTATTCCTTTTCAACTAAGATTTGGTAGCACTGTCAGTAACACGTACTGTATTTCCTCAAATAAAAACTGAGTGTCAATTACAGGTATCTAATAATAGCTGGCATCGATGTCGACACAAACAAACAAAAGCTGGTTTTCAAATGTATTCCGGGTAAGAAATAAAGTGGATAAATATCTGGTGGCTGCCATGCAAAGTGGTGCCAGTAAAGAACAATGTTCACTTCTACAAGTTTAATTACATTCAACAATATAATCCATCTGTTTCCAACACTTCTAGATCACTCCCTTACAGTGTTACTGTCCAATTTCACTATATGCTTATGTGTAGAAAAAAGAAAAAAGTAGAATTTTACTAGCTTGATAGGAAAACAACCTTTAGAAAACAAAAGCTCTGTTAAGCATCAAATGGTTTCTATCCACTGAAACACTACAGGGGTTTTTGTGACAGCTAAGGAAGAGTTGTGTTTGTAGAACATTTACATTGCAAATGTGAGCAGATCAAAGTGAGGTTTCATACTATTTATGACAGTTTCTACTATTAAAAAGAGGAAGTTAGAAATTAAAGCCTGCCCCCTAACATAACCCCCACTGCCTAAATTTATTTAAAATTATATATAATAAAAAAAATGTTACTTGTGTTGCTGTCAAGCAGATGCTAAATTAAGTGGAGATTGTTAATTTGCTATGATGCAAATTAGTAACATTAAGACATAATTGTCATAATTGACAAAAATGATGTAAAAATCAGTAGATAGTCATGAAATTAACAACACTGTTACTGAAACAGGCTGCTGAATTGGATCCATGAACGCCAGGGATCATAGATAACCAGGTGACATCTGCACATTTCCAAAGACTGTTGATACAGCACCTCATTATAAAAACACTGCAATACTGAGACAAATGTGCAAAAATAGTCTACAAGGGGATAAGCCTCCAACAAATAAAGGCCTGCTACCTTCTGCAGCTGAGGTAAATAAAGGCCCGGGCCACTACATGAGGAAATCAGAGTATATACACAACATATTCACATAAAAAAAACAATGGTAAAACACAATGTATACTCAGTCCCATAAGCACTGACACCTTTTAAACATGAGTAAAAGTCCATTTGAACATTTAACTTTATATGTTTCAACCTATGAGTAGTTTTGAGAATAATTTCCTCGACCTCTGCGCTCTGCGGCCCACCAAGGTGAGGCCCCCGTCTATTTCTGTTGATTAGATTGCCACAGAGGACATGACAGCTGCTCTCACTAGATACCAACAGCAACGAACTGTAGAGCATCATACACAACGTATACACTCTCAAAACATACCCCTTATTCTCTGGACACAATGGCCCCTGCTGGCTGCTTCCCTTTGAGAATACAACACAATAAAGCACTGACACGACGGGCTTATTTTCTGCTTACATAACAGCTTAAAAAACGGCAAAACATTTCCAACCGTTGCCCTGCTCGTGGATTTCAGAGTCATACAGTACGTAGCTGCGAGTGGCTCAGAGCTCCTGATAACAGACGATGCGCGGTGTGTTATTTACACTGGCCGTAAATCCAGTTGTATATACAACAGCGTGTTGGCAACTCACACAACTTATGGTGATATTCACACATTTGTTTTAAACACTGCAGGTTTAGCGGTTCTTTCAGTTCATTAGCAAGATGCCAGAGGAGGGCTGTCACAATTATGCAAACACATAGAAGATCCATCTACGGTGTGTTTGTCGATGCTAGTAGTCACTTACTGAAATTACTGCTATTAGAGAACACAGTGGGGTTACAGTGGGACATGGGGCAGTGGTACAATGGGCAGCAGCTAGCTCATAACTTTGCAATCCTCTCTTGGCTGCTGCGTATGATCTGACCATGGGGAAACTATAATATATTCAGATAAATAAACAAAGCAAAGAAGCAGAACCCAGCTTCCTGTCTACCATTGCTCAACTAGACACAAGACAGAATCGAGATTAGAGAGATGTTAAACTTACTTTGATTTCATTTGATTACATTTTCATTCTGCTCTTGCTGCTTGTATTGTGATATCCTAGTGACGGTCTTTGCCGTCATTAACTTGCATATCTTGTCTCATTCGTGTCTGTGTTGTATCTTAGTTTAATCTCTCGGCACAGCTCTTTGGTCTAAATTACTTTTTCTAAATCATGTTGTATCAATAAACAGCCTTCACGTGTCTAACTACAGCCAATGTCAATATTGTTTAGTTGATATCTGTTATTTACACAGATTTGTATTGAGCAATAAATTGATTATTTCAGTTTTTCAGGTGCATTCGAAAGAAACATGAATACAAAATATACTGAAATGCTCTTAATGAAAGTCTCAAATGACAAAAATAAGATTGGGATTGCACAACAGTTGCGTCGTTATTCCCTCTTCTTTTGTTTCTCGCAGCCATCCTCTACTCCTTAAAAATATATTGCGTATTTGTGAGAAATGCTATAACTCGCTCAATATGAAACTTTACATTAAGTTTGACATTGGGTTAATACTTCCTTGTTCTTTCTTGCCATTGTTGGTATGTATTTGTTGTTTCCCATGTTGGTGTGTGTCTCTTCCATTACCATTGTTGGTATGTATTTGCTG
>JAPQRQ010000008.1:12141144-12176088 GCA_037367365.1 Apogon talboti
AAACAAACAAACATTAACATTCTCAGTAATATCATGCAGAAAAATCTCTAGAGTAAAGGGTTTCTTCCATATCACACCATAACATGTACTCTCAGTTCACCTACATCACATGTAACAGCTTCGAGGTGCAGACATTAAATGCTACATTCTTGTCACAAGTAGAAAACCAGCGACTGCTAGCTGCCACGTATTGATTCGCTGATTGACTTATAGGATGGTGTGTTATGAGCTAGCGGCTGCTTAGGGACCAATCTCCACCCATCACAGACATGTCAACCCTAAACTCTGCTCAGTGCACAGCAAGCAGTCTAACTCCAACTCCAATCACACCGGCTCTTTATCCGTCATGCTTCACATGTTGTCGGTCTGCAGGGTCTGACACCTGAGCGCCACCTGATCCACAGAAACACACATACTGGAGATTTTACACCACGCTCTGTGCCAGGGCCACAATCCAGCATTCTGTCACCTCTGCACATTCCACATTCCAAACAACATGATCCGCACCAGCCTTAATTACTGGAAGGGGGGGATCATCAGTAAAGCAGCCAGAGCACAGTTATATCCTTAAGTAAGATACCTCACAACTCAGATTTGCTAATGGTTAATCTTAGATGTTACTGATGCTAAGTTACGTGAACCTCAGTGGAAGACGGTGCAATCAAATAGGACTGAGGCTGTGTTTCTGACGGTGTATTTTCAGCACCGTCTACTCAAGACCTGATTAGCCTCGACAATTTGATACATGAAAAAAAATAGACCTAGATATCACAAGGCAGAAAGTAATTATTGGAATTGAAGTCGATTAGTCATGATGTCAACATTAGCATGTGCCCTCCACCCAAAACAAACTAATATACATAAAAAAAAGACCAACCAAGGAGTGGGTAAACCAGAAGCATACCATTAAATACTTTTTTAGACTTTATTTAACATATGCAGCACATTAGTTCCCTGCCTCTCTGTGAAGTAAAACATCATTTCCATCCACCAGATGACTTAAATAAACAAGATGCTGACAATGCTTACCACTGTGACTATCTGCTACATATTATCTGTACATGTCCCTAGTATTTAGCCTACAAAACATGAGTAAGTGAAGCGGCACTCATTTAAATAGGTAGTAATCTGAATACATTTACATTCCTGAACCCCATAAATGTGACTTTTTTAGGTCTGTATTTCTAATAAGCTCCTGACAGGCAAGTTACATGATGAATTGAACAATAAATTCATAAATCCATATTAACAAATTATTAATCTGGGTGACAAAGCCAACATACTAAGATTTAATATTTGTATATCACATATGATATTAATCAAGAAAAAATAGGTTATCAAAAATACTCTTTCCACACTAAAACTATATGCCATACATGACTGGAAAAACACATTCACACTTAATATATTACAAGAAGCATACAAAGTGTATTTTGAAACAAAGGTCTGCTGAGGAATAATGTTGATTTTGCAATTAAGCAATTTTTCTTGGTTTCTAACAAAACCTTGATTAAACAAATTGATTCAGTATATTGGCCAGTCTATATTAATATTAAATTAAAATTTTTTCTACCAATTTCATGCTCCAGAGATGGCAGAAGCATCAGTTTTGCTGCCACTTATTTATTAGTTCCAAAGGCTTTTTTGTGAGTCAAAGTACAGTGAAAATAAAATGCTCTACTAAAGCTCTGTAAATTTATATTGACCTTTGAAATCTAAAATCTTCTTTTTTTTCATTTCTTTTAAACTTGATGCGGCAGAAAATACAATCAGGAAATATTAGATCTTCATTATGTGTGTGCTAAAAGGCATAAATGGTGTTGTATTGCTATATTCAGTTCTTGCAGCATACACTTCTGCAGCTGTTCTAGTGTTGGGTTCACTTCAGTTCACTAGGGAGTAGTACTATGTAGTTCAGGGACACATCGGCCATCGGACAATTTTATTAGCTGATATCAAATGACATACCTACCAGCATATAACAACAGTTTATTAATGGTGCTGACTGATATTTACCTATTGTGGTATATTATGGCTTGTTTCACAAATTTCTATCATTGAGTTTGTGCTTATGCTAAAATAGTGTGATGAAGACTTCAAAGACTTTAAAACAGTTCAGTTAGCCTATACGTAACGATGAAAATACAATGACTGAACAGAAAATAACACTGTGAAAGCATTTGCTATTGGCCATTTTGTCATTAATATTATCAGTATATCCATAGTGAGAATTAATGCACACTCTTACTTGCAAAAACAGCATGGAAGTATTCCAAAGTACTTTAAATATTCAGTCAGAATAATCTTCTGGAATGCATTACAAATTACACAGTTAAGGGCATGTAGTGAAACACATTCTTACAGTAACCCTCCCAACATGGAAGCTAATACACATTACGGGTTTCACTTCTCCGGGGTCAGTTTGGTAATTATACCACCAAGGCTTAAAGCGCGCTTAAAGCAACACTTCAAATGTTTCTTATGCACCTTAAACCCCAACTTGAAACTTAGGTAATCTTAAATGTGGAGAGAGGCCACAGAGGTGAACTAATAAATAAGTTGTCCCAGAGCGGGGTTTTAGCAGGCTGCTCAGGTAAAGAAATAACACGACAGAGGGGTCAGGCAGGTGTGAAGCTCTAGCATGGATGCAGTATTAGATCACTCCAGCTGAGTGAACAGGGAACCTGCTGAGGGATGATTGCAAACTAATTAATGGGAATGTAATTTGCTCTCAGTTAAACAAGTTAACCACCACAGCAGATGGTAAAGCAGCTTACTACCTAGGAAAAAATAACGGTACAGACACATGAAGGACAGCTTTCCCTACACTATATCCTACATCATACCCGCTGCTGTTTAATATTGCATGTTGACTACATCCAATGTATGATGTGCGGTCTTTTATGCCATTTGTCTTGTCTTGTCTTTCCTCTACACGTGAAGCCCTGTTAGTAGTAGTGGAAGACATAAACTTATAAAATCACTGGCATTTATTGTACAGTTACAGAAGTGCTTTTCTATGAATTTCTAATGATACAGAGTCTGAAAATGCTGCCGGTTTGAAGAGTATCCTGATAATAACCAAAGCCGGAAGAAACAGGGTTTATATTCTGTGAGTGTAGGACATTATATTTAAACAAAGGGGGAAAAATGGAAGCTTTCCTATTCAAGTACAGATTCCAGAGTTTACCACGTTTTGCTGTTCAAAGCAATCTACAGGGTGCACCTGAATGCAACATGAAGGTCTTGTCCCTGTGTGTCAGTCTGACTTACAAGCAGGACAGAAAAGCCAATAAATGACACAAAAATGTTGCACAGATTGAGTATAATTATTTATTTATTTCATTTTACATATTTACTCATCAACATGGTGAATAGCTGTCTGAAATTTGCACAGCAGATAGAAAATCTCACTATATATATTTGGTGTGTCTCAGGTTTAAGGCCCTGCCTGAAGCTCAACAAATTCTTAGCAGCAGGAATTGTATACTTTGAGTTCAAAACTGCTGAGTGGCTGTTGTTGTATTTATTTCTGCTTTGTGATCAGCTATTTGATCTGTCCGTCCTGAGGGAGAAAAGTCTGAGGCTTATCATTGCTATTAACATCCATTTTATCCCAATCCCATTTCAAGATAGTTTTATCACCCAGCTCTAAGTTACAGAAATTCAGCTACACTCATCTGGCAATGTCTTGCTGTCTCAGTCCTTCTGCCAGCCCTGTTCACTCACCCTTACTCATTCACCCATTCTCCCTCACTAGTAGGGCAAAGGCAGAGGCAGCCCCAGGGAGAAGAGAGGCAAGGAGAAGTAAGATGAGGAGAAAGTGGGGAGGCTGCAGGCAATCACATCATTGGCCATAGAGAGGCAAGATGAGGAGAGTGAGATAAGAAGAGAAGAGTTAAATGAAATTTCCGACACATTAAGCAGACCCTGTTACCCACTGCCTGTACATGCAGAGTAAAGAGGGGAGGGGGGCTGCTGAGTGACCACTTGCCAATGAGTGTCTTTTACAGCTGAGTAGGATGGATCCACAAACAGGGTCTGCCTGGATGCCATGATGTAAGGACCGTGGCATAGGTATACACAGAACAGGAATAACCTGCCCAGGCAAACCCCGAGGACGACAAGACTAACCACAATAGACAGATGGTGACTTTACCAATGAACCCAATTGCCATCTTTTTCTGTCAAGGACGGTCATTGTGTAGATGCACATATGTGTGCTTTGCTGCAGGGTTGGACAAAGAAATTGCCAGAGCCATGATGAAGGGTTCCTGCAAAAAAAAGAAATATAATCTAGACAGAAGGAGAGGTTGGGGGGGGGCATGGTCAGTGTCTGCTCCTGCCATTTATCACCCATGCACATGCACTCACCCATGCATGTACATGATGAAAACGTGCACAGCTCATCTACCATTTAATCGCCGTTCATATGGGATGCACACATATACGTAAACAGGGTCATGAAGTTGGGGTTGTGCAGAAAGTGAGGTTGACAGCACAGCGTCTCCTGCTGCAGCAGAGATGAATGGGAGGGCTGAAAAGTGCCTTCATTCATAATGGAATACGGCAACAAAGCAGCTTCATCCCCAGGTGTCTTAAGGACTATAGGAACTGAGAACAGACAAAGGCAGGAAAGCAGGGGACGCTATAGGACGCAATGGTGGGACTGCAGCCTGCACAAAGGCTGACACATCCTCGAAAAGGTCCTACATCTGACTTAAAAATATTTTCCTGATTTATAGCCCCAGGTGTTACCCAAATAAAGCTGAGAAGGGCAAACAGAGGAGCACAATAACATAGTCGGTATGTTAGAAAGCTAGAATGGCCTGGAAATGTCGGAACAGACGCCATAGAGTTTATCACACTTTAACGTCCTTGCCATTGTATCTACCTTTAAAAGAGAGGACATTAAGTCCTGCAGGCAAAGAATGAATTGAATATGAAGAAATAAGGAAGGCTAGACAAGCTGCAGTGACAAGATTACAACCGATGTTCAGAGGGGGAATCACACAGGCTAGAATGTGTTGTTTGTTTTATCTCGTACATATACACATCTTCCTCACCATAGAGATAAAGCTGATGATCAGCAGTGCAAAGAGTGGTAGTGTGGGCGTGCGGGGGAGGAAGCACACGTACATGAGAGAGACAAAGTGAACACCCATCAGAGAGGAAAAGACGGACCAAACAGGAGAAAATTCAGTCAGAGTGTGAGTCTCTGCACGCCTGTTGGCCTGTGTATGTGTGTGTGTGTGTGTGTGTGTGTGTGTGTGTGCATCAGAGTGCCATCATTACAAAGCAGCAACGTTCAGCGTCAATAAAAGCCACAAATAGCATGAAGCACCAACTGCCACAAAGCTATGTGAATAGTCAACGTGAATTATAATATTAGGGAGGAGCACATTTGAAATCCTCAAAACGCAGCGGCGCAGACTATCATGTAGCGTTTACGCAATGCATAACACTGACTATTTATAGGATTCCAAAACAAGGTAAGTGGCAAAGTAATTCTACACAGGCAGCTGAATACATGTGCATGTCTTTACATATTTGTGGCTTTCTAATCTGCTTAGAACCAGCTGCTGTTGCATGAGCACATAGCCCAACCCACAATGTCTGCACACTGTCTCCGCAGGGCAGGTGAGGTCTGCCCAGACTATGGAACCGTCACCGTGATCCTGCATCCGCTGGGTCAGTTTGTGTTGTTCTCTTGAAGATGGCCAAGGAGGGGGGGCAGGTTCTCAACACTGCAGCAACCCAGCCCTTTGCCAGTTCTGTAATTCTAGTCAACCACATCAATCATAATTTTATGGGCCTGTCATTTGTCTGGTGAGACTGGGGCTAACATGGGGTAGGACTAACTGGTTCCCCTCTGGGCATTTCTACATTTGACTCCATGACAGGCCTGCACGATATGAGGAAAATCAGCGACGTGCAATAACATTGTCCAATATGATGTAATGAAGATATGACTTGGGATGAATACACAAAAGCCACCAAATTTGATGGCATTACATCTGCAGGTCATTTAGCTTGTGCTTTTTGTCTGATTCAAGTGTATGCATGATGAATGCTAATTAAATAATTTGTATTATTCATCTCATCTCATTTCAGACAGTTTTGAATGTTCCAATCGCGATGACAATGATAATTTATTGAACAGCATTACTCAGTGACATGCAGTAATGTCAAAGGGCAGCCCTCGGGTCAGATCTGGTCACTTAAAGCTTCCCATCCTGCCTGGGGGATATTCATAAATTCCGGAAAGAAAAGAATGTGATCTGGAAATTAAGATATGTCCATTTCTTTATTCCGATATTGAAGCAACCTCAAAAATCAATTGAGATGAAAATAGTTATATTAGGAATGATTGGCCACCCAAAAATCCAAAAATTTCATAAAGATGGAGCCTGAGCAGTACAAGTACAACTTCAATCTGTGGAGGGAGTGGGATGTGAACAAAAGACGCTGGACAGTTGATCTGAGTGGCCTTTTAGTAGAAGAGGGACACAGGAATTGGGAGATGTATGTGGGGTTAAGACCTTGTCAGGCCTTGTATGCTGTGAGAGATGATGTTGAAGTTGATTTATACTTTAGGGGGAGCCAGTGAAAGAATGTGAAGATGGGTGTGATGTGACAGGGACGGTTGGTGTTGGTTAGCACTGCCTTGTACAAGTTAAAGACAGGACAGGGCTGCTTAAAAGCTGATTAATGCTTCCTGCAAGGACAGAAATAACATTTCTGGAGTTTCAGGTTTGAACAATAACTCCTCTGTGACACATGTACCATCATTATGCATTCCAACACTGTTTTTGAGAGGCTATTCAGTGATTTCAGGTAATAAAAACCATTTTGCAAGAAGGAGAAAACATTACACAATGATTAGCTGATTAAGTCTTAATACTGGATTGTTAATATTATTTAAATGACCTAACACAGTGTTGATTTTAAGTAACACTGAATATTCTGGCGCTTAGTCAAATTAAGGTGACGACCGACCCAGTAGCATTCATCACTGTAGCGTACATGACTGCCCTCTGTTAAATACATTAAACTGGTTCCAGTCCATGATCATCACCTCTGAAATTCGAAACGCAGAGTCAGGAATATTCTTAAAGACCACGTAGTTAACTCCTCTACTAATGTTCTGACCGCTGACAGCAGATGCTAAATTGCTTTCCCAATCTAGTACGTTTTTTATTATCTTGTTTATTGGCTGACTGAGCACATCAATTATATTTTAGAGATTCAATTTAACTGATTTTGTGCCAAAAGGATTATTCACATCCTCCTCCAGCACCACTTGACCAAAGGGTTTGTCCTGTCGCCCACAGTATATCCTGTCTATGGTGCCTCATTCCAGTACAGTTCATCCATGGCACTGCATGGAGCTTTTATAGAAGTCAACTGCCTCCAAACATTAGGAAGTGACCGTGCTGACCTGCAAAAGGCTTTGGGAGCTACTTTATGTTATGTACCTTTAATGCAAACTCAACAGTTTGTGCTGGTGCAGCTCATCAAAAGTTTTCCATTAGTCTATTACTGCAGAGCTTTTATTGTGGAGCAGCTAGGGGAAGGGTTGATTTTTGGCTTCAGTTCTTATTTCTTCCATATTACATACATGATTTTTGTTGAAACATACACTGAAATTTGGACACTTAAGTTAACACTTCGGTTAGTTGAGAGTCAACAACAAGCCCTTCCACAGTTTGGTGAAATTCAAACCTCAAACACATCCTGAAGGTAAATTACAGATGTGCTTTTCCTGTCACATGGTATTACATTACACATAGAGAAGTGACACCCTATACTGACCCATTTTGTTTTAGTTTTTTTTCCATTACAAATATGATCCTGTCACTTTTACTTCACCAGAATTTAGTAAACAGTCATCGTAAGCCTGACAAAAAGCTGCTGAACCCAACATACTCTGACAATCCCACTGTCAAGAGATACCAAATGTATTTTTATATGTAAGATGTCAAAACTTAATAGATTTTTCTGAAAAATAAGCACAAAGGAAGACACACTATGAGCCACAGCAGCTCTTCTCAAACCATTTGACAAAATAATAACTTGTATTTAATATTGCATCAAAGAAAATATAATTTTGAAAGAAAGCCTCATAGGCAATTCAATAATTCAGTAGTGGGATGAAAAATACCACTGTCTGTGCAACGTAGCGTTACACATTTATTCCAAAGAGCCAACTGAATGGAGGGAAATAAAGAGTGCAGGGCAGTGCAGTAGCCTGACAGCATTCTCTGCAGAGCAGTATTGTATCCTGGTGGAAGAGATGTGACGATGAGAAGTTACACATTATAAAAGACAGCAGACAAAGAGATGGATAACCTTCAACTTGGATGGAAAAAAGACATGTTCAGTGAGCAAAGAGTTACCCTGGCAACAGCAATACCAAAGCTTTTGAAAAAGCTACAGTAACTTGTATATTTACTCAGTTCTCCTCTCTTTTCATCTCAAATCTACCTTGTGCAAGACACACACATATATTTTACAGCTTTAGTTTTTGGCATAAAGACTTTCATATGTCCTCCTAAAGTCTGTGTAAAATACCTGGATTTACAAGACAGCTCAGTGTAATGTAACATTAAAAACACTGCCTGAGGATATTCCCTGACTCGTTGCCTACTAGAAGTCTCCCTTCATTCCTTCACCTTCTCCACTAGTTCATGTCCATGTTGGGATTTCCCCAGGGTGCTCCTCAAGACCTGGGTCTGTAAAGGTTCTGGCAGTGAGAGTTGAAGACTCAGCTGGAGGTACATTACTGATCTGCACTAATGCTAAGCTCAGCTCTTCTGCCTCTTCCCTGCGCAACTGTTTTTCTTGGGGGGGAAAAAAAAAAACACCCAGTCTGGATATTATAGGTGTGAATTATGAGGATTTATTGGCCTCAAAATTTGATTACAGTTTAACCATGAACAATTCTTGAAGCATCTCTCAAAGGATCAGAACCTCAACTTTCTATATTACTACACACAAATACTTTTTCTATCAATGACTGCAAGAGGTCAGATTTACAAAGTACTTTCAAAAGATTAGAGAGATTTTCCACACCTCTACTGGATATGTGTGTCTATTAAAATGGCAAGCATTTAATCTCCATGCAGCTGCTGCACTAAGGGATAACTAAGTAACCTTTGTCTGACAACTACATAATTGTCTTCTCCCTGCATATTACGGGGACATTTTCTGCAGATGGGATACACAGCAGGCAAATCACCACAGAGAAAACTAATATCAGACTTAGAGAGATGTGTATTAGCTGAAGTTTTCCATATGCTCAAAGAGACTTCATGTAGCTGGTCTGAACTGATGCTCCATTCTGCAACAAATCTGCTTTGTGTAGACTGCCTAGCCCACCACGGGGGTCCATTCTCTTAACAAGGCTCTGCAAAAATAAAACAAACTCAATATATATGACCAGGTTCTTACTTGCACATCTCTCTCCTCAGCAGGGCTTTATCCGACCAAAGTCAACAGAACAAAAGCACCGGCAGTGACATCACTACACCCAGACGCTATGCAAACTTTTGCAAATATTTATCAAAACAAACGCTTCCTCTAAAAAATCCAGATACTTATGTGTGGAAAACAGGAACACAAAGCATAAACACATGAAGAATGGATTTTTAGTGAAGGAAAAAGACAGCACTTTTTCCATCTAATATCATGGGACCAGTGAAGACCCCACCCTCTCTTAAATCAGTGGCTCTGTTCCACTCTGCTACCCTCATCAGCTGCACAACAAAACAGCTGAAACCAAAACATTCAAATAATTTAATACAGCCCACACAAGCAGGACATGTGACCACCTTCAAATGCCTAAAGAGTAACATAATGGGGTGCAATTATAGAGACGCTCACGTGCTTCACACCGGCTGTCAATGGGTCATGAGTTGCCGGTCGTTCACAAACAGCCAGACTCTGTCACATGTTTTTCACCTGCATCTGTGTGTATCTTCACATATTTTGCATTCTTGAAATGGCAGTGATGCATGTGCTTTATCAGTGTGTGAAGTGGGAGGACAGCGATGTTAACATTAGGGAAATATCTGGTCAC
Source organism: Apogon talboti (assembly GCA_037367365.1). Taxonomy (NCBI): domain Eukaryota; kingdom Metazoa; phylum Chordata; class Actinopteri; order Kurtiformes; family Apogonidae; genus Apogon; species Apogon talboti. The sequence goes on from JAPQRQ010000008.1 coordinate 12,151,226, forward strand.
TACTAACTTCTTAACTAATTCCAACTCACAAGGTTCAAATGTGATTTGATTTATGATCGAATTTGATTAGGGATGTTTCAGTTTATACACTGATGTGGCTTGTTTATGAAACCTATTCTTATGGCAGAAAAGAAGTAAAGCTGTAAATAGAATGTAGAATGGACCCTGTAACCTGGTACTGTGTTAAAAAATACACATTTTTACATTAAGAATGAACCCGAAAGCAGATACTTAATTTAACAAGACACAACATGTTAATAAGTGCTTTTTTTGTTGCAGAAGACATGACTAATAAGGTTAAAGATCAAATTTTACTCATCTATAGTAAAAAGCATACACTGACTGAGACAAAGGGAAAGCATGTTTCAGTTTACCTTTTATAGACTGCTATGGTAACACTCTGCAGGCACATCACGTGGAATGAAAAAAAATATTTTAACCTAAACTAGTCCAGAGTCTTGTCCTTTAAAATGATTTACTCATCACAAGCCCAACACAGCAGACTGTCACCATGGAAATGCATGCTCCAACAAAGATCTCTCCACCATTTCTTCCATCCTATTTTTAGATTCGTGAAGCACAAGCTTGCTGGCAAAGGATGAGTAGCACTATAGTGAGAATGGAAATGTCTAGTATCTCCACCTCTCTGCGCTGCCCGTCTTTTTCCCCTCACAGCTTCATTTCAAATCAAAGGCTTTGAAGACAAAAAACTGACTTGCAATCCCCCGTCTCAAAAAAAAAAACAGACAAACAGGCAATTCAGTATGTGTGTGATGCTGTTAGAAGTGTGTGTGTTTCAAGCTGATCCAAGGCCTGCAGCGTTATGCAAATACGCTGAGGTAGACAGCGTGAGGCAGGGTCACCGGTAACCTTCTCTGGCGGAAGGTCGTGGGACTGCCGTGTGTTTGTTTCTGGTCTCTGTGAATGGAACGGGGATGATAAAACCGCAGACGTTTGAGGTCAACAGCTTCTTCCTCCATGTGCTAAATAAATAAATAAAACAGGACATATTTTTCATTTCCCTTGCATACCTATCACACCTGCAGTACAGTCTCGACCTGCTGAATGAGCTGCAGGAAAACAAAACCCTGCACCTTCTTTCTGTTCAAGTAGCAGCCACAGTCTGAAAACACAGTCAAAGCTCAAGGGAAGAGTCCTCCCCAGTCAAGCATATAGCGGTAATAGGCATTAGCCTACACGAATGCCATGCTTATTAATACCACACTGCAGTTGTAGCCATAAAGATGAGCGTCTACAAACAGCACGGCGTTACTCAATGACCGAGAACAACAATTAGAGCTGTCGGCATTCATTTAACAAACACATTCCCTATAGATGACCACTAACGAGACAGCAAGTCGCCGTTGTTTTACCCAAACGCTGCCTTATCTGTACGGCTGCTGTTATTATTGAATATCCCTTCCTAGATTAATGCCCAGATGCTGCTACGAGTCAAGTGTTAAATGCTCTTTTAATCCAGAGAACAAAAGAATCTCTCAAAATCTTTTGCGTGTGGCCGTCATGTCAGAGACCTCATCAACAATGGATTACAGACACAGGGCTATTTACATAAGCAATTTACTCACTGCCCTGCTTCCCGGAGGTGCCTTTGAGCAGACAGAAGATTGTATCTCTCTCATATCAGCCCCCTTTAGTCCTAACTGACTTTCATAATCCACAACACAGGAAGTCAATGAACAGTGTTTGAATGGACCATGATGGCCTCGCACCATATAAGCATTTGTTATTTTAACAGTGGTCATGGAATAAGACCAGGCCAAAACTAAATTATCATTTATGCCACACTACAGCTGGGCTTCATAACATCTAGGCTGAAAGATGCTGTATTTACTACTTTTCTGTGCCTATTATAATAAAGTAGCAACATATCTCTAGTCGCATTTTGACATTGTCATAAATCACTGCGCTGGGCTCCTTTATAGCTTATGGATTCTTTTGCATCTGTGTGTCAAAGAAAATTAATTTTAAACGCACAGTATGTAATTTACAGGTCTCACAAGCAAAATATTAAGGAAGCGTATGCACATTATATTTAGTGACATATATTCCCATTATGTCTTTTCGATTCAATGAAACAGTTGCACACACAAACATTAATGTTAGCGAAGATGACATTCAACCAAATGAAATGAGCCGTTCTGTTTGTGTGTCAGCAGGATTTATACAAAAACTACTGCATCGATTTAAATGACACTTGGTGGAACAGTAGGGGACATGTATGAAGCTTTAACATTATGGAGCAGCTCCATTAAAAGAGGTTGAGGCTGGGATTAATTTTTGCTTTCTTAAGACTAACTAACTTAGAGATTAAAGTGATGGTACAAATAAATAAATGAATAAAGTGGGCACCAGCTGATCTTTCTCATCATGATAACAATCAGAAGGTTAAAAAAGAAGTGCCTTGAAGTTACGAGTGAGGAGAACACACTTATTTGTGATTTAGTAATACTGAGGAAGGAGAGGATCAGTGGACTATATGGTGGAAGTCTCTGCTCTCTAAGTGCAGTGACATATTTTATTGTGGAAATTATTACATGTGTGTGAGTACATTTATGATTCCATCATTAGCAAAATACAGTTCCTCCGATAGAAGCTAAACTTGACATAAGTAAAGTCATTGTAGATATTTTATTGATAACAAAATGGTCACACGTGCATCAATTTGCTTACACGGTGAAGAAATTCTATCCAGGAATAGAATACATACTTTATAAGAAGCAAAAAGCAAACTCAGATACACTGCATCACAGTCAACATTAATACTGCATTAATACTAACCCATCTGCTACACAGTAAGAATGGTGACGTTATAATTTGGCTATATTTCCCACGCCTGCCAGCATTTCTGCAATACCCTTCTAACAAGATTATCTGGTCAAAACCTACAGTCCACATAGAAACATTGTCTAGAATATCATTAAATGACTGGCAGGACTGAATGAGGCCCCAAAGTGCTGAGACAGCGAAAGCTAGTCTTAACCCTGCAATACCTCACTGCTGCATATTTGACCCCTCCCCTCTTCTTCTCATGGCCACGCCCAGCCTCAACACAGCTCCCTGGATCGGTCATGCTTATTTCATGTGTGTCTCCGATCATCGATCCGCTTGATGTAGGGGTTAATTTAAAAGGACAAGGCTCAAAGATCAGACTGTCCAGTCTATTTAAAACTAGATGTTAAATGGATAGAGGGGGGGCTGGAACACAGGAAGACTATTCTATTCACACCCACAGAGCAGCAAAACAGCATATCCTGACCTATAAAGGATGCAAAACTGGTCTGCCCTGTCCAGCTCATTATTGCAAATAATACAATGGGACTTGAGGGCCTAGAGTTCATTGAGGTGTGCATCTTTGTTTCTTTTATCCATGGTGAATTCCCTGCGTGTTTGTGTCTACCATGGCACTGCTTCAATCTGGGTAATTACATTGCAAACAAACTGGGCGCCGGGCCGAACTGAGAGTCTTGCTTTCTGGGGCTCATTGACTCCCTGGATGTGCTTTGAGTCTGATCAATCTCAGTTAAGGCTCAGCTCTCTGTTCTTCTTCTGGTTGTGTAATTACATTGTCACAAGCATCATTCAGAAAAAAAGACAGCACATATCAGACACAGAGCAGGCTGATATTGGAAAACTGAAGAGGGGACGAAAATCAAAAACACGGAAGTGCAAGCAGAGCCCATCTCACATGAATGCACTTCACTATTTGTGACCCATAGACTGTTTTGTCATGACCTTTCAAGTTGCATGTAGTCTCAGTCAAGAAGCCTTTTACTGTATGTCTGTGTGTCCTCTGTAATAGAACTTCTTTTATTACTGAAGATCCACCACTCCCTAGGAAACAGATTATTCTTTTAAAGGAGCAATATGTAGTTTTGATATTCCAAACCCTCAACAGCAAGAGGAAGCTGAGTAACAGAACCCGCATAAGACTACCAAGCCCACCCATGAATTAAGGCTATGTATCCACAGACTGTATGAGTAAAGTGCGAGCGTCATTGTTTAGACACATCTGTATTATGGTATCATCAAGTTTTCTTCTTAAAACTAAAACTTGTAGCTAGTTACTGTGACAGTCAATCAAAATAACACTGTCTTATAATCTTCACGTGCTGCGTCAGCTGATAGTTTACATTATAGCACTGTTAGTTTAGCTGTGAATTTAGATAGAAAACAGCCACAGTAAAACCACAAATCACCTCTGTTATCTGTAAAGTTTGTGCTGTCAGTAGCTGCACTAAAAATCTGTTTAGAATCGTCCAAACAAGGTCAGAACTGTCATGGTGTTTCTGAACTGTTGATCAACAAACAACAAACATAGTAACTTTATACCTTCATAGGTCTCACCCCATTTCATTACCTTCTCATGCATAGATCAAAGGCCTTGTGGCATTAGTTTTCCTGACCATAGGAGACCGGCAGAGTGACTCACTACTCCCTGTAGTGGTCACATAAATCTGTCTGTCCATGGGAGTAAACAAATTCAGTTCATATGGTACCTCTACAGTCGACTACAGTGGTATCTCTAGCATAACTTCACGCAACTTTATTCTGAAAAATTTTTAGATCTAGTAGGTATATTTAAATATTTTAAAGTAGAAATACTACACACACCTCCTTCAACCTCACCTTGGCTTTTTTGTATATGTCCAGCTCTCATGATTAAGCGTCTGTCAGCTCACAAAATCCTTAAAGCTTCCCTTCAGAGTCTCCTATTAGCATATTCATTTTAAGTTACAGGCTAAATGTGTTAAATGCTATCAAAACAAAAGTACATTTCTATCAGTAGGAATCCTCTTGTGAGTACCAAGATAAAACAAAACAGGGCTCAGAGGTAAAAATATTAATAGCACAATGGTACTGGAGATATGAGAAACACACAATGTGTCATAAGAGTGTTCAACATTTAGTTTATTGCAATAAATGATTATTTAAAAAATGCATATTAGTTATACAGGTCCAGGTCTTTCAGGTACGCTGCTAACATCCCATTTTACACACAATACCTGCACTTGTAACACGCCGTCTGTCCTGAATCCATAAATAAAAATTAAAAATAGCTGAAGTTCTATTGGCTTTCACTTCTTCATCTGATAGGTCAAATGTCCCTTTCGGAATGTGAATGTATTGCCAGGGATTTTTCCTGCATACAGAATTATGGGCTGGCTGCCTTCAGCTCTTGACAAAACCCTATTTTCTCACACCCACTGCTGAGAATGTCTGTCATTTGTGTTGTGTGGGTGCTGTTTTTTTATCAAGTAGAAATATTACTTCACTGGTGCAGAAAGGAGGCTATCAAACTTTCCTGTAGAGGGAAAAGGGTTCACCACACTGATCAATTTGTTCCCCTAAGACCTCCAACAAACGCTACTGTGTGTCTACACTGTAGGTATACACATTGACAAAAACATAAGACAATTATATATTTCCTGATAGTATAATTAAATAAGTGTTCATTTGATAAAGAAACAGGAAAACTAGTAGCCATACTGTTTAATCTGGTATTTGGTCTTTATCTTCAATCAGATAATTATTAGAACTCTAAAAATATGCATAACAGATCAGAATGAGACCAATTAAAACTTAAATTTGAGCAAAGAGAAGTCAATAATGCATGCAAAAAAATAACTTTTCTTATCCATTGCAGAGATCAATGTATAGTGGATTTTTAAAGGTCAATATTTTGAAGGAAACAGACCATAGCTGATTAATTGGCCATATCATTCCCACATCTACCACTAAAAATTTTGATATTGAAAAGACATTGTGATTGGCTAAAACTGACTATATTTTACTTCAGAAAAAAGATAAACTGAATTTAGTTCTGGAGTGGATTCATTTTCAGTTGCACATCGATATTATAAAAGCCAAGTGCCCTCTGTGGGCGTCTGTGTGTGTGTCCGGGGATTCACACAAAATCTGGAAAGAGCTGACTGTTGCAGTTTGGCATACTTATGTATTTTTGGTCAAGGAAGAGACTAGTGAAAACAGCAAGTTGACAAGATCAATATTTTGGGAGATATTAGTAATTTTGGCCTTACAATCACATTGCTAAGGCCAGAACTCTTTGGCTGTGACTGCTGGACAAATGTGGTACACAATACACATCAACATAAAAACTACCACATCTAGAACCCATGGATCCCCACAGGTCAAAACGCACTAGTTCACATTATCAGTGGTAACCTCAGCCAATAGTTTCTAATTGGTCTAGCGCAATACATTACATGCAAGATATTTTTTGTGATGTGTTTATTATGCATATTCATGTCACATTGACAACAAATGCAATTTATCAGTCTGCACTACTCCATAGGTGTCTTTTAAAGGAAGAAATTATTTATAGTTTTTTAATTAAAAGTCAAATCTACTTCCACAGGATTATTTCAGACTTGCTTTGATCATGAGAAAATGATGAAATGCTCACTTTGACATATATTTCCTTTTAAGAGAATGTCATGCTGATAGGCTTTTTCATTTATTTGGTAGAAAGTGTAGAATTACAATATATGGATGCAACTTTAAAGAAGCCTCATTGTGGCAGCTGTGACTAATGTATGCCAACCACCCAGGGTAAAAAGGAACAATGTGAGTCGATGCTTAAAGAAACAACAAACAGCGTCCTGCTTGGCACAGTGCCTCACTAAGCCACCATGGAGAGATAATTCCACTCAAGTCGACACACACTCCCACAATGACCTCGACACAAGAATGATGTCAGAGCTCTCCATAGATCCTGTTAACCATGACCAGCCGAGCCCTCATTTCCCTGGTAACCTTGCACTAAACACTAGCAAGTTGTAGCACACACTTACAACTCTGAAATGCATGCATATTTCTTAACTAGCAGAGCGACCTCATCCATCTGTCTCTACATCAGAATTCAACCAGTTTTATCAGGAGTCATGCTGGCTTGTATTGTCAAATCATCAGGAAAAAAAAAGGTGTAACGAACTAGAAAATGTCAAGCCCTTCTGCCATTAACCCTGTGCATCGATCCAGTTGGAACAAAAGGAATACTTATGAGTATACAAGTGAGCGCTATTAGTGTTGTTTAGATTGCAGGGGTCCCTCTTACACAGTGAACACTGGTCATTTGTATGCTTTATTTGCCTTTCAGTGCTTCTCTTCAACATCTGAAAAAGTGTTGCATGCTAGTTTGGTTAAATTATAACCTAATAAAGCAGAAATTATTATTATTAATTATTATTCACACATGTTCCTCAAAACAGTTTCTAAGTGACTTGTACACATGCATTAGTAATACACAGATTATTCTTTATTTTAATTAATATTTTCATTTAAGGACAAGATAGAAACATAGATGTGTGGTTACAAAGCCTACTTTTTCATAGAAATATTAAAAACACAGAATATTATCTATATCAGGAACAGTATTCTGATCAAATAAGTAAATATGATGTGGTCAAAGAAGACATAAAACATGTAAATGTCCAATTAATTGCAAATAATCACATAGAAACAGACAGAAATACAATGGTTCAATAAATGGCTTTGAGGAAAGAAAAAATCAATGACTCAGTAACTAATCAAATAAACAAACAAATAAATGGGGAGTGATACTCAAAATCTGCTGTCAGGGATCTCCAAAACCTCTTTTTCAGGAACAACCTGTACCTCATAGACCTAATTTAAACATACTGTATGTGCTGACTGAAGTCGGAGGCAGCAGTGCTACCGAGAAAAAAAAAAAAAAAAAGGTAGTTTAACACTTGACTGAGCATTTTTCACTTGTGCAGTGATCTGCTAATTTTTGCTGGGTACAGGGTACCAGCCTCCTGAGTAAAACTCCAATTTTGAAGCGAATGGCGTTCGGTAGTTAGATGTATGCAATAATCCTTTCAGTTGTGCTGGCAGTGAGATGGGAGAGCAGTAATGAGAAGCAGCCCTACTCACCCAGTTTCCCCTCAGTGAAAGAGGTGAGCCTGAGGCCGGGGGAATCCTCACATCACACAAACCCGGCGTTCCAGCCATTACTCCATCACTAAAACAGGACTCATTCATACATAATCGGTATCTGCTCCAATTAAGAGCTGCTTAACAGTTTACTTCTAAGACAATTGCAGCTCTTGTGATGGCTGTCGCACAATGCCTGATTGCCTTTTTCTGTGCTGCCCAGCTATTACTGAATTACTGCTCGTACTGCACAAGTGGAAATTATGGTGCTGTCGTTTTCCATATGCCATATTGGGGTTTTTTTTTTCCCCTTTTTGTTTATTTTGTCACTTCACTGAAGAGACAGATGATTAGCATGGGAGGAACACAGAACAGAACATAATAATCTGACTACTGTTTTAATTTTAATTACTGTAAGACAATAATTTAGCCTAAGATCACATTCTGCAGTTACTGACTGACTGTGTATGCTCAGGGATCTCCACATGGCAGAGCTTTGTGTCCAGATAAAACAACATTCACAAGATGAAAGTGATGGTGCTACCCACTGGCAATGTCCATCAGTGCAGCCACTTCACCTACCATGCTGCTGCTCGTATTAATTCACAATGAACTTCCACTAACAAAGGCATAAACAATCAATAATTCCTGAAGGAGAGGTCAGCCCCACCTCCTTGCTCTCTAATTGGCTCCACATTGGAGATTTGCGTTATTTCAGAGGACAAAGTTCAATCTGACTGAAGTCTGCACAACATGAACGAAGTGGAATCGATTCGAAACAAGGAACAAATGCATCTCTTCCATTGTATCATTGATGCAAATGGAGAGTGAAGCTCAGTGTGAATGCAACTTAAGGAGCACTAGTGGACGCCACTAGGAATTCTAAAACAAGTCAAAGAAAGCACAAATACAAGCGGCACTATAGCACATGCACACACTTTCCATTTGTAATGAAGTAGGTCTAAACAACATATTTTACAGCAGTGCCACCGCAATGTCCACATGAAGACACTGGTAAAATCAACTCAGCTGCTTGCTTCATTGAAACCAGTTGTGTTTAATATTAAAATTCAAGAAAGGATAATAATAAAAGTAAAAACTTATTGTCCAACTTTATAGGTTATATTTTTATGTCTGTATTAGATGTACTAACCCACAAAAAGTCATTGTAGAGGGATTAATTCTTTCCAAGCTGAGCTACTCAAATCGTCTGTTGAAAATTCCTGTATTTTTTAATATCTCAGTATCAGGAAAAAAAAAAATATTTCCAAGGCAGCTTTTTCCAATATTGCGGGGCCCTATTTTAAAGCCTTTTAATGTCCTCTAGACTGCAAGTACAAACTTTTAATGCAATTTTTAAGTTGTTCTATAAATCTACACGAAAAACACAATATGAAAATAATGAAAATGTTGTTTAACCCAAAAACAACACAAACTAGTCAGACTCCAAAGGTAGATCACAAACAGAATTATGCTAAACTGCTTAGAGATTGTAACTATTTAGTAATATATCTGCAGCAATGCTGGTAAACAGCCAATGACGCAGTGTGAAGAAGACAAACTAGTCCAGACTCGCACAAAATGACAACACAACATGTCAGTCTAGCAGTGCTTTCACATAACTGTCTAACACTCTTTGACATATTTGAGCACAGCTGACCTTCAATTAAATTTACAACGTTCATTTGGACCCTGGATTTGTTTTGCTGTCATAAACGATGAGCCCGGTCCCGTACCTGATTGCATGAGAGCCTGTGCTGCTGACGACCTTCAGGTTCTAGCAGTGCTCTCACCTGCCCTCCTGGCAGAGGACGCCACCAGCCAGACGTCCCAGAGATGAGAGGGGGGCAACCAAGCGTTGCTTCCATCCATCATCGCATTACACACATTGGCCTAGTTTAATGTCCTTTTCAGACTTGACTGGAGACACGCTGGGCCACACGGAAACATGTGAAGCAGCTAATTACTCTACGACAACAGCAGAGGATCACCAGTCATTTAATACATCAAGGGTGAAATCCCATCCAGAGTACTAATGAGGAGTTTGTCCGTCACAATTGTCTCATCCATTATAACGGTGTAGCGTCTCCATAATAAACAGCAGATTACAGAAGTGTGTGGCCATAATGTCCATCGTAAGAAGCTGAAGAAGTAGAATAATCATTCCGCAAACAAGGAGACAGATGGGGGCTGCAGCCGCTGCACTTGATAAAAACAGAACATACTCCAGCAAGCCTCCAATTCTGCACCTATTCACCTTCCAAGACAGTTCACTTGACCACAGGGCAAACAGCTGGTGAGCGTGAGAAAAGGTTACCATACTAAGAAGGTGCTGTAATGCAATGGACTCACAGGGACTTTACAGAAAGAAAGCACAGAGGACACAGGACACACATACACTAGCATATGTTTAGAGATACAGTGAAGCCTCGGAGGGAGTCGTAAAAGGAGGGTTTATCTCCTTGTTCATGAATTCTCCAAAAAGACCTGCTTTAGAAAAATGATGCAGTCGTATAGTGTCAAAGCCACAGCTGTTCATGTGCAATGTGTAAAAATACCTGCATTAGAAGCTGCCGTGCCTGCAGCTGCAGCACTACTTAAGACGATAAAGACAAAGACAGGAAATGTTCTAATGTGATTATCATTACAAGGCATGCGAGAAATGAAGCATAATGACCCACTCTAGTCAATGAGAACCTAGAAAACCTTTAAGAGCGTTAGCACTTATAGCATTATATTTGTCATGTTTGTTTCACCAAAGGCACTACACTGAACTCTGGTTGAGCCAAAGTCACAGACATTCAGTCTAATTGTATTGTAAATGTGCACATTGAGAATGACTGTGGGATGGGCCAAAATAGCGTCGTGCTGAAGCCACACAGATCCTGAACAACAGCAGATATTGGAAATTATGCAAGTCAGGTTGAGTGCCCCATGCATTGGAAGTAATTCTTAAGAAGCAGAAGTAACTAAAACCATCTCACTTTCATTTGAGATGCCAACAAGCATTTTTCTTTAGAAAGCGGGACAATGCCTGGTGTAAAAATGAGACTGAACTGAACTGCTCTGCCTCAAAGAAGGCAAACAAACCTGCTAAACAAGTACTGATGCAGTCACAGCGCCAATACTAGAAACAAACTGAAAAAAAAAACAAGACAGATATACATAAAATTACATTTCTGTTTTGTACAGGTGATTGAAGACAATTATCAAGATTATGCTAAATAACTGCAATAAGATAATTACGTAATAATCGTGAATGACCAACGCAGTACCAGGTTCAACCAGTTTAAAGAGATGTTACATTTCTAAGCATTGTTTGTTTTTTGTTTGACATGTTGTCAATGGTGACAAATGTGAGTCAGTCACAGATGTACCTTACATGCTATGAGTACTATATACAAATGCTATCTACACAAACTGGCATTAGAACTTGACAAACAACAAGATGACAGTGTGAAAACAGCTGGGAACGTGAAGGAAAGATATAATGTTCACATGTATTGATTTATGTCCGAGCCAAGTCATTCCATCATAGTACTCAAAAAGAATCTAGCTTCAACTACGACAGACTGTTTCTTGTGTAGAATAAAAACTCACACCTGGTGTTGAACAATTATGTAAATGTAAAACTTGTTTTTTTGGAATTAGGAACAACAGGAACACTGAATTGCACAACATCAGACTGCGAGGGTTAATATTCAGTGTAGTCTATACTAATATTACCTGATAAGAGTTGTTGTTTGCCCTACAATAAACTTGTTTACTTTAAGGCTACACTCACCTTTTACCCCAATTTCCTGCCTAAAAAGGACAGCAAACAGCTTTATCACAGGCATGAGCTCCTTTAGCAACACAACAAAGGATATAATGGGATGACAACATAGCCCCAGTAAAACACACAAGGTTCATAGCTTGTGACAAATTCTAGATGTTACTGTGCACCCATGACCTCCAAAAAAGGACAAAGACATTAGTGAAAATGCAGTCATTTGGTATATAGAGTTAGTCCTGCCAAAGAAAGGGTGCTGCTGAGGCACAGTGAACTAACAAGGCTGCCAGGCAATACAAGATCCGTCGTCTCTTCTCTCTTTCCTGTCCATCGCTCTGCAGCCCACTATCAAAAACTAATTCAAACACTGAAAAGTGGGCAGCCTGGAGTGGACTGAACTCCTCAGATGTTCAAGTGCTCAGTTGGAAATAATACACTATGTAGTGGTACTTAATTATTTTCTTTCCCACATTTTAACTCTTTATGTTGTAGCATATTAAATTGTTTATTATATTGTTTTACTTACTTTGTAGGCGTTCCCTTCCATTTACTTTGCCTCTTCATGACTTTTACTTTCCAATTTGTGATTGTCTGATTTACATACCAGATGCTAATGAATGTAACTTAACAGCAGTGATGCAGAGCATTATCAGAAACAGGAAAATAGCATAACATATGGAGTGTATACAATATCTGGACCACTCAATCATACTTTTGACTATCTGAAATACTATCATATCAATACCCCCCCTCTTAGAGCCCAGCCAGAGTGTATGAAAGCCCTCAGGAAATCTTCAATCAATTTTCCCACTCACTACAGAAAACCCTTGATACCATTAAAATGCATCTGCGTACAGAAACCCAGTATCAGTGAAAATGAATCACAACAGCTGTACAGAAAAAAAGATTATGAAGATTAATATCAACAAGTGTTACCAGACATGAGAGTAGACGCAATCGTCAGATTTGGCCTAATGACCAAAATGCCATCAGGTACAATCTTTTCCAAGCAGGAGAGCGATACACCTGTCAATCATCACACTGAGACCCGAACAAAGAAAAGTTTAATGGGCATAATCTCCATAAACGACAACTAATGTGACATTCAATTCGCTATTTGGTGTCAAAATGTTTTTGCCTTTATACAATAGTTCCACTCCCAGTCACACATGTTAATGGAAGATAATACAAAGCATCTATAACTAGTTCGAAGAGCAGAATAATAGTAATTAAACTGCTTCTGTGGACAGGTTTATCAATCATTCAACCATCTTATCACCTTTCTGGCAGACAACAGCCACAAGCTGGCAGTCACTCTCTTATCTCCCTAATCCAGAACTCTTCAGCAGTGTCTCTGTGAAGGCAGCAGGGAATAATTAGTTTACTCCTACACTGATTGGATTAAAAGGCAGGAGTGGGGTTAGACCCCCTGGCCCAACTACACCACAGTCACCAAGTGCTCAGCTTTAATGAAGACCTCAGTTTAAAAGGAAACAAAGAACTCAAGGGTCATTATGTGACCTCAGTTGGCGGGACACTCCCAGATTCACCTTGTATTTTAGAGGCATTACATGCAAATGCACATATTTGTGATTTACAGTGTTTTTTATGGGACAGTTTATTCACACTGATTCAACTCCCCTGCCACACTTCAGGACAGCAGTATTTTATATGACAGCTGACTCAATAGTACTCCACTGTGAGTTAAATGTGAGCCTCTGGAACACACAGTTTGCTTGGCATCACTGGGTTCATGAATGCATCACAGATGTGGTACAAATCAAAACATTTAGCCTCTTCATTTCTCCAAATTTAGCTCTAAACAGAATATTTTTGTCTTCTAAACATGTTCCATAAAAAGACTCTATATGCTTAATGGCAAGTCATAAGCATGTGTCCCATTGCAGCTTTATGGAGACAACTCTAGAAACAGAGTGCCCACACTGCAGTCAACGACTCACAAATGAATACAGAAGCTTGGCTGTCACACAGTGACAGGCCTACGATAGGAGCTGCAGCAGCTACGCTTCAATGGATAAAGACACAATATGACAGGCAAACAAAACTACAACCTGAGCTGACTGAAATAAAATGAAAACCTATTAGAGCCCACTCTGCTGAGAAACAGTGAAACGCAACTCAACCTGTTAAATCACTTAGAGCTCGAATAGACCTGCGCTTATTTTAGAAGAAGGGTGAATATTTCCTCTCCACAGGGGTAAATGTGCTCGAACGTAAGAGCTCACAGTGGGTGACAGCAGCAGAGGCCAGTGTGAAGATGTGGACAGAGTGTTTCCTATTCTGACAGCTGCTTAGCCTCCAGACCGGCCTGTCTGACATGAAGGTGAGCCTCATTTAACTCACAAAAGCCTCTGCCCAGTGTGTGTTACTATAACAGAGGAGCTGAAAAGGAAAAAAAAAAAAAACACAAATGAAAGAAGATTGTAATCACTTGAGTATATGAACAAGAAAAAGGGAGTGGGTTGTGCAGTTAAAAATACAGTCCAAAAACCCATAGCTACTGAGAAGGGATTGTACTGCCCCTGAGCTGCAATGACTTCCTCATTCTTTCGCATTCAACTCCATCCTGTGCTTCACCTCTCGCTTCGGTCTGCTGCTGGAAAGGCTCAGAGTTTGAGCGAGGCAGGAACGAGATGTGCAACTACTATACTGTAGTAACACTTTTGTAATCGCCCTCCTGCTATTGCAAGCATGAGGCTGCATCTATTGCTACAGTGTCTCTGTAAAGGACCTGCATCAGCTTCCAGGAAAACCCAGGATCTCCCAACTGAATCGGGAAACACCCACAGGGAGGGGAGAAACAGCAGGCTGGCTGGAGAGTCTGACATCATTCAAGTGTGTGGGCTTCCATGTTTCTGTGAAGTCTCATATGTATGTGTGTGTGTGTGTGCATGAATAAACAGTGAGTACAGCCTACCTCTCTCTCTCTCTCTCTCTTCTCCCTCACTTACACACACACATTCATACACAACTGTAGTTTTCCTCTAGAGCTTTGGGTAGACATTCATTATTCTGAGTTTCTGCTGCACCACCACACGCAGACTCTGCATTTCACACACCATATAGGAGCAGAGAGATGAGTGGGGGGGGGGCATCGGTCATGGACTGCCAACTAGGAACTACAACCTGCAGACAGCAACCAGCTACAGGCTACATCATTACTGCAGTAACACAGAATTCAGACACCCCATACAAGGTCCGACCATGGGCTACTACTCAATGCAATCCCAACATCTGCTGCGGATACTGAAATAATCCATCACCTTCAAACAGATCGTGGCTCAAGCCATTAGAAAAGCAGCAGCAGCAAAGTTGAAGGACGCAGCAAGAAGAGGGAAAGATTAGGAAGAAGGCAGAGGCATTGTGTGACAGCCAGGCAGGGTGAATGAAGGAAGGCTAGTTACAGTAAACGGCGGGGCAGCGCCAGTGGGGTGTACATGGGCGCTCCACAAAAAAAAAAAAAAAAAACTGCATTGGTAAAAGCCAGATCTTGAAAATAACCCAACAAGAGCCCATATCGGGGAACATATAATGACTCATCCCGTGCCTCACCCCTCCGTTCAGCACAATCTGAAGAAAAGGCATGAACGGAAAAAATCTTGAGGCTAGTTAGCTTTACTTCCTTAGCCAGCACCAGCCACCACAGCAGCCGCTTTCTCTCTCTCTCTCTCTCCCTCTCGCTCTCTCTCTCTCTCTCTCGTCCAGCCTGGACCGACACCTCTCTTCCACCCCGGTACGCACAGCCGTCCTGGGACTCACCGGTCTTATGTGCTGATGGTGTCGCTGTGAAGAGACAACAAGTGCGGGGAGGCTGCCGGCCACCGCTCCGCTGCTCCGGGACAACAGGAGTACTGATCTGCACACTTTCGCAGCCATCTCTGTAGTGGAACCTCGCCGGGAAGGAGACTGCTGCGGGCGGACCGAGACGCACCGAAGGGAAGAGGGAGGGTGGTGGGCGGGGTGCGGGGATGGACTACGGTTTCATACACATGCCCAGTGTTGCACCAGTATGCTTAGATGAAGCACGGGCTAGCCAGTTTGCGGGCTAATTCAGAGGACATGAATGGACTGCATTTAACACATCACTATATATACAACATCCGATTATCATTAATGGGCGCAGAAAAATATTATCATTACACAGTAGCTCACAGGTCCAGTGGGGTTCCATTGCTCTATAGTTAATTACAGAATTAAAGTACAAGTTCATGGTCTATTTATCAGGGGTGCCAAAGATGCGGGTCGCGGGCCAAAACCTGCCCGCCAAAGGATCCAACCCGGCCCACGGGATGAATTTTCAAGGTGCAAAAAGCAGCCATACCTGATTCATTCAGATTCAGAATACTTCATCAATCCCACAAGAAGTAGTGTGGTTACAGCTGCTCTATGCAAGGATAAGAAAAAGTAGAAGGGAAGACATCAATATTACAAGATATATAGGCTATATAAAGCTCTAAACATGCACATACACCTATATAGCTCTAAATATATACATGCCTAAATATACATATAACTTCCCTATTTGTCCAGTCTTGTTTTTGTATGATAGCTTGCTTGCTATTACATTTATATAATCAATTTGGTGTATATACAAACTTTTATAGGCAAAGATTCTGGCTGAGAGAAGTGATCTAATAAAGTATATAGAGCAGGGGTATCAAGCTGATTTCATCTCAGGGGCCACACAATTTGATCTCTAGCGGCCCAAACCTGTAAAATTCCATCATAATAACCTATAAATAAGGGTAGGACTGTAACATGTGAGGAGTTTAACACCACCATTTTCATTCATTAGACTGAAACTCCAAATTCATTCCTGAACCCACAAGGTGGATCGGAAGGTTGCAGATTTTATAAAGAAATGTTTTAACAAAGGAAATGATCTAAAGTGATTCACTATTAAAAATAAAATGTTAAGAATTCATATATATATATATATGCACATTATAAATTTGACTAAGACCCAAACTGCAACAGATATGAGACATATCTACAATTCTTACCAAAGAACAACAGCTGTATTAAATTGCAGAGGAATCACTGCTGCATAATCAGGTGTGCAGGCTATACTGGTTTTTATTATTGATAAGAGAAAGACAAAAATCTTCAGTCAGTCCCAGTAGTAAAAATAATAGGTATATGAGATAAATGTATGCAGATTTGAACTAATACCTTTTGCAAACAACTTTAATGACTCTTTTGGATAGCTTAATTATTTCAACAAATAACATCTTCCCTTTTTAGAATTTCTGCTTTTTGTTATTAGTCAAAAGAACTTTTAGCTATTGAGTACCATCACTTCAAAGATTTCCATTGTTTTAGTGAAGATGCTCATGCTCACTTGAAAGATTTTGATCTAATGAAAGTCTTTCTAAATGTCTCTGTGCTAGACCACATCTTGGCAGACTCTTCATCCATGTGTCTAATATTAGCCTGTCCTTCATTCATTCTTGTGACAACGTCCCCACGGGATCAAATCTAATTGAACTAGTCTTCAATTACTTTTACAAACCACGGGCTACTTCTTTATGTACATTCATTTATATGCATTTCTGTAGCCAAATGGCAGAGTACGAGGGCAAGCAGTCAAGTACAAGGCATTTTGTTTACGTCAGAATCAGTCAACCACATAAATGCAAGTAATACGAGTGGTAATGGGTCCCTTTGGTCAATGAGTGTTAAGGAGACTCCCCGTGCAAGAATGTAACCTGTTCTCCTTACTCTTTGACCAAGCCACTCATATAATAGTGTCTGCCACACCTGTGTTGGTCAAAGGAAACAAGATAACATAGAGTCACTGCTGAATAATTAATTTGCAAGGACAAAACACAGTTTGTAACTTTCTCTGTAGTAATTCACACCCGCATTCCAATGATTCGAGCTTTAGGGAATAAGAAATGCACACATGAGAAAAAATAGTCACAAACTGGGCTGGAATGTTTTGTTTTTGATCTCTCTTGTCTTATGTTTGTTTGTGAAATACAGTAGTAATGTGTTATTGTGCTGAAACTCATCCCAGTGCCTTCAGTGTGTCTTCAGGTGCAGTGCATCAGACTGTGTGGGCGATGCAATTTAAATGCAAATTCACAGGCATGGACAAGGACCTGCTCAAGGCCTCTAGACTGCATTGATTCACAAAGCAAATCTTTGTGTGGTGCCCCATACTACTAACCATTGTCTCATATAAACCTTCAGTGCTGTTGGTGAACCATTACAGTAGGTGTGCACTCATAGTGTGTCAGCAGTATAAACACTGGAAGTTGCAGCTAAGTGAAACATACTTTTATAGGTCAGGAAAGTTCTGTGTAAGACGTTGCATAATTTAGTGAGATCTAGCGATTGTATTTAAGTTTTAAATTAGTTTAATCAGATCACAGTTTGGTCATTCATACACATACACAAATTAGTGCCCAACATCTGTGTGTGTGGATATATTGGAATGTTTGCTCTAAAATTCTGTATTTCTTAGAATAATGTTATTTCATGTAGGCTATTTTTGCGATTGTCACTACAGTATTTGCTCATTAAAGTAGTACTTAGTATAATATGGGGATTGAGGGAAATAACTGAACTGATCTCTGACTCAGGAAGAAGAATGTTTGAAAAGCGACTTAATTATCAAACATAATGCTCTTAACTCAGATTCATCAGCACGACAAACTCAAATGAATTTAGATTTATGCATTTCAAGTATAATCTCTGCTGGTGCTAATCATTTTCACAGTTGACCGCCAACCACAAAGAACTCTTTAAGAAAGAGCTATTAAATACTCTCTTTGAGCCATATCTTAATGTCACAGATGGATGAATTGAATGGAAAATAAAAAAGAGGTGTGTTTGCATGCTTGTGTGCATGTGCGTGCATGTCTTGGTATGACTCAAATGTCTCTTAGCAGCATGAAAGAGACCCTCCCATGGTTCTACCAAAAAGGTTATGCCCACACTAAGTATGTGTGGGTGTGTAACTTTTATTTCATCACACCACCAATCAGGTACTGCATAATGTAAACGCAGACCAAATTAGCCTGCGTAGCCTGCCTTTCTTTTCTTACGTGCTTACAAAGGTCCACATACACTACACAGCAACATGAATGCTGAAATTGG
This sequence comes from Apogon talboti, assembly GCA_037367365.1. Lineage (NCBI taxonomy): Eukaryota > Metazoa > Chordata > Actinopteri > Kurtiformes > Apogonidae > Apogon > Apogon talboti. The sequence goes on from JAPQRQ010000008.1 coordinate 12,170,058, forward strand.
AGCCAGCATTTGTCTGTCGGTCATCACCTGTGCAATCTGTCACCATTATACAGAGATGCAGCTTGTGGATCAAGTTTCACCATAGTTTTCACACTACAGCTGGGACATGTCTTGATTGTACACAAACTGCCGTAGCTGCAGTAAAGCCAGAAGTGTGTTGCTAGAGCTGAAGAGTGAGACACTCTCTTTAAACAACGCACAAGTCACTGTGGTAGCAACAGTGTTGTTATGCAGTAAAAGCAGTTAAACTGAGGACGCTCCTCTGCAGGCTCATCTTATCTCCCGCTCCCCACCTTTCCACTGTCACAATAGTAGCATGGCTTTAATCAGAGTGTTGTTGCAGTTGTTCACATTGCTGTTGCATTGCAACACAAAAGCTGCAATGTACTGTAAAGAGACACATGGCTAGCCCTCTAATGGGACAAGCAAGAGTCACTGAGTAGAAACCTGAGCAGGAGCAAGACATGTAGTTTGTTAAAGGGTTTGGGATACATTACTGTTAACTTATATTTAAAGTTTAACCCCCTGTAGCTTTGCAGATTTCAAGCAGATTTCAGTAACTTGATCTTTCACAGCTATTCCTTGTCAACTTTTTCAGGCATATTATGTGCATATTTTATGGCCTAAATGTCCCATATACATACGGAGAGAGTGTACACAAACACAGTGACCGCAGGCTTATGCTGATCTGATAAGTTGTATGGTGTCAACAGTTTTTATATGTTTTGCATGCAGCATACAAAATGAGCTCTGATTGCAGCCACACTTGTTTGGTCAATGAATTATATTATGTTGTGGACATTTAAGAAATGGAGGCAAAGTTGAAATAGTATATGGGAATGAAAATTACTCATTTGGAACACTATGGACATAATACCATGCTGAGGTTGTTCTTGTTAAGCAGGCCCCATTGTCCTATTACTCAATCATAATGTTGGAGAAAAGAAAACCGTATTCTACTCTTACACCAAGTTTAGTAATTTTGTGTACCTGCTGAGAGCCAAACAAACTGATAAAGAGACATGGGTGAAAGCTTAATGTCCTTGGCGAAGATAAGTGCAATGATCAATGATTACATTTTATTTTGTTATTATAATATGCTTGCGCTGGAGGGCACAGGAGATTAAAATGAGGGTGGGAGAAAGGTGAGAAAAAGAAAGAGATAGAAGGCATGGAGGTTCAGGGATGATGAAGTATAAAATTGCAGGATGGTGCACCACAGGGTAATGGCATTGGCAACACAATGTTTAGATTAGCACAGATAATGATAATGATAATGACATGCAACAAAAGTGTGCTGGTGTGAATAGTTGCTGCAATCTCATGAACCTGGAAATTAAAATAATCACCTCTGTTTATTTGCATCTATAGTGTAGCATATTGACTTCTAAACATTCAGAGAACTGGTGATGCCTATTGAACTCAGTGACCACAGATTTATTAGTTATGAGTGCTCAGGTTCTGGTCCCACCCATTAGGACAGTATTTCATTCATAAATGCATTAAATCATATTTTGTATCATCAAGGTGGGGGGACATTTGGCTCAATTGTCACTAATTTATAGCTTATGAATCATTCAAAAGCTATTAATGCCCCTTACATTATGCACTGTATTCAACAAAATGTCACAAGAATTTGGTTATCTGATGCAGTAATTTAATACTGAATCTATATTCTGGAGTTTAATTTAGAAAAGGCCATCTACCAAATCCAGATGGTGGTAAACAGTCAGATACTTGCTGAAGCAAATGGAGAATTCACACTGAGCCCTGTGGCTGTTTTGGACATGCTCCCTCCTGCCTTTGAAAAACAAAAAAATTAATATCCTGGTATGAGCGCAATAATTTCTAACATAACAGTGTAAGAGAAATGCAGGTCTTAACCAGTCTTTCTTCAGTTTTTGTGAGGCTACAGCATAGGTCACTTTACTCTCTTTCAAAGAAACATAAAACCTCCACATTAAATTGGCCATTAGAAATTTCACCACAACTATCTTCTGTCTCCTATATGTCTGTTTGTCTGTTACTATGCTTTCCCAAGGACTGGCATATTATTAGGCTATATGAATATTTACAGTATTTGACCAGCTGATGAAAGGCATACTCATTCCATCCCCTAATTTGTGAGTGATTTATGGTTTCTGTAGTGATTAAATGTTGATCAATCTCCTGTATTGAACAATCTCTGTCACTGTAAGGTCATTGCAATGAGTGTTTCCTGAGTATTGCTCAGTCTTCAGTGACTTTCTATATCTGCTAACAAAGAAATGTAAAAATGTTTGCATTTTTCATATGTCCCGTTGTGTCCAGTCCAATCTGCACTCATACAATAAATTTTGACTAACATTTGTATTTCATCATTATTGATGTATTTTCACTGGCAGACATTTTCCCACACTTTTACTTCATGTGACAGGTAGTGTAAGCGCAACCTGCAATCTATGAACAATCCCAATATAGTTCCCAAGCGTCTCTCCTCAAATTATGTATTCAGCCCAGCAAGCATGTATTCAAGGTAACAATTATAACTGGAAAAGAGTGAAGAGCCAAGTAATTTAGCTTAGATGCATTTCTATGCCAAAGCTGGAGGCAAAAGTGACTGACAGGAGAGAGCTACAGTGTCTCCCTCTTTAATTTAGATGTTAAAATGAATTGTTTTTTAAATCAGATGCTCTAAACTCAGAGTAGTCAACTATTGAATGAAAACTCATCACTTAGCACATTTAAACAATAGCAAAGCCATCTGTTAATCTTACAGCCTGCAAAGTGAAGACATAGTATATTATCAATTAAATTTAATTTAATGTGTTTTTGTATATTCTTGGATGTGTAGGTGTGAAATTTGTTCACACTGGCCATCTTTACTTTAGTTCATCACTAATTAATTTCGAACAAATATTATTAATACTGAAGCTTGAGTGTGTAAGTGGCATTGTCCTAGAGCTGCAGGATGTGGAGCTGCTTTGAAATCCAATATAATTTTATACACAGGGACACCAGATAAAGTTCAGGAAAAATTTTATTTTAACTTTTTGAACTTCCCCCCTAATGTTTCATATTTGGTAAGATAAAAGCTATTTTTATATTTACTGAGGAAATCACATGGGAAGATGTTAAGATAATGAGTAATAACCACATGATAGTACAGTATAATATATTAGAAACATTATAAAATATGAAAGGTATATAAGGTATTATCATATATAAGGTCAGGTATGCATGGGGAGGAAGAAGAAGAAGAAGGAGAAGAAGAAGAAGAAGAAGGAGAAGAAGAAGAAGAAGAAGAAGAAAAGGGAGAAGAAGAAGAAGAAAAAGTAAAGGAAGAAGAAGAAGAAAAGGGAGAAGAAGAAGAAGAAAAGGGAGAAGAAGAAGAAGAAGAAGAAGAAGAAGAAGAAGAAGAAGAAGAAGAAGAAGAAGAAGAAGAAGAAGAAGAAGAAGAAAAGGGAGAAGAAGAAGAAAATCCAGTCAGCCTCCATTTAATGTTTTTAGGGTTTGCATGATCTGCGGCATTGAAGTGGTGGGGCCCAAAGTGATATTTTTTCACAGGCCCCAAATCCCTGGAGGCCCCCCCTGCAGGTGTGTAAAACTGGTTATGATACTCAGTGTGAAAAAAAATCTTCAAAAAAAATTTGCAAATATCTGACTTTGAGAGAAATGTAACAGTGTAAAAGTACAACTACATTTACTTCTGATATATACTGGAGTAAATATATAAAGATTTTTTTTTTTTATTGGCCAACTTTACCAATAGCCTGTCTCTGCATCTCCATGGTGATTTATAGTAGAAAGGTCTAAACTCTGCACTTCTTTCCAGGGAACTACGTGATGAAATGCGTGTCGTGAAAACCGGTGAAATATAGTATGTATAAGTAAACAATGTGCCGTGTCTTTTCAGAGTACCACCATTCCGGCTGTGGTGGTTGGACTGAGCCTGTGTGGAGTGAACGGGGCGGGGTGCGGTGGGTCGTCCCAGCCCACAGTCCGTCCGCACGGTTACTGGAGAACACGGAACTGTTTACACTGCGCTCCTTCTCTGCAGAGAGGGCTAGACTCAATCTGGGACGCCGACGACATTATCACGTCGGTCTGACAAGGGTTTGCTTTACCGTTAATGTAAGTAGCGTTAACATGTCACTTACTACCTACGACAGCTTTCTGTAACGTCAATAACGTTAGCATTTTCCAGAGCTATCACATCCATCCATATCAGCGTAACTGTTAGCCTGCTAGCTAGCCAGTGTTAGCTAGCTACCTTAAGAAATTGTGACTGACATGCCTGAATTAGCCACAGAAACAACTCGTACCGAATACAGACAGTGAATAGTTATTATACAGTTTATTCCACATATGTTCTATATATAAAAGGCTCGTAAAATGTCATTAAATCAATGTGTAGTTCTGGCTAACAACAAAGCAGTGGTCCTTGTGCATCACGGGGACGTTTTTGGTTTTCCATGGCTTCTGTTAAGAGACTTTTCCATTATATTACCCTCTTATAAAAGGGTTAACCACAACATTATGCAGCATACCTAATCATTAATACTTATCTAATGCTTGATTTCAGATAGACAGAGAACTGTAATTAATAGTAAATTGTAGTCTTATTAATGAGGAGTATGTAATCTTGACTAGCCTTGATATCACAACACCAACCATACTACATCTAAAACATTGGATTAAATAGATATGTATTGCAATTTTTTTTTGCACAGGATAATGACTTCTGATGGATGGGAATGTTACCACTAAGTAAATTTGTCCCCATTTTCCTTAGATAGCTTGTAAACATTGCAAGTGGGCCCATGGGGGTCTTTAGGCCCTAATTTAGGAGATCATTGCACTCAATCTGTTTTACAGCTTTATCTAAATGAGAGTAGGGGCCTAATCTCTTTCTTGACATCTCCAAGAGTGTTCAGTCTTAACACCTGCGTTGATACTGTATACTGCAAGACTTTGGCTCTCTTGTGAGTCAACTTACTAACTAGTGTTACTTGTTGTGTTTTGGCTGTACCTTCAGTGTTTAGTCTGTTGTACTCTTGAGTGACAGTTTAAAGGAGAAGTTAAGCAAAATCTCGAAAAAAAATGCTTGTCTTCTTGAAAAACCTAATAATGAGACAAGAAGGTGTTTCGAGTCCTAAACAAGACCCCCTGAGAGACCTAAAGTAACACACTGCCAATGTTTATAGTGGGTAAAAATACAACTTTTAGTGCCTCTGTTAAGGTGACATTGTTCCCCTTTGTGTCTGTTGTTTTTTATCGGGGACAAGTCCTGCTCATAGTCACACAATATAAACAAACACTTATGTTCCTCCTGTGGCCAACACATCATCTCAGTGGCAGCTCTTTGCTTTGTTCACATTTAAAAACACTGGGTGTGGATTGTGCTGTTGGACTGGTTTAAACAATTAATATATTTATGTCTTTAGTACTTCTTGGTTTTCTTTGGAAGGATGCAGGCTAAGAGAACCATATGTCAAATAAGTTTTAGTGAGGGCACAATTGGATTTCAACTTAAGGGATTTTTGCAGAAGTTACCATGGTTGAAGACCAATCGTCTGAAACTTTTTCAACAACCATTTGTGTTACTTCATTGATGACATAATATTTGAAGCCTTCATCATATTGTCTGCTGGATGGCATTTTAATGTCAGCTGAATTTTTAAGATTTTATAGTTTTAAGATGTTTTATGTAGACCAAATGTGCATTGTGGCCTATTGCAACTGAAAAATACATTCAGACCAAAATAAGCAAGATTGCAGTATACTCATGATTGACTTCCTGTGTTATTCATTTGTAATAAAGCTTGGCAGTTTTCTTTATTTAGTTATGTAATTAACCTTCATTTTCACCAGGAAGTCCCTATTGAAATGATAATGCTTATTAACATGATTTTAAGTTTTGTTTTGTTTTTTTTTTACTTTTGGCTTCATGTTATTTACACTGTTATTTACAAGATTGATTGATTGATTGATTGATGTTATTTACACAGTCATATAAAACACATACAATATTTCAGTGTGTGGTGGTTGA
>JAPQRQ010000008.1:12176188-12188468 GCA_037367365.1 Apogon talboti
TGTTTTGTTTTTTTTTTACTTTTGGCTTCATGTTATTTACACTGTTATTTACAAGATTGATTGATTGATTGATTGATTGATTGATGTTATTTACACAGTCATATAAAACACATACAATATTTCAGTGTGTGGTGGTTGATTTAATTTTATTCATTTAAGTATTTCATGTTTTTTTTGTTTTTCTTGAATGTTCTAGATTTATGAAATGTTGCTGGGAATGTGTTTGTCATGTTCTCGCCATAAAAAAAATAACCACCTAGTTTCTTTCACTCAGGAAAAGGAGCTCAGCCAACTGGAAAGAAATATGATTTGACATTTATCATGACATTTGTGGCCATATTGGCCAGCCCTAATTTGGATGAAATTGCAGTGAATGCTGAGAAGCTCCAGTGCAGTTAGACTCATTCCTTGATACAGCATGGTAGTTCATAAATCCTCCTAAGCTGATGGACATTATTGATCCCACTTTGAGTTTCCATTTGTATATACATTTCTAATTATAAATTTCTCTGCTAAGGTGAAAGTGAAGCGTAAAGATGAGGTATGGTGTGGATTCCGCCTTTTCAGTCAAAAAATATTTCATGTTCCCCATGTCAATTCCTGACCAGACGTGTGACAGTTTGAGGTCAAAAAAGAGAGTAGGTGTGTCTAAGCAGTAAAAATCTATTTTTTGTACAGGTTCCAGTCCCTTCAACTGAGGATTTAATAGATCATGGGCACCACTCACTTTGAAAATGATTAATTTCAACAGTGTAGACATATTTCAAAGGCCCATGTCGACATTTATTACTCCAACCTAAATGGGGGGTGTTCAGCTGGCTGCTTTAAGTCAAACACATTCTGCTTGTCCTTTTGCATTTATACATTTGGAATGAAACTAATTTCTGCTGTGTCCTTGGTCTCTGAAGTTGGCATTGGCTGTTTTGTTTCATTCATTTGGTTGAATTTGTAACAAAATATTGACAGGTGGCAGCTTTGGGCCTTGATGGGGTGAACTGCTCTGTGCTTTACTTTGAAAAGTGCACACACAGGAGCTACAGATACACACCAGTAACTCCATGCTTAATTGTTAATCATCTTTCCGTGACACTAATGAATTAAGCAACAGTGTGCTCAGAAATGAAGTTCTGGAGCTTAGCTGCAATGACGGCAATTATTTTTATCCTTGCTTTTGTCTTTCTGTTGTTTATTAATTGGGGTGGGTGAGGATTGCAGACCATTTATACAGGTCAACAGCTGATGCATGAATGCCGGCTTCATACTGCCACCATTGCAGTATGAAGACAGCTCCCAAGAGGAAACTCTTATTGTTGTCAGCTCTGTCTCTTGAGAAGTCTGTTAATTACTTGAAGGCACATTCACCAAATCCTTACTTAAGGTTTCCCAGAGTTAAGAGAGCTGTTAAGGATGTTTTCAGCACTGTGGAAGCTGCATACCAACTTCTTTATAAAATTCATATAGTTTAGTTTTAACTTTTCGGATGTTCTCTTTTTGTGTAGGGCAAGGCCATGTCAGTCAGCCTTGAGCAGCTAAACAACCTGTCCTCAATATATTGTAGATACTAAGGGATAGCTGTTGTAGTGGAAATAGTATTAACAAGTTTCTACTGGTTGATACATTTCTGCTGTTGTATAGTATCTAACCTCTGTGTGTGTGTGTGCGTGTGCACGTGCGTGTGTGTGTGTCTGGGGATTCACACAAAATCCAGAAAGAGCTGACTGCTGCAGTTAGGCATACTTATGTATTTTTGGTCAAGGAACAGACTAGCGAAAACGACAAGTTGATAGGACCAGTATTTTGGGAGATACTAGTAGTTTTGGAATACAATAACCTTACAATCACATTGCTATGGCCAAAATGCTTTGGTGGTGACTGCTGGACAAATGTGGTACAGCATGCACCAATACACAACACTATAAAAACCACCACATCTAGAACCCGTGGATCCTCATTGGTCAACGCGCTAGTGCACCATATATTGCCCGTTCCTACTCAGGGGCGAAATTAATTTTAAGAAAGAGTTTTCATCTGTTTCCATTGATTTAACCATGTCCCTTTTCTCTATGCAGAATGTTCCGCTTGCGGGCATTGTCCGCAGCTACTGTCGGACTGGTGCAGCTGTCCCGCCGCTACCATAGTGGGGCAGTGCGAGGGTCTGGCAAACGGAGGCTGATGCTGGCAGCCCTGGCTGGAGTCACTGGTGTGTCTGCCAGTGCAGGACTGCTCTGGAAAAGGTATTATAGTTCAGTTTAAAAAACATTCACTTGTTCCATCCTTATTTTTTCAACAGATGAAAAGTAATTACAATTTATCAAATGTGTTTTTCCAAATATAAAAAGAAATACTGAAACAAATACTGGTGCATTATCACTCAGCAGAAGGGGTTACTAGTGTGGCCTCACATGACTTGGTTAGAATAACTGTGTATCTACATACCCTGAGCTTTAGGCTTCACTGTCACTTGTGAACATTAGTAAATTATTTAGCCTAGGTTTGTGTTAAGTAGTCTACTGTTTGTTTGTGGTGCAGAATTTGACTTATGAGCTCATGCTAAATTTGATTCCCTCACATGCAACTCAAATGAAACTGCGTTGAGAATTTACTTACCTGCATTTACGTTGACATTTATCCAGCCACCACCCTCAAGGCGTCACATTGTTTTCTTATGGCTATTCATTACTAAGTGCCGGGTGTTTAGTTAAGAAAAAAAACTTATAAAGGGAGCTGACATGAGAGTTCTAAGGGAACAGGATGACTGTGCTGCTGGAGGCAGAGTGATGGATGATGCCTTAGGGCATTGGAGACTGATGGGACGAGACTGTTCCAGGCCTTCACCCCAGCTTCATTCTAGTTGTGTCCCATTAAACTGAATTATTCAGCCTGCCTCAGACAGACCCGGCTATTTATTACTATCATTATTATTATTATTCCTATCCTCAGTTTAGAAATAAAATGATCAAGTTTGAGTTTGCCATGGAAAGCCTTTCATCGATGCACAGACAAGCTAAATACAGTGCAGTGAATAATATCCTCAGTCTCTTCTTTTTTGATTTTTTTAGCATTGCAGGTATAGAACATACTCGGCAACAAAATGTATTCAGATATACTGATTGTGTTTGTAGTGTCTTCTTAGCAGATGACACAGAAATCTGTAATTTATTATTTTGTCGAAAACTAGAGCATATGCAGATGCAGGGCCTTCTGTTCAACACTCCGAGCAAGGAACAGAAGACGCCGAATTTGTGAGGGATGCAGACTCTGAGACAGAGTCAGAAAAATCTGTAGAGGCCAGCAGTGGAGATGAAGAATCAAAGGATGAAGGTGGTGATGGAAAGAAAAAGAAGCCTCGCTCTGGATTCCGTGACCGCAAGGTAATCGATAAACAATAAACATTCATGCATTCAGTTTCCTGTTTAATTCACCTGAAGAATGGTGTTTTCAGAGCTCTTGCAATCAATGTCCAATATGCAAACTGCAGTGTATTTTGGCAGAATATTTTACAGAGATGCACATAGGTAATCAGCAGGCACTTGTTCTGCCGTGAACAAGAGAAATATACCACCCATAAGATTTTATTGCTGTTAATTAGGCAGCAAATGAGAAAGGAGAAGCAGAAGAAGAACAAAGAGCGTTTGATGCCAAATAAACACAGTCTCTAGTTCAGAATATTATTGCGGGAGAAACAAGGAGAAGGAGGGAGAGACGGCCACTGTAGATGCCATCCTTTATGAACTAAACAGAATACAGTGGTATAGCTGTCTTTTGTGTGTAGATATTAAAACTGCAGTCACTCATTCCTCAGCATCTGCAGTAGGTGTCTTGAGAGGTAAGAGTTTTAGTGAATCACAGCTTCACAGGATTTAATAATGTGTTGGTTATGATAGGTTGTTTGTGCCAACTCACTCAGTATGTCACATTAAAGGTTTAGGTTTAATAAAGCATGCTATGTGAAGTAAATTCTGTGTCCGTGTATTGCATCATTCCTCCAGACAGTACTTAAAAGACCTATTTTAATGCCGTTTTAGAGGGCACATGGTGGGAAATACTAATAACACGAACCCACTAAGACTAGACGATTGACTGCTTTCACAGTGCCAGCACTTAAGTTTGCCTTCATGTCGGCAAAACAAGGAAACAAGGAATACTGCATTTCCTTCAAATATCGCTTGAATTAGGAGAAGCTCATTTTAACCTTCACCCTGCTGTCTTAACAGCAAAAATGTATCTTGGATGATATGAAGATCGAAATAGTTGTTGAAACTGTAAAAAAAAAATTAATGATGTTTCTGACTTGCTACTTACACACCAGCATCTGGAACTTCACCTTTCTTTATAGCATCCGCCTGGAAGAGGATGGGGAAAACTGTGGCTTCACCAATTGATGTTTCAACTCCTGCCAGTCAGAGCTGGAGCAGATAAATACCTCTGAATACTTCAGAACTATCTGATCTGCGACTGGGTGCTAATTTTACCTGATTGTTCCTTCAACACAGAAGACAAAAGCCAGATGTTGGCAGATACTGTGTCTTCGAAATGAATTTTGAGTTTCCTCTTCCTTCCATGTGTCTATCATCATCTGAAATGTAGTGAGAGTATTTAAAATTCAGACATGCCACCGTCTTTTATAGTGGTTCTCTACACCTTTCTCAGATGTTGCACAACAGCCTTTGAAAATATGGAGAAAAAATTCATAAATTACCGGTATGACTTAGATTTCACCTTCTTGTTTATGCACTCCACGTTTGTAATGGAAAGAAGGGACACACATTTCTGTGAGCTCTAAAGAACAGGCTTCAGTTTTCATCAGACTGGGAGATACTGAACTCAGCAGCCTGTAAATCTGAGGAGATGAGAGATGAGAGCCAGAAAGAGATGACAACATATCCTGGTCTTACTGTTACTAAGGCTCACTGGATTTCCCACACAACTGTCCTGTAACCTCTGATCCATATGGTTACCTCTACAGGGAACATGCTCTTAGAGGTTTCCCTGAAGACCAATAAGGTTCCGCTAACGAGAAGTAACCAACTCTGAAGCATGTAATTGTAGTTTTAGACTCAAAAAGAGAAGCTAGTGGGCTCTTGTCTCTTTCTATTACCAATTTAGATATAAAGTGGATAACATTTTTAGAAAGTTTAAGCTGTAAATTGTATATTACCTTATCTGTTGGGAGTTTGTATAGTGTATACGATCACTCACTATCAGATAAAGTCACCTCTTGTGTTCATTACAGCTCAACTCCCAAACAGACTCAGCTCCATCAGTTTCACAGCTACACTTTTTGTGTTTGAAACTTTCTGCTGGAAAGTGGATGTGACTGGCAAGGAAAACACTGACATGGGTAATGGGTATATAACAAGAGCTGAATGAATTCATACTTCTATTTCCCCAAACGCTGAGCTACAGTATGTCAATAATGCCAATATGACGCTGCATATTGTTCTTATTTACGGTTGTCAGTGCACAGCAGTGATAGTTCTGTAGTCTTCCTTCACATTAACCTGTCAGTCACACCACTCCTGAAAACACTTTATTTCCAGCTGAGTCAAGAGGTTAATACACCACACCATCAAGACTGACAGCTTGTTTTCCTACTACTTCCTTGTCTATTCTAGTCACTCCTTCCCCTTTGCACTGTAACAACTCTCACTTAGATTTTTGTGTCTTGGAAAGCTGTGGTGTAGAATAGTGGTGGTTATTTTATGTCGTTGTATATCATAAAGTTCTCGCGGTGTGTGAAAGTTTGCGTATGAATTGTACCTCTGGTCTGGTTTGCAGGTGATGGAGTATGAGAACAGGATAAGAGCCTACTCAACTCCGGACAAGATTTTCCGCTACTTTGCTACACTGAAGGTCATTGGTGAGCATGGAGACGCTGAGGTTTACATGACGCCTCAGGACTTCATACGCTCCATCACACCTAATGAGAAACAGCCAGAGAGTGAGTCCTCATCCTTTTCCCCTCCTGTTGCTTCATCTTTATTTGTAGTATGTGCTTTGTAACTAGGGCTGAGTGACATAGTCAAGAAAAATTATATCTTGAGTTTTCGCTAATAAAACTATTACTATTATTATTGTTATAACTATTAAAGTATTTGTTGAAATAAATTCAGTTAAATAAGTGAATGTGGGAGTGAATGGTTGTTCATCTGCGTATGTATACTTTATTTACCAAAATTCAAGATATAATTTTTGTTGGCTATATCACCCAGCCCTATTTGCAATGAAAGTACTACAACAAAAAAACTTCAATTTGTAATTTTTACTGTGCAAGAAATGTCTTCAGAGAAAGAACTAAAAAATAACTCAATCTTAAGTCAGTATATCTCCCAGCCCTACATGCTTCTCTCACTGGCACGCTACTTCTTGCTTCTGCTCTGTTTTTCGCATGTTTTTCCTCTCTGGTGATGTAGACTGTACAGACTGTTTTCACTGCTAATATTTATCGATGGAACAGTTTTGGTACCATCTCTGGCATATTTATCGTGTTTCGTCTATTTTATTAGGTGTGTGTTATTCTGTTCAGTAAGTGTTCTTTTTTTAACAGCTGTGTGCTCATGGAATTTGCCTTTTTTTAATCACTGATGAGGTTTCTTTATTAAAATTCATTTTTGTAGTCTCAAAGTCTGGCACCTTAGTATGTATCACAGTAAAAGCACACTCTTAATTAGCAGTGCTGGGCTCATATTAGTCCAGCGACACAGCTGTGCTACAGGAGCACTTAGCAAATGCCTGGCAGTTCAGTCGTCTGGTGGATACTGATCCCCTCGCCACCCTGATGTTCACAAGTATAGAAGGATGCTGTGAGGGAGGGGGGCTGACGGGGCTGTCCGGTCACACAGAGCTGAAGAAATCACCACACAGCAGTTGGTGTATCAATTAACAGGTTCAAACCAGAACAGATCTCAGGCGTCACACATGGACCCAGTGAGAGATATTTGATCTTCAGCCATGGGAGGGAGAGGGAGGCTTAACTTGGCATTGGTGTGTTACAGTGCTTCTCATGTCTTTATTTGTCTTCATATGGCTTGTGAAATGCACCAACTCTTGATTAAATATCTATAACATTTTATTTACAGGCTTGCAGTGTGAATTCATGAGCGTTCATCCACAACACAGGACAACATAGCCAGCACTTAGCACTTAATAAGGACTTAGCTGTGCATGTCATGTCTGCATCACCTTTCCTGTTACCTCAACACTTCCATCCATTAACTGTTCCCATGACTTATCTTGGCTTGGTCTCTGCTGGACTTCCATTCTCAGACCTACCACTTTCCCTCCCCGCCTTCTGATTCCAAAGCTCTGCTTTTCCGTCGCCTTTCTGTTACTCTAAACTGGAATTAAAGTCAGGATCCGTTGAGTGTTGTTTGATAAAGAAATGTGCAGCAGCACTAATTAAAACCCAAAAGAAACAGAAGTCTATTTCATGCTCGGTGCTGTCTTTCTCATTTTCCAAATTTATGCCACAGTGATGTTAACAAGCATGGTCAATTTTGATTATAATGAGATCACTAATTTCTTAAGACACACTGATAAATTAGTCTACTGTTGTCCTTTTAATCCTCTGAAGATTTAACCACCCGGACATGATGAATAACCAGTTCAGTAAAAGATATTTGACATGGTTTAGTTCTCTTCTTATTCAGACCCTGTCCACATTAAGATAGATATTTTGCAAGGGTGAGCATATCCCCATACATTTTGTCCTCTCAGTTACAGGCAAACAGTATTTTAGATCATTCAGACATGGATTTACAAAAAAACTCTTAGGAAGGGAAGGTTTTCTCCAGCTTCAGTTTATGTATATCTTCGTGGACATGAAAAATGGAAACAGTGCTGTCACGCGTGCCTAATGTTGCTTTGTGTGCAACAACAAAGGCAGATATATCCTAGTTTCTTTATGTTTAGCTGCTCTTATCAGTTACACATCCATAACTTAATTTGACATTTTCCAAATTAGGCAGTCAACAAAATAATATAAATTTACAGGTTCTTTCCAGTGTTTATATCAGATTTGATCTTTAAAAACTTTACGAGTCAACTTTAGACAACAGAACTCTGTATTGTATTTATACTTCCAATGCCTTTGACACGAGGTAGATCTTACTGTGTCATTATTTGGTGTACAGACGCTGGCTTTGTATTGGAGATCCATCCTCTGAAATGAAAAGCATTGTCAATAGTGGTGAGTGACGTGAAATAACAGGAGGACTAGTGACTTCATGATATGTGGTCCGTTTGCTTTATTCCTGGTTGACAAAATTATCCTAATTCAAATTAAATGTGAATACAACGTCGATCAACAGCTGCTACATGCTATTTACTTATTCCAGCAGAACAGTGGAGGGTGGTGTGCTGTTTGCAGAGGTCATGCTGGTGATTAGGTTTTCTGTAATGCAGATGAAGCCCACTGTAAATAAAATGATGACATTGACTTTATTATTGTTTGATTTAGTGGTATATACCCTGATTACTGCTAACAAAGTTAATCCTATTTGAGACTGATCCAGCAGGTCATGGTATGACTACGCTGATATCAAGGGTTTGTGTTACTAGTATTATACCATTATCAAAAGAAGAAAACTGCTGATTTACAAAAGAGAAAACTCATCTCAAACCTTTTTTTTTTAAGTTTGGAAGAATTGCCTGGTGTGGCAAAAAATGTCCCTTTTCTAGTTTGGAGAAGAAAAGAGAAAAAGGCCAGTAATTACATACTTGTGTGTATAGAACTGGATGGACACTGAATTTAATGAATTTGCATAGAAATAGATGACATGGAAATAATCGTGTAATGAGATCAGTGCACAATGAGAACATGCCACAATTCTTTTCTCCACATTTTTTGGCCATTTTATGTTAATAATAGAAATTCAACCCTTAGGCAACCAAGGAGTCCGGAACACTGATCCTCACTTTTCATTCCCTCATTTCCAGCCATTTGCTGTTTATGTGTAGTTTATCAGCATCACTTTCTTGTAATGAACCCAGGGACCTACCATGTATTTACATATAAATACCTCCCATTTTCCCTGTTTTCATTGTATTGTGGACGTGAATCCAACAAATGAATGCTTGTTGAGAATTGTTTTATAAATAATGATAAAAAGAGTTGTGGCTGAATGCTAATGATTGTTTATTAAAGAATTGGCAAACAGGAAATGTGTTGCTAATGACTACTATTAATCTTTAGAACATGTCAGTGATTAGCAGAGATGCAGTAATGAGTCTAAGTAAATACATTTGCTCTATTCATGCCAGGCATAAATCTTGATACCCCTGCTGTGTGACTTGTCTGCGTCACATCTCACTTGTTGTAATAGTTATCTCTTAATTCCCAAATTTGTGGTTTATTGGTCCTTTCTTATGGTGTTTTTCAGACCTCGGCCTGGATCAGTTCATTGTGAAACGCTATGATGGCAAGGTAAGAAACGGATATCTTGAACAACCTTAATTACGAAACAAGCAGGAGACCAGTTAAATATTATGAACAGACATTTGAATCAATTAGTCTTTTAGGAATGGTTTGTCACTGGTTCATCAGTATGATTAAAAGTAAGTGATGATGCAGTTCTTAAATACAATTAAATTCTCCTAATGGCACTATGTTGCATTTTCCTAGAAAGTTGTACTTGAGTAGCAGATTTAATTATTATGAATCGTTATAATTCCCACTGCACAGTTTCTCAGTCCAACAGAGGGGTTTATTCTTCTGAATGGGTTAAGCAAGGAGTGACTTAGAGGATCAGTTTATCTAAAATCCAAAAATTATGCATGAAAAGACAAATATAAAAATATTCCAGTTATTCCTGTTTGCTCTGTTGTGTCTGGCCAAGCAGATAAATGTGATTTTACATGCTAGAGTCTTGTGTTATCTAAACCTTCACCAATGCAGCAGTGTCGCAGTAGATGAAAAAAAAAAAGATGAAAAAAAGGAAAGTCAACCGTAACACAATTTTCTACAAATAAAATCTCTGAACTGTAGGTTTCACATGTCAGTATTTTTTTGATGTGGGTTACTTTCTTCAGTAAAAGTAGTTCTTAGTGAAAACCTTTCCTCAATTATATATATACTCCGGTGTTTCTGAATAAATAGAAAAATATATCATCTTTTCATAAAGAGAGGAAAAAGATTAAGCAAATGACCCGGTACATGATAATTAGACTTTATAACCCCTGGAAAACTGTACAGGTTTTTTGTTACAAAGTTAGGTTTTAAAATATTCATACACAGAGATGGAATTATAAGTGAGGCTAAAAACTGTGGATAATATTTCACAGGAAATATGTTAATTAACACATGAATCTTAGCCTAAATGAAAATATAATACGTATTTGACAATATTATTATCTCTGAACTAAAATAATCCGTGTCATATGACAGGTTAGATTAAGTTTATAACTTTCCTTTTTTAATAATTCAAACTAATAACCATAGTATTATCTAAACTTTCTTGAATGACACTGACTAAAACTACAGTGATGCATAATTTAAAGTTATATCTCAGTCACTGAAATAAACAAATGCCCACCAGGGACAATGGGTTCTTAAAAGATGGTCTGTGTAAAATATTCATTTCGCAAAGTGTGAACGATTCATAAAATATAATACTTTCAGAAAGCCACAGGGAGGTTAACTATAGTTTTTAGGCTAATTTTGTTTTTTGTATTTCCCATATTCATGTTTATCTGTGTCACTTTTTGATATTTTCATTGCAGGAACAAGTTTTCTAGGTAAAAAAAAGTGAATGATGAACACTGAAAAATGTTGTGTGTCTCCTCCCTTAAAAGTTGAACAGAAGTGGTTTTGTTTTTAACAAGTCACATACTGTTCACTATATTTGTTTATATATGTTGTCCTTTTGTCTTTGCTTTACTATTTTGTCTGTCTATAAATTATCAGCTCATTTTACATTTTACATAAGATCGAGCTCATAGAAAGTTTTAAAGTTTTTAATAATAGTGTGTAATCCATGTAGTAATCACTGAAGAAGACCTTCATTTTAGTTCATCTTAGTTTAGAAAAGCCTGCAGCCCCATGTTTAATTATTAAGAAGGACATGTACAAAGTGGGTTTGCTCAGTCCATAATGACCTCTTTAAAGACAGTAACAGCAGGTGAACTTTGGTCAGGCCAGCACCTCGTGGCCCTAGTTAGACTTCAGGTGCTAGTTTCTCAGCGTGGTTCACAGTCATGAAGATAGAAGACATCAATGTAAATCACCCACATCATTATTATTTTCATTACTGCTTTCCTTGATATTGATTTGTGACCACTACTGTCCTCTCGCTGATCCCAGGGAGCAACTCCCACACCCAGTAGCCAGCCACGCTCATTCATTTAATATCACCTAATCATTAATGTGCTGATTGTAGTTTCTAACCTCATTACAGCACCCATCAGCCTCTAGGCAGGAGTAAGATGAATAAGTCTCCACCCCAACGACATTTTGAAGTCAGTCTAATGAAATCAAGCCAATAAAACTAAGGAGAGAATGTTTTTTGCTCTTTTTGTCATGATTTTTTGCTCCTTACACAATTAGGTGGTGCTTTTCTTCAACCATGCTTTTATTAAACCATATTAAAAACATGCGTAACAAACATCTTTAGTCATGTGATAACAATAGGGATCCACTGAATACTTGTGTCCAGTTGTCAGAATCTATAATTATTAGTATTGTATATTTTTTTAATCTGATATCAGAATAAATTAATTAATTAAATCTCTATGTGTGGTCAAGAGCTCATAGTACTCTCTGGAGGGTCACACACTATTAATATTCATATACTTGTCATTTTAATCTATTTTATCTTGCTCCATTACAGTTCGTTCTTTCTTATTATAGCCCTATTAGTCATCTCTGAAGAACTTTGAACTGTACTAAACTGTATGAAAGATGAGATATGAGTAAAGTGTGATTGATTAATTGAAATATGTATTTACTCAAGTTCTTACAGCACCTGACAGTGGACAGTAGATTTGTCTCTATTCACAGTTGACACCCCCCCACCCCACCCCAAAAGACAATAACTGGAAGAGGATATGAAAGTCTGTGCTTCCCAAAATCAAAACTAAACAGTACATAGATGACTCTTGTCTGATTATGTAAAGGTCATCCCTCTCTTCAAGCGCCTTGCTCCTTTATTTGCCGGCCAAATTGTCCAAGCAAATCTCTGGGTGCGTGGTTTTCTCTGATGCTGTATTTAGCTTTGGTTGTCTCATGAGATTTTACTGCCGTGGCCCGGGTTAGCCTGAGAGCCCTCCCTTACACGCTCTGCCC
>JAPQRQ010000008.1:12188501-12206882 GCA_037367365.1 Apogon talboti
CTGCTCATTGGCTTCATTGGCACCCATAGCTAGCTGGAGCAGAAAAAAACACCCCAATGTGTCCTGCCAAGAAGACATAAAATCTAGTTCACACGAAACTAAACACTTCAATGAATTAAACCTATGTGAGATGACCACAACACCTATTCAACCGCAATATGTGTAGCGTCAGTAAATCATTTGATGGAGGGACTGGAGGGTGTTGTGAAGCAGAAGAGGAGGGTTTTCCAGCAGGATGGTCGGTGTTACAACACAATGTAGGCTGAGGTCAACACCAGAAAGGTGTAACACGAGTGTTCTTATAAAAGATCAGTGTCTCACTCCTCATGTTTCATTTTTAAATAGCAAAGCCAATGAAGATGTTTTCACTTACAGTATGTACTGCTTGGTCACAGAGCATGGCAACATACACTCTAAAAACAACAGTCCCAATAATGTGTAAAGACGCCATGTAAATTCTTAAATGAAACCAAATTATCTTGTGGTAAGAGAATGGAATATCTGCCAATAGGGCTAGACTTCCTCTAATCATTAGAATAAAAAGTCTAGCCACTATAAGAACATAATGTACTTAATGAGGGACCAAATGCCAACATCTAGGGAAATTGTAATTATTACAAGCAAGGCAAACGCAACAATTTAGCAAATACTCTTAAGTCTTAAATTGCAAAGTTGTGTAAGTGGTTGCAGTCTTGACGTATGGAAAAGAATCTTGTTCCTCTGCTTGGACATTCATGGAATTCATTTTTTACAGTGTGTGTTAAAGCCTCTCACGACATGCCCCTCCACACCCACTACCGCTGACACTGAAGGTTCAGTTTGTGTGGAAGGCAAACATTTCCAGCCCTATATGGTTGTGTAACAAATGTTCTTCATATTGACTCCCCCTGTTTGTTTAGTTGTTTTATTTTCCTGTCCTGGGAACACAGTTATTTCAGGCAAACTTAAAATGGGATCGCTTGTGTTTGTTCAAATAGTTTCATTACACTCCCTCCCTTGTTAATTCACTCCATATATGTGTGTTTACTCCTCCTACCATAATCATATGTGCTTTCAGGAGCTGTAATGTTATGTTGATGTGACCTGATGTTGCCATTGTTAACTGTGTTTTATTCTCACATGCTCTTTTCAGCCACCCTCTCTCATTCGCATAATAAGTAATCCCTACATTTTCTCTTTCTTCCCTTCCTCGTGAATAACCGTCGTCCTCGACTGCCCATGTCTCCCAAAACCCCACTTTTTCCCTGTGTCCTCCCCAACCATTCCACTCCTCCCACAACCCCCCCTCCCCATCATCTTCTTCCTGTTCTGCCCCTCCCTCTCTGCAGGACTTCTGGCAGGTATGGGGTGTGTGCCGAGCAGCATGTATGCACCTGAATGAAAAAAACTGCACCTTGTAGTCACTACTCCCTCTCCTCTAGTGTTCTTTTCCTCCTATTTCTCTTATGTATATTTTCTGTCTTTCTTTCTCTTACTCTCAGTCCTCCTTAATGTGGAGGGTCTAGCTACTCACTGTTATTAGTCCAGGGGAACAGCTAAGTAAGTAGTTTCTGTGTTTAGCATATCTCAGCTTCAGCAAGTTTTAAACTAGAGTCATGGCCTTAGTTACGTCTCAGACCACCACGGATAGGACAGCTGCCAAATGCTGCCTCAAAGTTTATGTATTCTAACAATAAATCAATGGACAGGCAATAAAATGTTACATTTACATGTGGCCTTTAACTCAAAGGGTATACATGCTGTATGCATACATACCACGAAGGGAAAGCAATATGAGAGAGAAACAGAACAACAAACAGTTCATGTAATGGTAATTGGAAAGTTCTTTGCCTGGTGGATGTAGATCTAAATTGTCTAGCAGAACATAAAATGCATTTCCTGTTAACAGGCATTGGGTCATTTCCCACACATAAAAAAAATATGTGTTTTCTATGTGTAGTATGTGGCCATGGTATGAACAGATGATACACTTTGAGGTGTCTCAGTATGGAAAATAACAGATTCACTGGCAGAACAGTATGTTGGCGTGCTGTTCTATGATTCTGCCTTTCTGATATTTTCATATACGCTAAGAACACTAAGGCGCTTACGTAAATGTGGTCGGCTTTGTTCACTTTGGCGCTTTGTTACACCCTAAGCTCAGTAGAAGTGGCATTCAGCATAAAACTTGCCTAATAGTTTCTTGAAGCAAAATATTTGTTTCAGCAGAGACCTAGGGCATGCCTTTGTTTTATTGTTACAATTCATTTATTTAGATAAAAAAGGCCAGATAAATGAGCCTTGACCTATAGGCTTTATCTATTAGTTATTAGGCCTTTGAGCAGGTTTGAATGCCTGTGTCAGTCAGGATGAAGTGAGATAAGCCAAGTGTAGCAAAGGGCAGGGCACAACCTGTTAAACGTATACTTATGGGGAGAGTCACAAACTGAACTCTCCTCATTATGCATGTCTAAAATATGCAGACACATTCTCTTTTATTGGACATTATGATCCCATGTGCCCTTTGTATAGCTTGGTGGAGACAGCTGCTTGCCATGCCTTCCCTGCTAAATTATTGAAAGTGAAGATTTAATACTTTGCCTCTATGGTGATTATTAAACACTACTGCAGCACTGCTACATAATTTACAGTCTAGTCGATGACTCAAAGTAAACTTCTCCCACACCTCTACCTTTTTAAGTACAATGCTAAGTCTTGCAAAGCTGAGATTCAAAGAGCAGCAAAAATGAACCATTTATAAACGACTTGCATTGGTCAACGCCAAATTCTAGCAGTGCTGTTCCCCTGTTCTCCCTCTCTGTCTTGCCGTATGAATACTCTTAAACCTTTTCCTTCTCATCCTTTCATCTCTACTGAGAAATATCAACTCCAGCTTTCCACATGCTTTGGCACCTTTGCTGTACTCCCAGCATGCACTGCTCTATTGCCTGTGTCTCACAGAGAAAGTAGCTGGTGGGGGCACCCCCTTTCTGTGCATGGTGGCATCACAGGGTGGTTTTGGACCCAGGAAAGTGCCCGTTAGCTGAAGTCAAGGCTGTATTGATGTGCTTGATAGCCTCACAAATCCATCGTCTGGATTGTCCAGATGTCAGTGCTGCATGATCTCTGTAGAGCATGGTTTAGAAAAATTGAAGGCAGGACTTACATGACAATCTATACCTCAAAAATGTATCTGCGCTGTTCCCACGTGTTGCAGCCTTCTTTGGTCAGTATAGCCACAGTGTTTGCCATGGATGGAGTGTTGAGGAAAACCCACTGGAAACAAGCCTCCTGTCAACTTTTATAACACTCACCCTTTCTGGTTTCACAGGAAGCTCTGCACGGCCGTTGTTTGGACCATCACTGCTCTATTTCTTCATCTTTTTTTTTCTTTGTCTTAAATTCTCACGTTTGCCTGCCCTCTCTCTATGTCAATGTTTATGAAAGCTCACATACAGTCAACCCTTATCTCTTTTTTTGTCTCATTCTTCTTTTTTCTAATTGAGTAGAGGTTGGGTTGCCTGTGCACTTGGTCAGCTAATTCAGTTCCCCTCCCCTCATGTGGGACAGCTGCTATTCCTCAGTGACCAAAACTTGTTTATTGAGCCTTCCACATCAGGGTCCATTATTCTGAATGTGCTCCCAGAATAATTATAGTTATTAACGGTACACCTGCTCTGCAGTTACCCCTGGGACTAGAGGTAGAGAGCTGATACATTGCTGTACTCTCCACCCACACATGCGCCCTCACACCTACAGAATGTGCTTGTTGGTCTCATCATAGGAAGAGTGTGCACTCTAGGGCTGAGATATTAAAAATACAGGGATTTTTGTGACTTGAAAATGTTTGAGGAACAATAATCATTGTAGGATGATTTGTGCACTTTTTTAGGGGAGTATATTGGTATGAAAAATAATGACTTTTTTTATAATAATGAGGAGGGTTTTTTTTACTGTGAGCAACTGAGTTTAATGCAGGTGAGTGCTTTAACTCCTCCTCTAAAGAGATTTTGGAGGGAAATTAGTTTAATACTGTGGTCGACTCACCGAAGGCACTATTGACAGTATTTTTTCATCATTCTTTAAGTAGCTGAAATAATGCTATCCAACTGCTTTTCCTTTGGTTTTTCCAACCAAATCTTGCTCTTTGGTATTTTCAGTAATCACACATAAGCATATCACAATAACAGTTCTGAAACAAAATATTGTGCAGCGCTAATTTATTATTATGCTCTCTGGAGTCAGCTATATTTTGATGTTATAAATATATGGCGGACATGGCCAAGAACATATCTCAGAATCATAAAAGGTGTTATTTTTCTCTAGGTCTGGATGGACAATGTCCTCGTGTGTGGCAGCACAGGTCAAGAGAACCTAAACATGATGAGAGCTTACCGGTACCCTTCAGAAATGTCACCATTAGACCTGACTTTGCTTTAGCCTCAAGCAGGTCGTTCTCAATTTCCTTTTTCATAAAAGTCACTTCTTCAATTGTGCCTGCAAAAGTGACAGTAACCCTAGAGCTACCCCATCACACAAAGGGGCACAAAGGACATAGAAGTACTGATCCATTTTTAATGCATTATGTCACCACCTCACTCCCCCTCTCTGTGTTTCACTCACCTGGTATTGTCCATCTGTCACGTTGTACACATTTCTCTTTATTTTAATCAGTATATCCCCACTGGTGTAGTGCTCCAGTACGCAGAGTTCTCTCAATACTCACCTGTACAAAAGATGAGAGGCCGCTCGGGGACATGCATCACTCAGACACACACACACACACTCTCTCTCTCTCAACACACGAATGCACAGACCAAGGGAGTGGGGGCAGAGTTTCTCGCTCTGCAGCTTGAGCTTTTCATCTTCACTGGCAGGTCTCAGCCTAGACCTATAAATTCATTCCTTTGTTATGGTGGTCAGAGGAGACTTCACAAATAACAGGATACCTGACTTATACTATGACACCTTGTCAAATTCACTGTGTCTTCAATGTGAGCATTAATGTTTAAAAGCCTGAACAGAAACAACATGTACATATACTGTACTGGAGCTGAAACCTCTTATACTTATCACCGTGTTTCCTCTCCTGTTAAGGGGGGTGTCTGCAGCTGCAGTGTTGGACAGGGTCACAGATCTAATCGATAACAAACTACTGCAGCCTGTAGCGGTGGCATTAAAGGGGGCCGAGTCTGCACTGCCATCACCCCTTAAACTAAATTTCTGGTCTGAGAGAAGAACTGTGTGGACAGTGTTTATAACAAGTATTGCTCCAGAAGTTGGAGAAGATGCACATTTCTGGTGCCAAAATATCCATGTGAGGGGAATTTGGAAGTTTTAGTATATGAATGTTTAGTACAGTATAGTACAGAATAGTATATAGTATAATAATATAATATACAGATTATACATTTGGTCTCCAGGAGCAGTGTGTCTTGTTTCCTTTTGTGATGACAATGAGCATTACAGAAATGTATGCGTTCCCATCACCACTGCTGTGATATAATTGAACTCATCAGAACAACAATCCTGTATGCGTTATTGAATCAAATAATGTTGTTGGTTTTATACTGTATAATCTTTTGAAAGTATAAAACAACACACCGATGGAAGTAGGATAGCTGTCATAATCAACAGAAATATGAAATAAAAGTGGCAGAACATATTGCTAGTGTCAGATTTTTTTTAATCAATATTTTGCATACTTGTAATCTCCCAAAACTTTAAAAGCCTTCTACATTTTTAGAGTTTTGCTTTCAGTGATGCGCTTCTAATTCATTTCCAAAATGTGCTAAAACAGACTGAACATTTATAATGTGTGCCATAAGCCAGCAGTGACTTGCATTAGCCTCATTTTGTGGACACTTTAAGCTTGGACTAGCGCAAATTTGTTCAAGGCCCCTGAAGGTGAATTCCGTAGAGACGGACTTGAGAGATTAGCCTCAGCCAAACCCTTAACCCTGTCCTTGTGTATGTATGACATCCCTGCATACAGAGTGACTGCCCAACGCCGTCCAGCCAGCAGCTCTGTCAGCACTGTGTTTCTGCCTCACTTCACAGAATAGTTGGGTTGTTCATTCTGTCATGTAAGCATGGTGTAGCTGACACATGCAGAAATGAATGAACATATGAACAGGCCCGAGGCAGACTTTTAATAAGAAATGTTCATAGGTGCATAGACAGATGACAGTGATCCATAGATACGCATGTCGACGGAGGGGGTGTTAGCTGATAATTGACTTGAATGCAGCACCAATTAAGTTTTAAAATCAGTGCTTTAGGAGATTCTTTCAAGAGTGTTAAATACCACATTGGATGTAGTAGAAGCCCTGTGATGGATTGCCACAGTGTGCTTTAAAGGAAAAATGCCTTTTAATTTGGCGAATAAAGATTGATGAGACACAGAGAATAAACAGAATCGTTGTGTGTTGTTGTGTAAGGATGGGCTTTGATTTTCATTGACATCAGTGTTATTATCAATTCTGCTTATCATTGATTCTTTACTGATTCCCTAATTGATTCCTCATCCATTTCCTGTGTCGAAGGACAGAAATGTTCTTCCTTTGGGATGGAGAGTCAAAAATATGATATCCCATCCCCCTTTACACATATAGCAGCTAGCACCATCATCTATCTTTGTAAAATCATCACTGTTGGTTTTTCTTCTCTGTCACGACTCCTGGTTGTGAATTTTCTGAAGAATTTGAAGTTATTAGTCAGGTTTCCAACCAAATATATCACATTTCAACCAAATTTTCAGCAAAAAGAAATGCACATGTTTGCATGAGTTCATCCACTTCTGTTATGAGCATATTAAGAGTAGATTCAACATCATCAGCATCATTGTTTAAAACTGTGCATTTTATGCTATAACCTACTATTTTATCTGATGATTGTTTAGCTGCTAGACATAAATAGAGATCCTTGTTCCATGTTTTCAACCATTTGATGGATTGGCATCTGCCTGAAAAACATGGAACTGATGAGTTCAGATACATATGATAGAACAATTTGGAACTGCTTCCCAATTTGACCCAATTCTCTATTACCATTTTTAGTGGGAAACCATTATAATAATCTAGTTTTTTACTATGATCTATTGTATTTACTAGTTTATCTTTGAGTTCAGTTGTTTAGTTGGTCTTGATGTAAAGATTGCCGTGATATTTTGTATAGACATTCATAGACATAGTGCTAAGGACATGAGACCTGACATCCCCCTCCCTTGCATTTCCAGCAAGTTATCTAATGAAGTATTTTAACATCTGTAGAGATCTGTAATTGACAGGTTAAAGGAGCAAATCATGAATGTACCTGCTTCAATTCCTGATCTGAATTATCTTTTTTGCATTATTGTTTTCTTTCAGAGATGAATTATCTTTCCTCCCTCCTGTTAGCTTAGCTTTACCTGCACTGTCACTGTGAGAAAACAAGCTAGTAATGTCACTTTGAGCTTGCAGATCAAAATGTCACTGTACCAAAATACAGCCTGACTCGATTCTTAGCATGGATGTAGATTTTTAGTTTTGCTGTGGTAGTAACTGTCTCCTTTTTTTGTTTTTTTTTTTGTTTTGTTTTTTTTTTCTCCTAATCTCGAGAATGAAGAATGTTGCCTTTTACATTTCTTGGAGGTACGGTAAGATAGTATATTGCCAAAGTGTGAGAGAGCAAGTGTGAAAGCTCAGCAGTGAGAGTTTGTGGTTGTAGGGTTCCTAAAAGAAGAAACTGTGTTCTTTCACTTCTCTCTCTTCATTTTTTAGGGCTATACTTATTAATTCCACTGTGCGGCCTGAGTTTCTTTTAATATTTAGTCATTCTGTGGGGCTGTTTTTGTCCTTGACTTGGGACACCATAAAGAGTGAGTTATTATGCCTAATGTGCTCTGTGCCTCTGCTCTGGTCATCATAATGAGGCCCAGTGTGTTCATGTGGGTGTGTGGGCATCTGTGTGGGTATGAGTATTGGTGTGTATCAATTTAAATGCAGACTTTACATGTTTTGTGAACTGACATGGCTCACTGAGGGTCCACATGGTTGTCTACCTGTGTCAGTCTTCCAAGTACAGAGGCTAATACCAACCTCTTTTCACTCATGACTCTTTGGTTTCTTTTTTTTCCTTCCTTATCTCTTTCCAAACCAGCAAACCAGTCTCTCTGTAATTTTTTTTTGCCACTTTTAACACAGAAACCTTCTATTCTTGAGATGCCACGACTTGATATTTTTTTCTCTCCCTCTTTTTTTCTCAGCCAGTAGCACTACTCCAAAAATAACTTTGTCTCTCACACATCCCCCTCTTTATTCCACTCCCTTCTCCTACTGTAAGTGTAAATGTCATCAATAATAAATGTTACAGTAGAATCCACTATTTTCTATATTTGTATCATTTTAGTGGCAAGATGGATGCATATTTGCGTAGTGATAAATTTTGTACAAATTGTTATGTGCATAAAATTGTCATTTAATGTATCTCGTGAGAAGGGAGTCGGTTTTTGGGGAAGAGCTGGAAAGAATTCTGTCACTTTAAATTAGGGGGATGCCACTGAATTTTAGCATTCACATGTTTTTTTTGCCAGTTAAGCGCAGTCATAAACTTCAATTTGCTATTATGAAGACAATTATAGCAGCAAACATGATGCCCTAGTTACAATACTTTGAACAGGTAACAACTAGAAATGATTGGTATGGCACAGCCTTATCAGTGTGAGTTTTTTATCGGCCCAACAAACCAAAAAGCATCATTGAATCCCTAATTTTAGTGGTGTCTCCCTATAATTTTGTTATGATGAAATGTTTTCCAAGTGTGGGTGTGAGCTGTGTGTCACAAAATGAATGCACTTGTGTGTCTTTGTCATTTAAGGCCCTGCTAAAGGCAGCAGAGGCCATGCTTTTCTCTAACAGTTGTTTGTCCTCCTTCCTCTTCCTCTGAAATGGACCTCTTACAGACGGAGGTAACTTCACACGGGCTCAGTGTGGCCCAGCCCCCCACCCAAAGGCATGCTCTGTCCATCTGTCTACTCTGTTTAATGGAGTGTCCTTCTACTGGGGCGCTGTCTCCTTGTCTCTATTACTGACTGTATAGTGTGCATGTATTTAAATCACTAGTTCATGCAATGCTGTGAATATATACACATGCTAACAGAAAACCGTCAGTTAACTGTGTTTGTGTGTGTGGAAGAAAAACTAAGGTGACTTTGTTTTCGATGATGTTTGCATTACAGATATGGTTAATCAATAGTGTGTGTGTTTGTGCTACAGTCTCTCGTGATGTTTCCCTCTCTTTATGTCAGTGTCGCACTGTGAGTACAACCTTTAGCGGGTAATAGATTGGATAGAACTGACCACAACTGTCCGTCACTACTACCCTCACCTGTATGGCTTCATGTGTATGCAGCACTTGCATGATGGTTACTGTGCTTGAATGTCTGTAGTGTAAACACTCACTATATGCGATGTGACTGTTTTAATGTGGAAGCACACTGTGTGTAAGTTATGTAAGCTTGATTGTTTTCCTTTTTTCGGGCCTTGAGCAGAAAATAGCGCAGGAGAGGGAGAAGTTTGCAGATGAGGACAGCATATTTTACACACTGGGAGAATGTGGCCTTATCTCCTTCTCAGACTACATCTTCCTCACCACTGTCCTGTCCAGTAAGTACATTGTTGAACTGTGCACTTTGCCCCTGCGACCCAGGCTACATTCACACTAAAACAACATATTTACGGTTTGCATCCACACTAATGCGCCGTTTTAGGATACCTAAAACAGAGAGATTTGGAAACACCACCAACCCTGTTTATTTTGGACACTCTGGTTTTATTGTAATGTGGACAGAAAGAGATTTTAGGAAATGATAATGCATATATTTACCTTCATTATGTCTTATTAGTAACTACATATCCATACTCTGATTTATCGCACCCCTGTCATGTGACCCTTTCCTGAAGAAAAAAGACATTAGCCCTCTTTAACAACTATTAGTTTAACATGGATAACTGTCCTTGTCTCAGCTAGAAGCTGCTATGGAGTTAAATTGTGCATTTTATGTTACTACTACTGACTATGCAAAACATACAAGCTGTTATTTAAACAATTTGCAACAATTCCTGTGTGTTGTGTCATTATCGGTATCAATATCATTTAGTGAATTTGTTGTATTGTGTCTGACTGTTTGTTGAAAGAGTCCCGTAAACAAAGAGAACTATCATTGTATTAAAATCTAAACATTAGAGTAGATGTGGCATCAAGTCTTTTGAACCAATCTACTACATTCCAACACATAAAGCATGAAAACTCAAGTGAAGTTTTCCTTTAAAATATTATTAACTGTGTTACAAAGCCAACCCAGGCCATGTTACTTTCTGTCTGTTCAATAATCTCTGTTATTATCGTAGTTAATCTGTGTGCATCAACACACAGCTACTGTTAAGCTATTTTTTTCCTCACAGAATCAGCCTGTGTTAATGAATCTAGGATTGGAGGACGATACAGGGAGTAGATGTCATATGAATGCCTCTTAATGTGTCACAGTTTAAGTAATGAAAATATACCTCTAACTCTTTCCTCTCCCATGGCTAGTAAACTTTTATCCCCAGCTTAGCACTACCATTTATTATAATCCGTTCATATGGAGAAAGTCTCTGGGGAATTTCTCAAGGACAAATCGTTTTTAAGCAGACAGGGCAGGATGCTTTATGCTTGGTTTCAATCCATTTAATATGGCCACAAAAATAGTACAAAAGAGACATATTTTATATAAGGGATGAAGACATTAGTTCCAACTGCAAAGTGGTACAAATGAGATCAAATAAATATTAAAAATCTTCCCATTAGAAATTCGGAAGAATACAACACAATATATAAAGCCGAGTCTGCTGTGACAATGTTTTTTACTTTGGTCAAAAAGGTTCTCTCCTTAAGTTGCTATACACAAAAAAATATGTGCATTAGATTAGGAAAACTGCAGAAACAAATGTAAATGTCAGTGAAATGTTGTGTAGGCTCTGTCCTAGCAGCTCTCCTGTTGGTTGATCGATTAGCAATTATTGTTTATTCTGATGGCTACTGGCCAAAAAAAGAGCACAAAGACTGAAGACGCTGCACTATTGGCTGATGGCCAAGCCAGTATCGAACTCTTAAGGTGTTTTCTGACTTCATCCAGTGACATGTTGTTTTCATATTGCATTATATTGATTTCAGAATGTGTTTTTCCCGTGTGTTTGTGTGTGCGTCACTGTCTTGTTGTGTCCAGCTCCCCAGAGAAACTTTGAGATTGCTTTCAAGATGTTTGACCTGAATGGCGACGGAGAGGTGGACCTGGAGGAGTTTGAGCAGGTTAGACTGAAAGAACAAGAAGTACAAGGACAAAGCTAGAAAAAAACCAAATCTACTACTCTTAAATCTCATTATTTGCGTTTTTATGATACAGACAGTTGTCTCAAAGCATAATTGTTCCTCATGCACTTTTTGCACTCTAAAAAATCCGCAGTCATTAACAACATTTTTTAATCCCATTGTTATTTTACATCCTACTTCAGATATGTTTATACTGGTCATTACTTTTTTATTGCTGTCTACAATAAAGTTATCCCGAAGTCTTCACATCTAATTTCCCGTTCCCTCTTTGGATCTTATTGCTTAGATCTTTATCAATGATCCATCAGAAGCTGCTATACATCCATAAACCTGTTATTTCCCTTCAACTTGGCACTGAGCCTCTCCCTTGGCAAATCCCTAAATTGTATATTATTGAGTTTGCAGTCAAGGATTTTCATGAATCTGCATTTTAAAGTTAAGTTTGTCCAGCAGCTTGGATCGTCTTATGTCCAAGATGCGGTTATTAGTTGGCAGCACTAACAGAAACTGACCACAATCTTTACAATTCCTATGTTTAAAACTGTACTAATCTCTTTAGATTGTACTGTACACCACCAGAACTTAGGCATTCTTGGACAATTACATAAGCAGTGCATGTACAGTATGTCCCAGCTGTTATCTTACATTGTATAATGATGCTTAAATTTGTTCACCGACTTGATTTGGGACTCCTGTACACTGCAGGTCCAGAGCATCATTCGCTCCCAGACAAGTATGGGAATGCGACATCGTGATCGCTCCACTACAGGAAACACCCTGAAGACTGCCGGTTGTAGCTCTGCTCTCACCACCTACTTCTTTGGAGAAGACCTTAAAGGGAAACTCACCATTGGCGCCTTCCTGGAGTTTCAAAGGAAGCTGCAGCATGATGTGCTCAAGCTGGAGGTAATGGAAGAGGAAAGCCAGAATTTAGTATTGAACATATTCAGTCTATAGGGTTCATTGTATGTCAACCTATGCAGATGTTCAATCACAACCCCAATTAACATAACATAATTAACATAAGATTAAGATAATATTATTTATTTATAAGTATTTCCATATATATTTTATTTTGTGATTCCAATGAAACCAATAAAAAAAAATTTATTTTAGATAAAAAAATAAAATGAAGAATAACTCCTGATTATTTTTTGATATAGATATTTAATCATAAATATTTTATGTTAATTTGAATGTAAAAAATATTCTCAATTCAGGGGTATATTGTGATGCAGACATGGGCCAGTGAATATTCACACCTGTACTTTTCAGGCACGGTAGAAGGATCTATTTTATTCTTTTGTAATGCACATACTGTACGTTTATGTAGTGAGGTGGCTCACACTCATACCAGTGTTGAAGATATGCAGGTGTTTGTTTTATAGACCAGGTTACAGATTGTTTTATTTAGATGTAGTCTTTCATCCCCAATAAATGGTGTTCAAATTTTCCAAAGTGCTTACATCAGATGTGCTGTCATATAAAAAATTAGGGTTGCAATACCTTGGAGATGCATTAGGAATTGTTTAATTGAATCAAATCATAAGGCCAGTGAAGATTCACACCTCTATTATTTACTGTAAATGACCTTCCCTCGCCCACTTCCACTCCACACTGTTGTAATCACTGGTGTACAGAATTCATTTATAGCTACCCTGTGATTTTAAATTGTCAGTCTTTCTATCTCAGAGGAAGTAGATATTATGATTCCTGTTCAGTCAGTCCTCGAGAAAAAGCACAAGTAATCTCCAAAAACCCTTATGGAGCCAAGGGAGAGATAACAAGTTATGACAGGTTAGTGTTTTTCACTCTACAAAGGAAAACCACGGCTGAGGATGACAAATACATTGTGTGCATTGTCTGTCTGCACCGCTCAGTGTCACTCTCTCAAAGCTGTGTGACACCAGCTGCCCCAGTCCTCAGTCTGTGCAGCAAGAGCAACAGATCAGTGCTTTTGAGCATATTTTTACTCTGTTAATTAGCATGTGTGGTGCCTAAGTGATACACCGAGTGATAATGGTTGCTGTCATCTTAAGCTCCTAGAATAGACTAGACTCTGAGCGTCTGCCACAGAGGAAGCACTCAGTCAGGTTGTAATGATACCACAATGCAGAGAGTGAAGTCACAAAGCCACAGACAAGGCTGGCACTGTTTTAACCTGAGTAATCCTATTCCTTTATAGGTCTCTCACTCTGTCCTGCCCTCTCTTCTTGCTCTTTAATTGCAGAGGCTGCAGCTCACCTGGGGCCATATTTCACCAGCTCTAGCCTTTTTTCTGCCGAGTGTCAAGCTTCTCACCTCACATATTGTATCTTAGTCTCCTTTTTCTAACTCATAGTACCGAGCAAAGTTAGGATTGCAATCTGTTTCCAGAATGTAATATATAGAGAGTGTAGAGATACAGAACAGTCTTTCCATACATATAGAAATGTCAGAGAACTACAGCCTATAATGGGACTAGTATTGCAGTGATATGAGATTTTCACAGCACAATAAATGTTTCAGAAAATAGCACGGTATCATGGGATTACATTATACAGTATCACACAGTTGCTGTTGTTATTATCAGTCACAGTTACCCTTAAAGTAGCGAGCACAGCAGTGATTTTTTTTCTTGTTGAACAAACAGTTAGTTAAATGTGAAACAGTTTTTTAATTTCAACAATTTTTTTCATAAAATCATGACAAGCATGTTTTTCATTAGAAAATTAATCTTAAATTAAGAGTGTTGTTTTATTTTCAGAGTCAGACCACTTCTCAATCTAAGAATATTATCTAGAAACACAGTAAATGATCAATAGCATGAGTTTGTGTTGCTTGTGATAACACAACACACTTACATTTTGCCATTTTTTCTAGTTGTAAGATACTGTTTTTTGGCTACAAGACAAATAAAAACAAATAGGCTAGGGCTGTTTTTTAGCAAAGGTGGTTTGCAGGAGAACTTCACTGTCCAGACCATGTGACTTTACCTTATAAATGTTCCTCCTTGCTGCTTGACAGGTCAGGTCGCTCTAAATATTCACTCCAGGATTATTTTGGCTCAGTTAAGAGCTGTATCTCAAAAGTGCAACACATTAACATTTTGAGAGGTTGGTAAATCCAGATTGAAAGGAGAGAGTGAGCTGTATTGCTGTCAAACAGCCTTGGATATAAATCGACTGGATTGACCTGACACAGCCAAGGCCTACTGCTGTTAAGCCACGCTTCAGTGGAACATTGTAAAAAAAAACATGCACATACAGATTTTATGTCACCAATGCCAGCTCTAAGCATGATTCAACTTGAAGCCTGACACCAGTATTTACTGTTTCCCATCTTCTCATGCCCTCCCTTCCTATTAATTTGTTTGTCCTTCTGCATAGCACTCACCCTTCATGAGTGTGTCTCTCTCTCCGTCTTCTACAGTTTGAGAGAAATGATCCTGTGGATGGAAGAATTGCTGAGCGACAGTTTGGGGGCATGCTGCTCGCCTATAGTGGCGTCCAGTCTCGTAAACTCAAGCTGATGCAGAAGGGTTTGAAAAAGATGTTTAAGGATGCACAGGTAAACATACATGTATGTGTGAGACTTTTTTTCATGTGAGATAAGTGATTGGTGCCCAGTTGTTATATATGATGCTGTGTGTGTGTGTGTTTTAAGTAATTGGGAAGAACATGCGACAGACACTTGAGAGGGGATTGTACTTGGATGTTGTGTTTGTAAGATGGAATGAGAGGTAATACATCACAGAGAGGTGATAACACATATGAATGACACCCACTCTCTCTTGTGGTGAAAAAATATAGAGCATCCAGTGCTCAGCAGATTGGCATAACACTTGGGACGCGTTACCTTACGTGTGTGTAACGCCTTTCTGCACTGCTGCATCTTGATCCACTCTGTCAGTGTTGCTGCTGCATAGCTGCTACTGCCAGAACCTACTTTTGACTGGAAGCTGCTCTTTGATAATGGTTATCAGTGTCATTTAATTTCATTCTAAATGTGGTTCCTATTTAGGTTAGAGAGAAAGAGGAGCATGTGTTTGATTCTAAAAGAAATACCACACCTTTTTTATGCACTTTTTGCTTTCTTTTGTTTAAGACATAGGTTTTACTCCAAAAAACATACCTTTTTTATGTTTGTGAGTTGTGCAGATATAGCCTAGACACTAAAACAATAACTAAAATAGTTTTACTTACAGTACAGTGTTACTAGATCGGTGTCAATAACCTAATCAACAGATATTTTCACTGTCCATTTAACTCACAAGGGAAAAATTACTTTGATGTCAAAACTGTAGATGACACACTGCAACACCAAAGCTAGAGCTGTGCCTCTTATGCAAGCTGTGCTGTTCTAATCATTAAACGTGGCACCAAAATAAAAATTTTTAAAAAATCAAGGGGTTCTTTGACCTTCACACAGCAGAGGTAGGCAGTTTGTTGCCGGTGTAAGTTAGAAAACCATCTCCCTTTGATTTCCCCTTGTGTCTAATTTCTCTGCTGTGCACTGCCTGTCTTTTAGCTCATGTGTTTGTTCAGGCTTGTCCTCCTCTTCATTTGCTCTTCTATCAATCAAAAACTGACTAATTAGTTAATTTTGTCAGACAAAATATCAGCATGACTTTGCAAGGCCTGTGGTTAAAAACCCAACTTTTTGACCCATCCATTGTTTCTCCAGACACTGTTAACGTTGTTGGTCAAAGTCAAATGGCTCCATGGGGAAAGACCAGAAGGGGAAAAATGTAGAAATATTTAAAATGCTAAGTGCTCAAAACCGTACTCAGAATATGCATATCCTTTTCCAAGTCTTTCCCTGTCTCCAGTGTTTTGCTTCAGCTTTGGTTTCATGTTGGTTCTGCTGAACTGTAACAAGCCCGATCAGTCATTTCTCTAAAGGAGCACTCATGCATACTGTATCCCCAGAGGTATCGTCCCACTTCATTTTAGGATAGCAAGCATCAAATAGTGGCGTGTTGGTATATATTGAAGCACAACAAATGTCAGTCAGAGCTTTGAGAAGTCAAGTTTGATGGTTAAACGCAGCGATTAGCAGAGAAAACAGAAAACGGTGAAGTTGATGTTCCTCTGAGGCACGAGGAACGAGCCAGGGTGATGCCATAGCTGCATCCCTTTAAGGAACAAGACTGCAGTAAGCGACGCCTCCTTTCCTGTTTACAGATCTTACCAGCCTGTTCTCAGTCATTCAGAGTTGGCATAACCTGTAACATGAGGGAAAAATTGTTAATTACCGTCTAAAACCAGCTGCTCAGTCTTTTTTGCTGCAAATGAGCTCATCAGCATTATGGGAGCTGTTTGACTGTACGTGTGTATATGTGTGTATATTCACGTGTGTGTCTTAGACCGTCTGTTTCTCGGTCCACTCGTGTCGCGCTGTTCATCCATGTATGTCGAGTGCTTCTGCCCACTTCCTCATTTGTGTCACACTGCTGAGCTGCTCCCCAAAAGGCATTTTGCAGTTGTATTATTTCTTGTCATGCCAATACTTGGTTGATTTTTCAGAGGATTGCAGTGTTGTAATGTCCCAGGTAAAACTGCAGGAATGATTTGTTCCTAATTTGTCACAAGTTTTTCATCCCGACTCCTGTTTTTTCATCTTGTGTAGGGCATCACATTTGAGGAGGTGGAGAATTTCTTTACTTTCCTGAAGAACGTGAATGATGTGGACACAGCCCTGAGTTTCTACCACATGGCAGGAGCCTCCATAGATAAAGGTACACTCACATTTGCCCTTTCCTTCTGACATTTTCTCTATGTTCTCCTAATTGCTCTCCTTTAGACCTTACTGTTGTCACTTTCATGCTGTCTCCCAGAGCTGTTAACACTCCACAGCCAGTTAGCCCCAGCCTCCCACACCCACCCATCTCTTTCGTCTGGCTTTGTTCCCAATCGTAGCTCAGCCATTTTTCACATTTGTATCCAGCGCCTTATCCTGCAGGCCTGCGGGGAAGCACGTCCTTCAATCCTAGTATTGCAAGCTTAAATATATGACACATCATTTCCTACTAAGCAGTGCAGGCTACTGATGCCCTATAACACATGCCAGCATCATCAGCTGCAGAAAGAGAAGGGTGTTGGACTGAAGCTGACCCCCTCATCACATGGTTCCTCATGATTTTCACTCCTTACCACCAGGAGGCTATGCTCCAGCTGGGAGCTCGTGACAAAAGTTCCTCCCAGTGTTCTAAAGCCCAATCCTGACCAAAGATTCATGCCGAGATGTTTTAGAGCGCCGTGGGGAAAAGTTGCAGCGGTGCGAACTGGCTTGTCTCAGCTCAAATCAAGTTGGCTGATTGCATCGCCTGGAACTCAGCTTGTCAATTCAGCAGTGTTTTTTTTTTTTTTGAACGTGGTCTTTATATAGTGTATGTTTTTCTTTTTATCAGCTGTAGCCCAAGGAGTACACACTGCAAAAAGGGAATTTCAAAAAAGATAACATTTTATTCATCCAAATACTCATCTAAAACAGTGGACACCAGAAGGAAAAAAGGAAGAAGATTCATTCAGTGATTCATTCATTTTCCGACCTGGTTAATCTTTTGGAGATTCACAGGGATGTAAGAGCCTGTCCCAGCTACCAGTGGGTGAAGGTGGGGTATGTCCCTGACGTGTCTCCAGTTCACTGCAGGACCGACATACACAGATGAACAACCATTCACTCTGACATTCATGAATGATTTTGATTGACCAGTTACACTATTAAGGTGCATGTCTTTGGTCAGTGGGAGGACACAGGACATTTAACTGTACATAGATATTCTACAGACTTTACAGGATACTCTCTGGGTACTCCAGCTTCCTCCTCCAGTCAAAAGGAACAAGATTGCTTTCGTTATTTTAAGTTTGTCAGGCTTTTTGTTCAATACAAGAAAATTAGGATATATGTAAAATAGATATTTGGTTTCTTTCCTGTAAGTCGTTTTTTGCGCTGTTGTCAAATATTGCAAATCACAAATATGTGTCAGTCTAGATATACATCACTGTTGGTCACCAGGGGAAGGGGAATCCTTGTGGTTCATCTGGTAGTGTGTCCCCTGTGTAGGTCAAA
>JAPQRQ010000008.1:12208291-12222874 GCA_037367365.1 Apogon talboti
AGTTAAGGGAAATATTAGAGTGAGACTCTTTGTGACAAGGCTGTGTAAATTGTATAGGGAAAATGAATATGCAGGATATAGTTCAAGAGACGATGAGCAGGAAATCAGGCACCGACATTACAACTGTTCAGTACTGTAGCAAGTAACTCACCATCACTGTTCTCATTCATATTTTAACACACTACAAATTCAGTCCAAATGCACACAAACCAAAAGCCTGCAGTTAGAACAGAATCAAGTGATTCACTGCTACGGAAGCAATACACCATCTCATCCATTTATATTGATGTAACCTGGCAGGCTTTCAAAATGCAGACCGACCCATGGTAAGGAGGAGCAGATTTTCAGCTTATCTCTTCATGAATCCTCGGTCTGAACTGGGCTTTCATCAAGATATCTCACAACTGAGGGGGCGCTGACTAGGGTCGACCCTGAATCTACAATGGACCAATTACAAAGTGCCAAATCAGCCATTAAACCACTCTTCACCCTTTTCTTCATCAACATATTCATCACTGCGGAATCCATTCATCTTTCATATTTTGACAATGAAAGTCAATTTAATTCAAGAGGCAGCAGAAAGCTCTTGTTTCCATGAAATAGCAATTGTTTGATGAGTCAATGTTGCCTAAATTTATTGCAACGAGGCAGCCACTCAATAGGTTGCCATATGTTTCTGTCTGCGCATCCATTAGTTCTGAATCACTGATGAAACAGCTGGTGCTTTGAGGGAGTGCAGGGCCTACCTTCAAGTGCTTACAGCCAGTGTATGAGTTTAGCTGCATGCCAAAACCGTAACAAGCTGTGTGTGTGTGTGTGTGTGTGTGTGTGTGTGTGTGTGTGTGTGTGTGTGTGTGTGCGTGTGTGTGTGTATGTTTGTGTGTCTGCAAGTAGAGTGCGTTGAAGAGGGTTATTGAAAATATCAAGCTCCTGTGGGTTTGAGGAGGGCTGCTAGGCATGACTGTAATTCCCCCCCTGGTATTGTGGGAGAAGTGAAGTTCTTCCTACTCCTCAAGCTTAAAGAAGCTCTTGTTATCCTCCCCTCTCTTGCACTTTTGTTTGTCTTTTATTTTCTTGTTTCATCTTTTTCATTTTTTTTCCTCTCAAATCTGATGATCTCGCACCCTTTTTCACTAGTTTCTCACATGTGGGCGTATTGTCTCGAAC
Source organism: Apogon talboti (assembly GCA_037367365.1). Taxonomy (NCBI): domain Eukaryota; kingdom Metazoa; phylum Chordata; class Actinopteri; order Kurtiformes; family Apogonidae; genus Apogon; species Apogon talboti. The sequence goes on from JAPQRQ010000008.1 coordinate 12,209,459, forward strand.
TGCAAATTACCCATCTGAAAGGTAGAAAGGAAAGCCATTAATGAGATTCGGGGTGGAGGGGTTCAGCTCTTTTATTTGTATTGTCTTTTGCATGAAAATCTTGTCAGGTGTTATTCTTCTGCTCCTAATGCGGCTTCGTTCCCTCCTCCTCCACTTCTGTGCTTTTGAAGTCCAACAATCAATCATTTCTCTGTTGGAGACCAAGGAGATTCTCAGCTTTTTTTTTTTTTTATCATTTTATTAACATTGTTTTTGTGAAATGACCCTGAGGCTTTTTGCTTCACTACGTCTCCCTCGATTTCCCACCCCCACTCCTAACACCTCCATCCCTTCCTTGCTTTTTTCCTCCTTGTCATTCCTCAGCCAGTCTCATATCTCAGCTGGATGCTGTCTGCTGGCTGTGCTTACAACTCCTCCTCGTCATCACAGTTTCCTTTTTGCTTTTTTTTTTTTGTGTGTGTGTCTATATTGTTGGGTAATCTCTGCTATCGATCCTAAAGCAGATTAACTCATATGTGTCCATTCACACCTTGATTACTCTCATCTGTAACTTGCTCTTACCAGGTTGACTGCAAATCCATAAAGTGTCTTTAAATGATTTAAATGCAGTTTTATAAATATTAGAATATAATTTCATTTTATTTTCCAGTATTATGTATATTTTTATGGAACACTATTTCTCTTACTGAGATACTACAGTAACAATGAATTTGAGGAACATTCACAAATAAGCTCATACTATTAATAATAAACAGAATGAGCTGTAGTTTTTTGGCCTGTGTGGCTTCTGTACACCTAGGAGAGGAATGTTTTCACGTATTTTTGTGCCACTGCTAATAAACAAGCAGACAGTGGAGCGATATGGTAGTTTTACTGTTGTGTTGATGCTGATTTCACTCAATCATAAGACAATCTCAATAGGAAGTTCTTTTATAACCAAAAAGAAATTGACAATGAGAAGAAAGAATGGAAGATAATCACTTAGAAGTCAGTATATATAAATTTGTGCCAGTTAAATTCCCACAAACATTTAGTTCATCCATCTTTTTTTTCCATTTTGTCAGTGTGAGTCAAGGCGTTCTGCCTCAAACTCCACATTTCTGATGTCACAAAGCTATAAACCTACCACTAACTATGGCTTTTTACTTGATACTTGCAACAGTTGGCACAATGTAGATGACCACAGCTCATCTCTAATCATTATGTTCCTACATAAAACCTAACTCTGTACAGAACTGCACATTGGATGTCTTACTCACCTATTTATTTACCTGCATTTCTTAAATAAAAAGACGATCTGGCCAAAATGTAGTCTTAAATTATTAACTATGTTTCTGATCTTGTACACAACCAGATATTGCTCTTAAATTTGTAGACTCATAAATCTGACAGCTAATTAAACAGGAAAACAAACACGGCTATTGAATTACACTTTGTACCAAGCATATGTTTCTGCATATTTTTTTATAGCAGGACTGCATACTCAGGCTATTTTTTGGTGCTCTTGTTAGCCAATTAGGATGTCTTTATTTTTTAGTACCTTTGGCTGACAATTCCACTCATCTATTTAAAATAACTAATCACAGTAAATTGAATCAATTATGGTGATGGCCAAGGTTGGGATCTTGTCAGTTTGTGGCCTTTGTAATAAGAAAATTCATTTATAGGTTTGAAAATCAATTCTTAGCTTTAGAAGAAGTGTCAAAAAACTTACCACAGTTGTTTTCATGTTCTAACAATGCATCATTCTTCATACCTCTGCACAGACTATTTACCTGAAATGCTAGATTATTTATCCAAATTTATTTTGACATTTGGTTAAACAAAAGGCCTTAAAAAGTATTGAACAGACACCCTGTCTGTCTTTGTTTCCCAGCGACAATGAAGCAGGTGGCCCGCACCGTGGCCAAGGTGGAGCTGTCAGATCATGTGTGTGACGTTGTGTTCGCTTTGTTCGATTGTGATGGTAAGTAACTGGCAGCCTCATCACAGCTCTCCTCCACAGATGTTTTTATATAAAGTAAAACGAGGAAATCCTCTCTGAATGGAATTCATCTTTTCCTCTTACTTCCTCTCCGATCGTTATTTCATCATCTCTGCTCTCTGTCCGTCCGTCACCCCCCCCCCGCCGTCCGTCATCCTCAGGGAACGGCGAGCTCAGTAATAAGGAATTCATCGCCATTATGAAGCAGCGGCTGATGCGTGGGCTGGAGAAACCAAAGGACATGGGCTTCACTCGGCTGGTGCGCGCCATGTGGAAGTGTGCCCAGGACACCGCCTGGGACTTCGCCACACCAAAGACATAACAGAGACAGGTGGCAGCGTGCGAGCGTCAGACAGTTTGTGAGAAAAGCAACATCACAAGTAGCATCAAAAACATTCTCCTTCAACAGCATTTAATTAGACGATTAAAGCAAAGAGCTCATTAAGATACAGCTCTGAAGGGCATCACCAACCGCATGTCGATGTACTTCAAACTATCAATATAGTGACGAAAGCACGCAGTGGGTTGTGAAAGGCTTTCCCAGCCTGCCTGCTTAAGGCATCTGTTGTATATTTAAATAATATACAAAGTTTACCAGTATATTTATTTTTGCCATAATCTACAGGGAGTGGCAGTATCAGCGGGTCACTGTGGGGCCTCTTGTCAAACGCTAAATACAGCACTTTCATATGTTTAACACCATTTACTGAAAAGGCAACACAACAGGTGGAATATTTTTTCACCCTCAAAAGTATAAACGCTGCCGCATGTCTGTTCTACAATCCGGTAGTAGCAGTTCTTGGTTTTGTCTCTGAGACGGAGCTGAAGTATATAATCTCATTAGCACCTCTTCTTTCAGTACTCTGTTTCAGCCCAGTAGCTTTACCTGCATCTTTACGCCTCTGATTCTGGCCCATAAATAATCAATGATGCCTGACTTTCTTTAAATTGTGTATTCTGTTTATAAATGCTCATTGAAACACTTTATATAAGATGGATGTCAAAAGAAAATGCTCTATTAAAGATGTTTTTCATAATGTAAATCTGATTGTTTTCTACTTAACTTGAAATTCTCACTTCCAGTCACTTCCAGTCTTTGTGGGGGCGTCACGGCTGTAATTTGTCATGTGTAATGAAATTGATTCCAGCATTTAAGGCAAAATGCATGGCTGATTGTCTGCAGTGGCTTTGAGCGCATGCCAGATGAGGGAGAAGATGGTAATGTGCGTACACGGGCAGTCAGCAGTTTTGTCTAATTGAAATGGACAGGATGAACAGTCCTCGGCCTTTGCTGCCCATTAAAAGATTGTCCTGCAGCTTTCCCAACACACTCTGCGCTGCATCGGACTGAAACACGCCATCTCGTTCGCTGGCGCGCACACACACACACACATACACACACCGCGGTGGCTGACAGACAGACGGAAGTGGTACTCAGGAGAGATTGCCAGGCAGGAGATTAGGTTGAAGGGCCTCTCATCAGTATTCCTCATCTGGATTCTTTCCAGGCCTTAAGTCTGACATTGCAACCGCATAGAACGTAAAATTATTCTCAACTGCTTTAAACACACATCATTATAAATACCAACAAGTTTTCTCCACCTTCCAGCTCTATCTTTAACATAATTATAGGGTCCTTAAAAAGTCTGAAAAGCTCTTACATTTGATTTTTAATAATAACTTTAAATACCAGGCCATTAAGTCATCTCACATTTGATGCCACATTTCAACTAAATAAAAATCCATCTTATCAGTGTGGGTAAAGCTCTTCTGCATCTGAGTCGACATAGATAATGACAGCAGTAAACCTACCACTGATCCTGGTTTACTTTATATGCACACTTATTGACAAAATGTACATTAACCCTAACTCACTCAAATAACCATATAAACCTGCCTCTGTACAGAACCACATGAGGGTCCTACTGGGGCCGGAAAAAGGACAGTAAAAAAGGGTCCTATGATGTAGAAATGTTTTGTCTAAAAGGAAAAAGAATCTTAATGAAGCACATTTGTAACTAGAAAAGGTAGTAATTCTATTTAACTCTATTTTCAAAGGCTTAAGTTTATTTTGACAGGCTAAAATTGTTATAAATATGAGAATTGTGTTTAATATTTGGATGAAAGAGTCTTTACCACAGCCGCCTTCAGTTGCTGTGTGTTTGTGGGTCATTCTGCCCTCAGCTGAGTCTTCAGTAACTGAAAAGCGGCTCTACTGAGGTGGGATCAGGTGTGGGACTTGGACACTGAAGAACATCCCATCAAAAGCTCTCGGGTTGCTTTTGCGGTATGTTTTGGGTCATTATCCTTCTGCTGTGTGAAGTGTCGTCCTGTCAGCTTTGCAGCCTTGGACTGGATCAGAGCCCAGAGGATAGAACCACATCCTTCAGAACTCGTCCTGTTCCATGTCATGTCCCTGTCTCCACCACGCCGGACACATGACGGGGTCTGCTTCGGATCATGAGCTGCTCCATTATTCTGGTAAGTTCATTGTGGTTCCATCTGTCTAGAGCAGGGGTGGCAAACTCATTTTAGTTCAGGGGCCACATTTACCCCAGTATGATCTGAAGTAGGCCGGACCAGTGAAATGATAACAGTGAAAAAAGTCAAATTATATGATAATATTTACATCTACAAAGTTTCCCTAAAAATCTGAATAACATTAATAACTTAAAATGTCTTAAGAATAACTAGTGTAATTTTAACAATATTCTGCCTCAGTTTATCATTTACACTTGTGAATTACAACATACATTACAATTACAAATACACAAAACATGTAGTAACACGTATAATATTGGTAAAATTGCAGTGACTTCTCTTAAGACATTTCAGGTTGTTCATAGTTCAGGTTATTCACATTTTTTGTGAAAGGATATTTTGTTAATGTAAACATTTTCATGTAATTTAACTTTTTTACACTAAAGCAAATAGAAAATTGGCAGTTGTCAATATTTATAGGTTATTATGATAATATTTTACTGGTCTGACCCACTTGTGATCTAATTGGTCGATATGCGTCTGTATGTGGAACCTGAATTAAAATGATTTTGACATCATTGATTGTTCATATCTTCAGTGCATTTCACAAATTCATCCCACGGGCCGGATTGGACCATTTGGCAGGCCAGATTTGGCCCCCAGGCCGCATGTTTGACACCTGTGGTCTAGAGGATCTCTTCCTAGAGCTAGTTTTTTTTTGGGTTTTTTTTTTTATACTTTCTGGATTATTCTAATGTATCCTTCCTGTTGTTGAGTTACCAGTGGTCTGCACCTTGTTGTTAATCCTCTGTGTTTACATTCAGGAATATGTCTCTATTGTAGACTTCAATAATGACAATATTATAGAAGCATTTTTCTTCAACAAATGAATTCTGCGACCTTATGTTCCATGTTCTTTAAGACCTTTTGCTGTTGCTGATCTCATCAATGGATTCTCTTTTAAGAATGTACCAAATTGTTCTCCCAAATCCCAAATTTCTCACCATCTCCAGCTGGATGACGACCTCCTTCACTTGCATTGTGGACCTTATATTGGGAATTCCAGTGAACAGCTGCCAAATGCAAATTCAACATTTGGAGTCAACTCCAGACCTTTTATCTGGTTCATTTGTCATCAGATAACCTGTCCAGGAAGGTGGTTGTTAGTCAGCCGTCCAATTATTCAGGTATTTTTTTAACCCATTGAATTAAAGCTGAAAGTCCACACTTCAACCACATCTTGTTACTTCATGTCAGATCCACTGTGGAGGTTTACAGAGGCAACAGTACAAAATTACTGTCACTGTCCACATACTTATGGACCTAAATGAATGGTTAACATAATGTTAAATTGTAGGAATGATTTGTTTTGCAGTTGATATATTTACCTGCAATAGCTGAATAAGAATATTATTTATCAAAACATCTCCTGATTAGTTTTTTATTGAAATGTTATTGCTCCGTTTCCTGTACACACCCTGACTTCCGGCTGCAACTTTTGTTTGTCTGCTTTTTAATTTTATCTCTTGTTTTTTGTTTTTTTTTTTCCTAAATTCCCAAATTAATTGCTAAGTCTATGCAGAGTAAAAACAGGAGAAAATCCCAGTATCTCTGACACTGAGGTGCTCTGCAATTTTGTGCTACTGAAATCCAATTAAAAGTTAGATAAAACCGATAAAAGCGGAAATGTTGAAGAGCTGAAGCAAATGAACAAAATGTTCTCTTGAATTAAAAGATGAGCGCAGACCCTCACCATTTAAAGTAAATAATGACAACTCCAAATAATCATTTTTTTGCTTTAGGGCAAAAAAGGAAAATTAACTCATGAAAATGTCTACATGTATTAATTATCCTTTCACAGAAAATATGAATAACCTGAACCATTGAAAAGTAAGTAAATTTACAAATATTATGCCTCAACTTATCATTTATACATCTGTATTACAGATCACAGTGGGTATACAGATGCACAAAACATTTAATATTCTAAACATTTTAGAGTTTAGAATTTGGACTTGCCATTATTTATTATTAAATTATTCTGCTATTATTTTCCTGGTGTGACTCGGTACCCCTGTACGTGGCCCCTGCACTAAAATGACTTTGACACCTTTGACCATTAACGTCCTCAGTGTAACTTTTGTAAATTCATCCCACGGGCCAGATTGGAACCTTTGGTGGGCCGGTTTTGGCCCACAAGCCGTATGTTTGACGCTCCTGAACTAGGTCAACATAATAGAATAGAATAGAATAGAATAGAATAGAATAGAATAGAATATCCTTTATTGTCATTGCACACTTGTTACAATGAACTTTTGCTGGACCCACCCCCCCATAGTGCAATACAAGATGAAATACAATAAATAAATATATAAGAATAAAATGAACCCAACATACACGTTCTAAGTAGTTTTGACCTGCAGCCAATTAAACGTTTTGTAAAAACAGATAAAAAGCCAAAGAGCTGAGGATGTGGAACACGTCAATAACCAGTATTTTCTTAATTTACTAAAATTGGAGTAAAGTTCCTGCAGAAGCTGTGGGCTGTGGAGTCTCCAGTAACGGCTCTGTGATTGTGGTGCAACCCCCCCCCATCTCCCCCACCTCCCAATCTGACAACCCAGCCATGTAAACCCCAACCAGGCCCACTCTGTCACATGTCTCTGCTCTGTGATTCCTGCAGTAAGGCTCAGTGGTTCCCCTCCTGCTGTCATCCTTCGGTGGAAGCCCTTCCTCTGCAGACCTCCCTCCTGAATCAACACTCCTTTATAAGAAAACAAATGTCCACAACGTTTTACTGTTTGTATACAGAGATGTTTAGCCAGTTGATGTCCAGTTCTTCCAGTGTACGTTGGAATCACTAGCGGCTGTGCAGACGCTCACAAGAGATAATAAAAACACAAACTCATTCCACTAATCTGTTCTGTCCCAACCAACACCCAGCCCACTTCATTACCAACAAGAAAAACTCCCTTTGTGTCTTTCAAAGTGAAGGGAGCGACAGGAGCTGCTAAAATACAGCACGTTCACATTTCCACCATCTGTACATCCAGGAGTAAACATCCCCAAGACAAATATTCAACTAGATTTGAGTGGGAGCTGAGTGACAAAAACACTCAAATAAATGTGTTTTAAGCTTAATGAGGCCTCATGAGAACGTCTACCTGATCAAGGCCAATAATCCAGTCTTATGAAATATTTCACTTTTTTTTTCTTTTCATATTGTTAGAGGCACCTGATTTGTTCATTTTCAACATTCCAGACATGGTCATCCATATTTCATCAAGAATTTATTAGTATATTTGTAAGTTATTCACAGATATTCAGCAACAACAGATGTAGCTGCTGGTGAGTGCAGTAAGCAGATGTACTGGAACATACCTGATCAGTGTGAAAGGTGAGAACACACTGGACCAAAGAGAGTCTTCTACCTTCAACAGTAACAGGAACAGGCAGGATGGAGGTAACTGGCTGGTTTTTCACTGTAACTACAACGTGGCTGCCATCTAGTGGATTCTCTTAGAAATTCAAGTTGAATTACAGAAATTGTTTTGGGTTATTTCGTGTGTCTGTACAGAAATGCCCTTAGAGCACAGGTGTCAAACATGCGGCCCGGGGGCCAAATCCGGCCCGCCAAAGGTTCCAATCTGGCCCACGGGATAAAAGTGCAAAAATTACACTGAAGACATTAAAAGTCAAAGTTGTCAAAATCATTTTAGTTCAGGTTTAGTTCAGGTAAAAAAAAAGACAACCATAATAACCTTTTAAATAATGACAACTACAGATTTTCTTCTTGAAAAATTATGTGGGAAAAAATTTAAGTGAAAAAATAACATTACACTATGAAAATATTTACATTTACAAACTAAATAAATAAAATGTAAATAACTACATAAATAAAAACAAATATGAGCAACCTAAAATATGCATTTTTAACAATATTCTGCCTGTTACTAAATGTTTTCAGGTCATTCACATCTTTTTAGTGAAATGTAAATGTTTGTGTAATTTAATGGTGTTTTTTTTCAAACAAAGAGGAAAAACTTGGAGTTGTCATTATTTTTAGGTTATTATGTCGATATTTTACTGGTCTGGCCCGCTTGAGCTTCAATAGGGCTAAATGTGGCCCCTGAACCAAAATGAGTTTGACCCCCCTGCCTTAGAGTAACACTTTACCACCATGGATGGAGTGATTGCTTTAGTAGTTTAATTTAGGAAAAATGCGATTTGTCTTTATTTCACTTCATATTTATCATTGTGGAGCTAATATATTTAAGTTTACACTGTCAAAGCTGCACATGCAGAGCCCAGTGTGTCCATCTGTATTTGCAGAGCAAGTACAACTGTTATTTAAGTGCAGACAGCCATAACTGTTTGCTTCTGTTATTTCATCAATAGTTTTAAGTGGTGTTCGATTAAATGTAACAAGTATGATCACTCAAATTACCGATCCCTGGGTTTCATTCATCCACACTCAGTGGTCAGTGTGTACATGCATTAATTTAAAGCTTGAATTCATAAGAACTCCCTTTTTGTACTTTGATCTGTATACAGTTTGGTTCTACCCCTACCTCCTACAGTCATCCGAGTAGACGGTTCTAGAAGAATCTGATTCTGCTTCAGTCAACGCAGAAGAAAAAGGCTTTTTCAAAATCACAACTGTATCCACACTGTTGTTTAATGTGTTAAGTTTTTAATTACATATAAGACTCAGTGATACAAAATGAGCGGTACACTAAGGTTCCTATAGAAAATGTAGATTAATGAATTATGGCTCAAGTTGTTGAAATAAAACCACTGATCAGAACAGCATGGAAGGTGTCATGCGCATACAAACATCCACAAACAAAGCTAGATGGCTTATATAACATCTGAGGTCCTACAGGTTGCAATGGAATAAAACCTTCAAATAAATACAGTATAAAACTTAGTTCTACTTGATACTCTTATGAGATGTAAAGAGAAAAAACAGTACAGACCCTTTCCATGTTTAAAGAAAATGACATACAGCCCAGAAACATAGTATCCAAGTGCACCATTAAAAAAAAATCAACATGAATCTTATCTTGTACTGAAAATCCTGCCAGGATGGATTTCATAAGTCATACGTGAAAAATTAAACCATGTCAGACCTGTAGACATAAGCTCAAAAACAGGTTAACAAAGTCAAAACAACCAAAGGGGCCCAACATACATGTTACACTGTATATACCAATAACTGGTGGCCTGCAGCCACCTAGTGGCTATAAATGGTAATGTCATGGATTTGAATGAATGAGCAGGTAGAATCCTCCTGTGTAACTTTACAGGCTGTAACGACAGCATTTGCTGATCTGAAAGAAATAGATTAGAAATCAAACAAATGGTCTATTTACAATCCGAGGGCAGGTACCACCATGTACGATCCTACTCAGCTCTGGTCACATCATACTGTAAGTGGGCTAATGGTCAAAGGAGCTACACGATAGTTCACACTGTACAGTCCAGTTCAGGTGGAAGACGTTCCTCAGTCACTGTCGAATTTAATAGAATTTATTGTTGTGGAGATGGCTCCTCCCCTGTAGCTTCCTCTCTTCTTCTTTGTCTTTTCATGGCGAAACGACTTCCCTTTTGTGAACCTTAGAACATCATTAGCCTTCTGGCCCCAGTCCCCATTTGATCCTTGCTGAAAAAGCAAATATACATTAAAAGTTATAAAAAAATCTGCATTTTATTGGTAGAAAGGGCTCAATATTCCACTTCCTGGTTCAGAATAGTTCTGAACAGAATCACTCAATTTAAAAAATTACCTGAAATATCAGTATTAAGAATAAGAGGGTCAAAAGTTCTATCAGAAATGCCAATGTATAGGACTGTTGAGAAATGAACTGAATCCATTCATACTGACTGACTGGTGGATTTACGTGACCAGTAGAGGGAGTAGTGAGCCACTATCGGTCTCATAGTGAGGAAAACCAACACCACAGGGCCTTTGACCAAAGTGACAGTAGGAGATGGGATGAGAACCACCGAGAAACAACTTTTAGAGTGGGTTAAAGTGACAAAGTGATAAAAGCTAGAAGGACACCCGTTATTTTCACCACTGGACACAGCTCTAAATGAAAAGAACAGAGTTTAATGATGAAATCACAGCATTTCTTCTACACGGTTGCGTTTGTTTACGAGGCTCATGATAGTATGAAGGTCACTGTTGATCTGCACTTCAGACTCATGTGACAGTCCTGACGTTCATATAATTCAAGGCACATCTTTAATGCAGCTATTGACACAAACCGCACAAAAACGGAGGTGATTTGTGGTTTTACTGTGGCTAATCAGACAGTCGACAGTTGTGTTAATTTCACTGTCAAAATAATCAGCTCTGAGTTTTAGTTTGAAGAATAAAACCTGATGATACCATTGTACAGATGTGTAAACAATGATCCATATACTGTATTCAGTGAGTGATACCGTCTGTGCTTACATAGTGTTGATTCATTTGTAGTTTTGGTAGTCCTAAGTATGTTCTGGTACGCGTCTTCGCCTGCTGTTGAGAGTTTAGATTATCACTACTTCATAACTCCTTTAATGTGGAGTCGGCCATTGGGGTCTTCAGTCTGTCATGAGCTCTAACCACCTCTAACACTTCAGTGGAGTCTGAATCCACGCTCGACCTACGTCCCATTACAGCAGCATCACAGCCTCTGGAGCCGACTGAGGTCACTAAACGGCGTTTATGTTTTCAATCCAAGTACTGTGTTTGTATTTGATGTAACCGGCTCTGCTTTACTAGAAATACACCAATACACACCTCGTCTGTTTTTGAGGATCTTGCCTCATGGCCACATCAAGCAGCACAGACTGACAGGAAGTCAAATACACAATTTTCAAAATAGATATTGATACATGATAGGATTTTCTTTTTTATTTTTATTTAATATGCCTTTTAAAGCCACATATATTTCATCCATGTTAAGAGCTCTACTTATGTATTAACTTTGTAATCAATATTTACCTTTGTACCCCATTTTATTTGTGTTTGGAGCACAAAAGTCAAGTATTTGACCATGTGGGTCAAATCACAAAATCAGACATGTCACACCACTTCTCAGACACATCCATGTGATTGAAGCTCTGGAGTGGATGGAACTAGAACCACGTTGGAGCTGATCCCAGGTGGAAATGGCATTATTTTCCAAAGGGAACATTACTTCTCTGCTCCAAACCACTAGATTTCATGGCCAAATTGGTCATTTTACCTGAAAAAAAACTACAGCTTCAGATGGTTAATGCATTTACATCCAGACTAATGGGTTTCAACAACAGTTTAGCAATAACCTAAGCACAAATTAACACCTGTTCACTGACCAGCATTACAATGCATCCTGAGTGATTATTTGTAAAAGTTTTTTTCCCCCCAGTGTTTTTTTTTTTTTGGTAGAAAACCAGTGTAAAGAAAAACAAACAGCTTTCAGTTTCAGACCCACATAATTCCACATCTCTGCCAGTGCTACTAGTCACGATTCCCTGGCCTCAGATGTCTCCGTTTTACACATCTACTGCTCCCTGTTCTCAGTCTGTTATCAACTTTTTGGAATTGACAAAAAAATTTAATAAAAAGAAAAAAAACCATGCAGTGGGTGGAGTTAGGCTCAGATTATGAGTGAAGTAATAGTTAACTATAGTGTTTGATCAAATGTTTGACAGAATGTGTGACACTGCTGTGAAGTAGCTGCCACTTACCTTTGCTTCAAAAGAGTTGTCTGCCAGACGGGGATCCACGGTAACATCCTCTTCTCTTATTCTACGGAAAGGTATGTTGGAAGACTACAAGACAAACATTTGTTTTTTCATAAAGTTAGTAGCAGTTGCAGTTGCGGCAAGGACGCATTTCAAACTGTTTGCAAACCCAACAGTTACTAGCATCTCAGATCAGGCTGTTGCATCTAAGGTCTTACTTTTTTATTGGCTTTAGGAAATGTTTGGGGTGTAGTTGCTGCTTTCTTATTTTTTGGAGTCTTGGCTTCTGTATCTTCTTCGTCTTCTTCACTTTCTGATGACTCATCTTTTTTTCTCTTGCCATTGGTACCTGCATGAGTTCAGATTAAGTGACTTGTGTTAATATAAAGGATGAGAATTGTGTATCTTTCACAAATATTTGTATTAAGTTTACCATTTGTTGTGGGGGTAGTGGGTGCAGTGGCAGCTTTAGGTGCTTCTTCTTCATCTGATGAACTGTCTGAGGAGCTGCTGCTCTCTTTAGCTTTAGTTGCTGGGGGTGTTTTGGCTGTTGCAGCAGGTTTGACAGTACTAGGTGCCTCCTCCTCTTCATCGCTGGAGTCATCGTCACTTGAGCTCTCAGCTGCATCTCCACTGGGTTTTAGAGGAGCCTTGGTGACAGGAGTAGAAGCAGCAGGTTTCTTGGCTGCGGCAGCAACTTGTTTTTGGACAGCAGGTTTTGCTGCTTCTGAATCAGAATCTGAGCTATCACTATCAGAGTCAGAGCTGCTTTCTGCTTTAGCGGGCTTTACAGTGGCTGTAGCTGGCTTAGCTGCTTGGGTAGCTGGCTTTGTGGCAGGTGTAGTGGGCTTAGCTGCAGGCTTAGCTTTAACAGGTTCTTCGTCTTCAGAGGAGGAGGAGTCCTCTGAGCTGCTTTCTGCTGCAGCAGCTTTTGCTGCAGGAGTAGCGGGCTTTGACGCTGGGGTGGATGGTTTAGCTGCTGGTGGCTTAGCTTTAGCAGGTGGTTGTTCATCTTCAGAAGAAGAGTCCTCCTCTGAGCTGCTTTCTGCTGCAGCAGCCTTTGCTGCAGGAGTAGCAGGCTTTGATGCTGGGGTGGATGGTTTAGCTGCTGCTGGCTTGCCTTTAGGAGGTTCTTCATCTTCAGAGGAGGAGTCCTCCTCTGAGCTGCTTTCTGCTGCAGCAGCTTTTGCTGCAGGAGTAGCGGGCTTTGACGCTGGGGTGGATGGTTTAGC
>JAPQRQ010000008.1:12222974-12234084 GCA_037367365.1 Apogon talboti
CCTTTAGCAGGTTCTTCATCTTCAGAGGAGGACTCCTCCTCTGAGCTGCTTTCTGCTGCAGGCTTTGCTGCAGGAGTGGGTGGTTTTGTTGCTGCCGGCTTTGACTTGGCTGGTTCTTCCTCATCATCAGAGGAGTCAGAGTCTGAGCTGCTCTCTGCTGCTGCAGGAGGTTTGGTGACAACAGCTGCAGGTTTAGGGGTACATGCAGCTGGCTTGGATTTGACCGGTTCCTCCTCCTCAGAGGAATCATCGTCTGACTCAGAGCTGCTCTCTGCTTTCTTGGTCGAGGATTTGGAGGCAGCAGCTGGCTGTGGTGGAGCTGCAGCTTTTGGTGTAGCTGCAGGTTTTGCTGGGGCCTCATCTTCAGAACTGCTATCTGAATCTGGAATGAAAAATATAATTTTGAAAAAATAAAAATCAAGTAAAAATGTATATAATCAACAAGAGCCATCAGATAATGTTATATTCTACTGATGTTCATTTAAGTTAATTGACAGACAAGTTGATATGTTTAAAAGAAGATTCCCCCTCCCCGATTTGAGGAATGTGTTTCTCTGGCCAGGACGTGCAGTTAAAAGCTCTGAAAGGTAAGGAGGATGCCAAACCATTCAGGCACTTGCAAACATACAATAACAGCTTAAACTGGATCCTGTAAGTGACAGGAAGCCAGTGGAGGGAAGCCATTATGGGGGAGATGTGGTTCCGTCTTCTGGTTCCATACTGAAGATGGGCCGCTGCATTTTGTACCATCTGCAACCAGTGGACGGAGAACTGGTCCAACCCATAATATAATCAATTACAGTAATCCAGTCGAGAAGAAAAAAACAAATGGACAACATGCTCAAACTGCTTACAGGGATATATGGCTTCACCTTAGCTTTACCTTTAATGGCATGCAGACAGTTGATTAAATTCTGTATATGACCTTTGGAGGTCGTCAGCAAAACAGTGGAAAGAAATGTGACTCCTCAGGATGGACCCTCATGGTAGCATATGTAAAATAAAAAGGACTGGACCCAAAATGGAGCCTTGGGACACTCCACAGTCGAGAGGGGCCATTTCAGAGTTATAGGGACCTAGCTGAACCCTGAAAGACCTCTGAGACATGTAGGTGTGGAACCACTTGAGGTTTTTCTTACCTGAGCTGGAGGATTCGTCCTTTTTAGCAGGGGCAGTCTTTGCAGGTGGAGTCTTAGCAGGGGCTATTTTAGCTGTAGGCTTCTTTGCTGCTGCATCATCTTCCTCCTCTGAACTGGAATCCTCATCTGACGAATCTTTTTTAGCTGCAGCAGGTTTAGCTGGAGCAGCCTTAGCAGGAGTTGCCTTTACTGCAGGTTTCTTCACCTCTTCTTCCTCTGAACTTGACGAATCAGAGTCAGAGTCAGAGTCTTGCTTCTTTGCAGGAGCAGCTTTAGCTGCAACAGGTTTGACTGGAACTGCTTTGGCTGCAGGTTTTTTAGGCTCATCTTCTTCTGAGCTGGAATCTGATGAGAGACATGTAATGAATGATGTAGACAGGATCAAAATAAGAAAAATTACTGTGGACTCTTTATTACCTGAACTGTCAGAGCTGGACTCCTGCTTCTTTGCTGCGGGTTTTGGTCTGGTAAGTTTGGCAGTCGGTGTCTTTACTGGAGCAGGTTTTGCTGGAGGAATTCAGAAACTGTTAGTCTACTTAAAAAAAAACCAAAATAAACAAACAAAAAAAAACAATAGGGCCAAGGGTCCTGTAGTCCAATGGCATATTTACAGACATCAATTGACCTTTCAAGGTCACAGGTCATGGCACCAAATGAATGCCCATATGTGACTTCTTATATATTGCTAATAGTAATTCAATATCTTCAACTGTTTTCAAGTTATAGCACTTTAAAATTTGTCCCATAATAAACCAGTGGGGATGTTTAAAATTTCAAAAATTCATAACAAAATTCAAAAATCAATATTTCCCAATTCTTTGAACAAACTTGGTAGACTTTACCCCAAATATGTTCCACAACAAATATCAAGTCATTCTGACCAATGGTTTCAGAGAAGAAGATTCTTGAAAAATTGTTTATGGATCACGGATGGACAACGAACGGATGATGGACAGACGACAACTGACACCAATAGCCCACCTGACCCATCGGACCGTTGGACTAAAAACAAAAACACAGCAATAGCTTAAAATTAGAGAAGAAAACATGTCTTACCAGGTACTTTCTTCTCTTCTTCCTCGTCACTGCTGTCATCACTGCTGTCTGAGGACTCGCTTTCCTTAGCCTTCTTAGAAGCTGTTGCAGCCGGTGCTTTCTGGACGGCAGGAGGTGGGACTGCAGAGTATTCTCCTGCAAGACAAGGATTTGTCTGAACTTCAACCTCATATTTACATCACACAGGCTATCAAACTGATAGAAGCCCTTCAAAAATAGGGCAGGCTGACAGAGACGAATAAATAAATGAAAAATATAGGTTGAGATGAAGACAATATCTTCCATTATTGTTTGTGCACTTATGCGCCACAGGGTTCACAAATATCCCGATAAGGTAACTGCTCAGCAAATTCACCTATGAATTACTCTAACACCACACAGTGCCTTCATTTAGTGGGATAGGCACTGGGATATGTCTGGTGAAAATAGGACATAATGTTGCTGCTCCTTGTTAATTACTTTTGGCTAATCCTGCTAGATGTTTTGGACGTTATCTTTCAAATTTACCCCTAAAGTAAAGGTTTAGAACACACCTGCTTTGGGTTTTTTGCTTGGTGGAGCTTCATCTTCTGATGAAGACTCTTCACTGCTCGATTCAGCAGCAGCAGCAGCAGCCTTTACTGGGGCAGGTTTAACTGGAGCCTTTAAGGACAGATGAAAGGATGATTGACAGTAAGCTGCATACATTTCACCTACTACAATATCCATTTCCAACAGCTCAACATTATTCCGACCTCCATCACAACAACAAAACAAAACTGTTTTTAAGTAGTACTTAAATGTAGTTTCACAACGTATACCTTGGCTGGTTCTTCATCAGAATCAGATGAGCTATCTTCGCTGCTACTCTCCTTTTTCTTAGCAGCCCCTTTAGCAGGAGCAGCTGTTTTGGCTGCTGTGGCTGCTCCAGTTTTGGGTTCTGTATTACAACATTAGTTAGATGAGGTTCCACATATGCATTTTTAAAAAATATCTAGTTTGCAATTTATGACAGATTGCATATTAAAAGACATCTGGTTAAAACTCACTTGGTGCAGGGACTTTGGCAGGCTGCTCATCCTCAGAATCAGATTCTTCACTGCTAGAACTAGTGTCTTTCTTTCTTGCACCACCTGCAGCAGGAGGCTTCACAGGTACCTACAAGCAGAAACTACATATTAACGGCAGCATACCTTCGAGATCATATTCCATGCTGCAGTGGGATAGACCCAGATTCACATAGTAGGCTACTCCACAAATTTAAGACCTCAAATGCTGCCATCACATACATAAACAGATGTGCCAGCATGCCTATACTTTAAGTATTATATAAACATTTACTAACTTGTTGGACTGTTTGTCAGGGTTGTGCACACAACATACACAAATTACAGAGGAGCAGCAGTTGAGCTGTAATCCTAAAGAATTAAACATAACATCCTTAATTTTTAAAATTATTTTTCAGTATCTGTGTCTAAATATAAAAGGCTTGTACTCCGTGTTTCTTTTATTATTTCTTTTAGGACAACAAAATTAAATTCCATGACTTTCAGTTTCTTTGGTTTAGTTGTTTTCATTACTTTTCCAACACTAACTGACAATATACTGTAGATATTTTCTCCCACCTTTGTGGGTGCCTTTGCCGGTGCCGCCTTCTCCTCCTCCGAATCACTGGAGTCACTGCTGCTGGACGCGGCTTTAGCAGCTGCAGCTGGTTTTTTAGCAGGTGCCACCTTGGCTGCAAGAGTAAATATGCAGGAAAAATAGCAATAATATTTCAGGTGAGGATAAGTGAGGATAAGGGGCACATTACTGTGATATAATCTAAGCACTTTTAATACCTGCAGGGGTTGCTTTAATTGGTTTTGCTGCAGCTTTCTCATCTTCACTGCTCGACTCTTCACTGGAACTCTCTGTACTGGTTTTAGCTTTCTTAGCTACTGGACCATTGGTACCTTCAGCTTGAGGAGCTGCTTTACGCTTTCTGGCTTCAGGAGACCTGTGCAGAAGAGCAGAAACATTTGTCAATCATAAAAATGACCTGTCTTCTCCACAACCAGAGTAGCAGATAAAGTATGTGGCATTTTAAAGCAAGGTTTGGGCCTTATCAGCCGTCTGTAGCAAAGAGTTCCAATTTCAATATGTAATGCAACAGCAACCAATGACAGTCAACAGGTTCAACAATCCTCTGTGGTCAATTTGACCGGATATCTGATTATGTCTCAATTTCAACAGCTCGCCTACTGAGTAGAAAAGATAACAGTCTGTGTGATACTGACTTCAAGCATTTGATAAAATTTTTAAAAAAGAGGGAAAACACAATTACAAACTTACGTCACCCAGAAGTTGAAAATGTCTACAAGACTTTCTTCATTCTGATCTTGAGGATTCTGTGGAGAAGCAGATGAAACTTTCACTTACAGCAGTGGTGTTTGGAAAGTTGGTAAAAGTTAGAAATCCGCTAAAACTGGATAACATAAAGATGTGCACCGTGACTTCTGTGTATAGGTAAGAATAATTTTAGGGTGACTAAGTGGCTATTGATACACTTCATTGATTACGCGTGTGTCCCTCCACGTGCTAACCTCAACAGTCCACCGGTACGAGCCAGTGGATTTAAGGCTCCTCGTGCAGCTCCTCTAAACTACTAAACGCGACACGCACAAAAAGACAGCGCGCTCAGCCGACTGTTAGCCCCACCCTGAAAACACTTACCACTTTAGTTTGCTTGACAAACTGCTGCGCCGCTTTGGTGAACTTGTTTTCTAATAAAAATGAATACACGCATTTGTAAAGATCGCTTGGTACCGACTTTTGCGACGCCATCTTCAACGCGCACGTTCTGAAGAGACAGGAAGTGAACGAAGACGTGCGGCAATTGTGGGTGGTCGCGCATGCGTACATTAATATATATATTATTACATATTTCATTATTACTCAAACACTTAACGCAGCATTAAACTTCTCAGAACGTTATTGCATCCCATTGCCATTTTTTTACTAATAAATTTATAAACGTTGAACAGATGGATATACAAACAATGTAGGGTAGAAAGTCGCGACAATGTGCATAAAACTACACATCAAACCTAGTATTAATTAAAATAGAAATATTTAAGATTTAAAATTTTGATTTGAAATAATATGTTTTGTTTAAGACTGTACGTAACATGCCATAATATTCCTTATTTTAAGAATAGATCGGCTTCACCTCTTCCTTCATACACGGCCGCATGAATTATACGTCATCACCAAAGACCTTTTCCGTCCCTCGTGTCATAACATGGTTGTCCGCGAACACAGTAATCTTCCAATGACATAGAGCCTTTGCCACCTGAATTAACAGCGTAAATCTTGCGTTTCCTTTCCGAAAACCATGCCTCGCTACGAACTGTCGCTGATCCTGAAGACGATGCAGCGGCCGGAGACCGCGGCCGCCCTCCGCCGGACAGTGGAGACTTTGATGGAGCGGGGCGCGGTGGTCAGGGACCTGGAGAACCTGGGAGAGAGACTGCTACCCTATAAGATAACCAAACACAATCAGAGGCATACCCGAGGTGCTTACTTTCTCGTCGATTTCTACGCAGCCCCCAACATCGTCACAGGTTTATTGGATCATTTGCACCGCGATGTGGATGTAGTGAGGCCCACTGTGCTGAAGAACGACACTCAGGTTTCCAGTCACAGATGCTGTGGGCCCGAACAGTGACATGTAAGGAAAAGTACCTGTTACTGAAGCACTCTAGGTATTTAGTGAGTGTCCATTTTATACAGCTTTAAACTTCTAATCCACACTTCAGAAGCAGATATAGTAGCCAACTTACACTTTACAATTTTTGTTCCCTTTATGCCCAGTGAAAACTATGCATTACCAAATGTATGGATTTTGAATGTTTGTTATAAATTGAGGATTAGATGTTCCTATATGAGTTTAGAGAATTATTTTTGAAGCTATTAAAAACCGTCTTGGATTACGTGGAAAATGCATTGTCTCAAAGCTGAAAATATGGCTGATCTTATGACAACTTGGAATTGAGATACAGCATATGGTTGTCACAGAACAGTAACGCTGTAACAGGTTTTTTATACCCTTATGCAGGTTAAGGTGCAGTATCTCAAGCCATAATTAATGTGAACATTATAAATATTATTATTATTATTATTATTATTATTATTATTATTATTATTATCCGCTGTGGCTTTTGCAAATTTTTGTATATAGTAGTAATAATGGTCCATAATAGTGTTATAGTGAAACTGACCTCAAAACCTCAAGTCTTCTAGAAACCTAGTGAAAACATGGTTCACAGTTTTTAGTGAAGTATCAGTTTTTTTCATGGGAAGGATCATGCCATTCTATGACCACATGATACAAACACCACAACTACAGAACCAAAGCCAGACACCAAAAAACTCAGGAAAAAAATGCTGAAACATGTTGGTTTTTTTTTAGAATATGATGCACATATTAAACTATTCAGCAGTTTATAGAGCAGCAAAAATACCCTCTACTTAAAATATCTGTAGTAGTAAAATTCATTCAATAGCAGAACTAATACAATATGTGGTTGTTACTTTACTTATTTTACACTTTGCTGATAAGACATATGTGCCTCTGCTCATGTCTACTTGTGTTGGAGTTTTTTCAGTGTGGTATTCTTTTGCTTAAAACAAAATTTTTAAGCAAAGTATTAGTTTCAAACGTCATTTGATGTAATTGCATCTATGGCTTTTTTAGTAGTTTTATGATTTATCCCTCTGGTTTACCAATCAGTGGTTAATTTTGGCAGGTGAATTGTCAGTCATGACATATGACACATAACTGATGTCTCTACTCTGGTCAGGTAGATAAGTAACTACAGATAAGAAAAAAAATGTATAACTCGGAGAAGCAAACAAGTCATCACATTTATGAAGCTGTAACTGGCAATAAATTGATGTTTGCAGAAATTTTAAAAAGTTGTTGTTTCCTGTTATTTACCAGTTATTGAGTTCTTTAACTTGAATAAGAAATAAGACATCCATTCTTTGTCTTATTTCTTTGAAAAGTATATGTTTTCATGCAAATGTAACCAAATGAATGTAGAGATTTGATTTCTACAGCTCCATTTAAATTAGTTTACATGGAAAATAACTAATATTAAAATATAATTCATGCAATTATTGTTTTCTATATTCATTGTTTGTCATATAGTAAAGGTTACTTGGGAAAAATAAGAATAACAGTAGTTATTTCCATGGCCTCTCATACTATGGCTTTTTTAAAACTCCTACATGTGAACAAATGTAGGTTGAGTCACAGAAATGTTCAGAATCTTAACAGTGTTTATAATCACCTCAGGGAGCAGGTTTATAAATAATTGCTTACATAAATGGACTGACTGACCTATTTCTTACCTGTATCTTCTGTGAGCAGCTTTTGCATGAACTGGCACATTGGTGAAGAAATCCCAAGAAACTGTGTAGATGATAATGCACTATAGAAAAAATGTGAACAGCAGTCCCTTTGAGTAGCTTAGATTTACAATGAATTTACAAAATGGAATAAAGTTAAAAACCTAACAACAAAAATAAATTGTTAAATTGTTAGGTGACTCTTCAGAGGTGAACGCCTCATGACTTTAGTGTCAGTTTTATAAGCTATCATAACATATCTAGAGGTCATAACAGAGTACATAAGCTGACATGACAAGGTTGCGTATTTTCTTTCTTCCTTTTTCTCTTATTGTTAAGTGGAGAAAAAATGTTGGATATGAATGTTTGTGGTGTTAAAACGTGGTTGTTACATAGTTTGTCAACCAAAGAGCATTTGAAAGTAGAAGCTGCAACAACCACTAAAATAATTATTAGCAAATATTTAGTTGATTGGCTTTTCAAACAAAAATGAGTTCAGTTGCTCTTAAAATGTGAGGATTTGTACAATTTTCTGTCCTTTTTTTCCCTCTTAAATGTGACTTCATGAAACACCTTTAGGTTTTGGGCCTTTTGCTGGTGTAAAAACATCTCTCTGAAGATATAATGTTCCATAGGAAATTAGAGCAGATTATTTCTCTCACTTTTTAAGAAAAATATCAATTTATTTATTTTTACCATGGATTGACTGAAATACTAACTGGCAGTTGAACCTGTGATGGAAATCATTGTTAAAGGTATCTGACTAACTACAAATTGTTGTTAGTCCAACCGAACCACAACTTCCTGAACTGCGTTTGTTATTTGCATCACCTACTTTCTGTTAATGGAGATCATGTTCTTCTTATTGCTCCTATATAATGATCTAACAACGGCTCTTTTTGTTTTACAGGTTTCCGTGGCTCATATACAGAAGATAAACTGTACAAAACTTCCCTCTTTGACCTGTTCCAGATTTTTCTTTCCTACATTTCATGTTATGTAATAATAAACTAAACTTTTCTAAATTGGCTGATGTTTGCTTCTGTTTTTTTTTTGTTTTTTTTTTTGTTTTTTTACTGTTTTGGACATGTTGCTCTGAACAATAGCTACTAATGTAACAACAGTTTCTGTTCTTTTTTTTTAGTTCTTACTACTTTGTATTGTAATGTACATGTGATTTATGTAAATCCACTTCAAACTGACAGTATAAGAACATAGGGTTTAATTAGTGTCCTTTGAAAACCCGTGCATATAATAAACACAACGCCACTGAAGTTCACACTTAGGTGTGTTGTCCTCATTTGGCTCAATAATCCACCAGCATAATTTGAAGAGATTAAGATTGCTTTTGTTTTTTAGTAAACCGTCTCAGGCATGTTGATTAGAATAGCACACATACTGAGTTGCATTTTAGTTTAAAAATAGCTTTCTTTTCTACTCACTTTACTAACTTTGTACTCCCAAACACACAAATAACTGCTGACCTATAAAATATTTACTCTGTTTAACAGGACTGACCATTCAATTCAATTTAAGATATCTAAGTGAATGTACAGGGGCAAGTAAAAGTATATAGACCCTTTGAAATGCCTAGTTTTGTACAGTGATTGGCCATAAAATGCAAGTTTATCTGTATCTGTCACAAGTACAGATAGACATAAGGTTTTTTAAGCTAGTATTACACGTCTTTAATGAACACATCTACTTAATAGAAATAGTGGTGCTGGAAAAAGTATGTTTGGTACTAGAATTAGACAACTGTGTTTGCCTATACAACAATCTTGATGCAAATCAGATCCCGTTTTATAACCCAGTTGTTTACATATTTTTTCTTACCATTGTGTATATACTGAGTCATCAGTAAAAAAGGATAAAGTCATGATAAAAGGAAAAGATAGCTCATAGCACAGAAATCTATACATTTATAAAATAAAATAAAATTTGCACATATGATGGCTCGTTTAAACCATTTAATTTTACGTTAAAATCTTTCAAATGGGAGCACAGCACCTCAGTTTTCTGTGAAGCTACTGCCTATGGGTCGATTTCTGAGATGTCTTGAAAAGAAGATAAGAGTTTATTTTTCCCACCATGGGGGAAATCCAGTTAACAGCAGCAACATACAACAAACAAGTGCAGAGAAAAAGACAGGTAGAGAAAAACCACAAACGAGTGAAAAATTAAATATAAGGCAAAAAATAAGAAATGTATATAAATATAGAATTAAAACTAAATATTATTTACATATTAATAAAAACTATAGAAGCCACTTTAACAAATATATGTCAGGTCCGAAAGTAAAATGTACATTGAAACTGATTAGGACTGTATTTTTCCAAAAACCGTTGAAAAGATCAAAGTTTGAAGGCACCTTTGTTAGCTGTACACCAGAGAGTGTTGAGCAAGGCAGAGTCACATGTCTGCTGGTGGAGTCAGCTGACAGTGAGACACCATAAAGGCATCAAACAGGAGTCGGCTGCATTGCAGTGTTTACCAGTTCACCTACTTCATCCAGTCGCCGGGAGACGCACAAACGGCCCCGAAACCAGCGGAGTCATGCTGCTTCTAACTCTGCTTTTCGTCTCGTCAGGTAACGACAAGCCACAGTTAGCAGACTTTATACAACGTCGTTGATGCAGATTAAGCAGACGCCCGATTACATGGAAGACTATCGGGTTGTGTAACTACTAAAGTGCGTTTCGACATTAAAACGCGGAAGCAGTTCATTTAGCTTTTACAAACGTCAACAAAATCAACCAGTTAGCTTCAACTGCGTTTACACACTTTTTTCTAAATTAAAAATACTGTGTTTGGAACATTGCATACATTTGAGGTACATATGTTGGCGCAAAGACACAAAGAGAATATTGACTTTGTTTCCTTTGATGAAAGGCGTTATTAGTGACCGTTTGTGTTTGTTAGCTAACGACTCGGCTAACAGATAGCTAATGCTAAAGCTAACTAAATATATCAGCCCTTAGCCAAACATTAGGTGGGATATCTTCTTAAAAAAATACGTTATTTATCTGTCTTTGATATTTTAGACATATTGAATCATTGTTTTAGGCTGAAATATAAGCTAGTTAACAAGTCCTCCATGTTACATTGAGTTACTCATTGTTGTGAGTTCAAACGGTCTGATCTTGAACAGTCCATGGGGCTCAAAACTGGGTCTTCTGCTGTCTTGACCTATGGTTTGGTTTCAGGAGGAAGTATAAATCTGCTCCCTCGACCTTCAACTTTCATTTCATTTTTTTCTCAATAGGAGTCATTTTTGCAGAGGCATGTCGGTTTTTGTTACTTTCGTTTCTCATCATGTATACTTTTATGACTCATGGCCCAGTTATTTTCATATCTAACCAACTACAACACCTGGATATGTCTGTAAAAAGGCATTGTCTAGTTACCTTTTCAGCCTGTAAAATCATTAATCCCATTTGGCCTATGTGAGGTCATGAAATGAATGCCATTTCTTTACTTCGTATCAGACTAAAAGCTGTGGTTTCTTGTAGCCTGCTGGGATTATTCTTTTCTACTAGTCA
>JAPQRQ010000008.1:12266853-12294956 GCA_037367365.1 Apogon talboti
TTTAGCATTGGGGTGTGCATACACCCCACGTGACCATTCATGTTTGAATAGGCCACGTGACCAACCAAGGGTTAATAAGATAGACATATGTGAGAGGGTTGTTTTTACCGGTGTTGGGGATGGTGAGGCGTCCTCCCAGGTTGCCGAGGGTGGCGCTGGTACTCAGGCCTGGCTCTCTGGACAGAGTGTGACTGTAGTGATCTCTGTCTCTCCCCACAGTACCGACTGACTTCAGACTGAGGATCTCCCCGTCACCTGAGCCCATGTCAGCAGGAAGCTCCAGGGAGGAAAGCGTGGACGAGTTATACACCTTGATTTTGAGGCTGGGTAGAGGGTCCAGCAGTGGCGACGTTGTCATTGGGATTTTGTGGGGGCTGTCGTTGACTCCCTGCTGCAGGGAAAACAGAGGCCCGCGGAAAGCTCCTGCTGTGGCTGTCAGATCCGGAGGAGCTGAGGGATGCAGTGGATGAGGGTTATCTGTGAACACAGAAGACGAGAAGAGCACTTTTATCACCAAAAATAATACAGGCAGGGCTGAGAGTGCTGAAAGTGACACGAGTGAAATTGATTAATGCTGCTAATTAATATTTGATGGCAAGAACAAGAGAACGGGCACCATGACAAATGCTTAAATGTAAAAAATGTTACACAGTAAAGAATGGAGAACAGGAGAAGAGATAATGGTATAAAAAGCATTAATTTACTGTATATGAAATACACGTGACACCGTGATAATAAAATTAATGAGAGGACGTCCTTCTATGAAAATGAGTAACACATGAAAAGTTACAAGAAAAGAATGTGTGAATATTCTACATGGTGTATGTGTGTGTGTCAGGATGTGTACATTTGTGTGACACGGGTGTAAACGCACCCTGCCTTGGAGGTTTGTAGTTGCCGGGGTGGAAGGCAGCAGTAAGTGCAGATGAAGAATCTGTGATGTCGCCGTGGAGATGGCGGCATCTGCGACGGTATGCCAGCACTCCCACGCACAGTACCAGTATCACACACAGCAGCAGGGCCCCCATTAGGCCAGCATAGACGGCTACACCCATACCAGGGGCCAGTGCTGAAAGACAGAGACAGACGGTGAAGACATCATAGAGAAACACATACTGTATGACAACACAAAGATAGAAACAACCAGGCAAAGACGGAAGGGGAAAATATGATTACAAGATGTCATCTGAATTTCTGCACATCTGTTGTGGTTAATTATTTGCTTCTAACTAAAGCTACACATAAGGGTGGGCAATCAGACAATCATGGCCAATCATGCATATTCTTAATTTCAGTGAAATCCCACAGATTGCATCATTAACACTAGAACTGTCACGAGTCAATATATCCCTAAAACAGTCAAACAGGTTCAATTTACACCATTTCTAGTCCACAAAAATGAAAAGTTTTTTAATCAGTCGCTGTGTTATGGTTTGATATTTTAATTAGTATCTTTGTCAACACTAATGTCTTTGCATGGACTTTAGTACAAATCAGTCTGAAATAATAGTGAAAATGTTCATTAGAAGCAAATATCTGCACAGGCGTCACAGAACTTTCGATCTTATCTAGTTTAAAGTATATAAATGACTTGCCATGTGGTATGTGGTTTGTCATGCGGTATATACATATGGTATAGTGGGTGAATTTTATCCAGTGGAGGGTATGTTTATGAATAGACATACAGTATATTTAATCTGAATATATATGATCTATATTTAATAATAGAGGTGAGACATAACACAGCATTAGTAAAAGACAAAAACTGGAAGGCTTCAATATTTAACTAAAAAAATAAACAAAGCAATGCACTACTGCAGAACAACAGGTCATTTTTACCTGTTGGTAGTTCTCGTCTTAAATAGATACCACAAAACATTCCTAAGACTAGTGAGTGCTGCATTGTGGGTTGTTGTATTTAAGTAGTGTTAATGCTGATTGGCAGCAACTGTACTGAAATCCATTTACAGTGTCTGTCAGCACTTACCCTGCAGGAGTTTGTATAATGTGATATTTTGCTACCTAGAAGAAATAAGAGCATGACAACCTCAAACAGTGATGAATAACTCTGAGTGAGCTGTTGGATGTAAATGCCCATTGTGCAGCAAGTCTGTTTTTCACAGGCTTCACAGATGCTTTTCTTAAGCAATTACAAATCTTTCATGCTGTAATGAGACGTGTAAATATGTTTTCATTTCATTATGTAACTTTCAACTGTGGCAAATTAAACTAACAATTAACCTCAGTCTAATGGGGAAGAAAAATGTCAACTTAGTGTTTATGTCCATAGTTGTGATTATATTTGTTTTTGTGTCTCCACTAGTTATGGCTAAATATTGCAAAAATATTCTAAAAATATTTTAAACAGAAACAACAAAAAGCCACACCATTAAATCCTCAAGAAACTTTGCTGTAGTTTGGCTGTAACTACTTAATACCTCAAAAGTTCACCATCAGATCTTGTCAAATTGCCCACCCTTAGCTACATCTTTTAAGAAATAAATGAAGAGGTCGGCCTTAGATTCTTCTGCTCCCTAATGAACTCCTTGTCTTTTTGTCAATGGTTAGTGGTCCCTCATCATCCTACCACGTTCTGATTTCCAACGCCAGTGGAGTCAAACCCAAGTCAGACACGTGAGCCAGTCACACCACAGCAGAAACGAAAAGGAAGACGAGGAGCAAGGTTGGCGTGAAACAAAGAGGAGCAGAAAGGAAGTAGTCGACAGGCTGGATAAACAGAGGAGGAGAGAGCTGGAGGAGAGGCAATTTGGCAAAAGGGGATAGGAAGGAGTTAGATAAGGGTTTGATTTGTTGAGAGGACAGAGGGATTATAAGTGGTGAGGAGAGAGGAGATAAGGATAGCAGTGCTTCAGGAGAAGGCACATGTTAAAAGAGCAGGAGAAAGTGGTGAAGAAGTTGGAGGAAACCACAGTCACTGCAGAGAAGCGTTAGAAGAAAGGGTGCAGGAGAGGAAAGCCGGAGGCAGACAGGCTGGCAGAGGAGAGCCTCCATG
The DNA here is from genome assembly GCA_037367365.1 of Apogon talboti. Classification (NCBI taxonomy): domain Eukaryota; kingdom Metazoa; phylum Chordata; class Actinopteri; order Kurtiformes; family Apogonidae; genus Apogon; species Apogon talboti. The sequence continues at coordinate 12,269,867 of JAPQRQ010000008.1, forward strand.
CTCACGTGGCGCGATGGAACCGAATCCGACAGCCGTCTGCACTTATTACCAGAAACGGAACAATAGCGAATTAGGTGCATTACCGTGGCTGCTTTCCTCTGAGCCCACGTCACATTGAGCTGGAGGAATTACCATCACTTCAAATGCAAGCTATATCACAGATTAACTGAAGGTCTGACAGAAATCAAGTGTTTTGGGTTTTTTTTTTCCCCAATTGCTAGCTACGCTGTTACCTCATAGCCTATGGATCAAAGGGTCTCCACTTAGGGACATAGTATTTTTGTCCCTCTATTAATAGAGGCCGCAGCTTTTTGCCATTTCGACCCAGAGTCAGGAATTTCTTTCGCACTATTTATTAATCTCTTTGATGTCATTTTCTTTTTTATCTACGCTTGCAGGAAAGTGTTACATGAATATAAAATAAACCTCGTGCCAGATTGAAGAGTATAGAGTCTATGAAGAAAGGCAAGACAAGATAACAACAGTCAGACTGGACAAGAAGGACAGAGGAGTCTTCAGTGAAGTTGAAACGAGCTGACAACAAGCAGTGTAAAGACAGAACTGAGCTCCATGTGCTAACAGATGTTTAGACTCCTGACCCGCACATACAGTATAAACACACTCATACACATGGATATATAGTATACGAACAGCATGAGGTGGAACATGAGTGGAGTCATGAAGGGTGAACTTACGATGGCTTGCATGTTCAATAGAAATCTTTTTATCTGTTTGAGCAAGAGAAAAACAAGAGAAGACGAAGAAAGAAAAAAAAACTTAAAATGGACGGACTGGAATTTATGCAAATTAAAGATAACATTATTCAAAGCAGAAATGAGGAGGTAAACAATAGCTCATCAATATAAAACAGAAATGTAAACAAACAAAGCTAACTGAAAGCACGAAAACATTTTATATCTAAAAAAAATAACCTCTGTCACAAATGTTTGAGGATGGTGGTAATGAACAATGGATGTGTTAGTCAGTTAGTTCAGCACTTTTATCTATTTAATGTATCAGTTTCATATTACTGATGCATACATACATATATTTATAATACATACATAAAATGACTTTGAAGGAGAATATGAACATTGGCATGAAAGACTCTAAGAGAGTTTTAAAAATAAAACATTCTGATGTGATGCATAAGGACAGACAGTGTAGATTGAATAACCATGTTTTCATCTTTTTCTACTTTTTACCAGGTGCGTGAATTGTCATATCTTTGCCCTTTGAAGAAAACTTCTCCCAATGGGCACATTCTTTTCTTTCAAAAAAACAAAAAAAACAAAAACAAAAACAAAAAACAGCCATATGGATCACCAGTGAATTGTCTCGAAAACATCTTTTAGTACTGTGCCACTTACTCAAAGCCTCTCAAGCATCATCAAAACACCAAATGGTCTCCCAGACTAATCACTGTACATTCATCAGCAAATAAAATCTACCTTGGACGGGGCTAAGATGGCGGTTTGTGGTGTCTCAAAGCATTTCACATTTATGAGTGGGCCCTCAGTGGGATTAACAATAAATAAGACATTAGGCGTGTCTTCCCTTTTTTTTTTTTTTTTGATTGCCAGAGAACGCAAATGTGACCAAAGAATAAGCATATTAACATGCTAAGAAAATTAATAAATCATCCGGAAACCTTTAATTAGCCAAGTGACACATTTAGAGACTTTTTCAGCACAGTGCCTCTCATCTTCCCCCTCTGTCAAAGCCACTTGAGCACATGTTCTCCTGATGGCCTCCTGAGCACGCCACACACTCTACAGCCAAATCAGACCGCCTATTTGTCTAATGCTGCTCCGTGGATGCCTGTTTATATCAGAACCAGTGTGTGTGTGAGTCTAAAAGAGTTGAAGTGCAGTATTGCCTTGACAGAGTATGCATATCATCCCCAGTGGTACATGTATTCATGATGTTTGTCTGTGCGCTCTGCTCTCTTGGTTTTTTTATCTCGTCTATGTGTTTTAAGTGTGTACTTAAATATATTTCACTGCCTTGGTGAGTGCGAGTCTCTAAGATTCTAATGCGCTGTCAGCTGGATTCCTCCCAGATCATCACGGGCTGCACATTGGGTGTCAGTGCGAGTCTGACTCACTCTCATATGCTCTTCCCTGTGCTAATTTTTCGACTTGGCTGTGTTATGCTCGCTTCCCACTCCATGTGCTCTTTTAGCCTGCTCTTGCTCCGTCTCTCTTTCTTCCTCTCTCCATCTGTGCTTTTTAGATGTGGATCACTTGCCTTTCTCTTTGTGAACCAAACTGTTCCCTCATGAAACATCTGTCTGAGATTTAGCAGTTTTACCTTTCATGTCTCTTTCCACCTCATTCACACCCTCATCATGCTTGCTTCTGCTATGGCAAAATACCTTGGGAATACTGTTATGTAGAAAATAGCTTTGAAATGCAATACACCTTAGAAAACTTTGAACTGTCAGCAGAGGAATCATAACCCAAATAAATCACTTTCATCAATTTAGCATGCACCCGATCTAGCAGATATGATGTTAACCAACTGACCACTGCGAGTGCTGCAAAGACCACCGTACTTCACAAACTATAAATACTGCAGTTAACAGACGGTTGTTCACTAGTTAGTTAGTCGAGGAGTAACTAATAATGTGCAATGGTATTATAATGAAATTATTCTGTTACATTTAATGAGAAACTATGTGATTTAATTAATGTTACTAATCAACATGCTTATATGTTAGTTATTACAATGGTCTTACATCTGAATTAATCAGCTTATATAGAGAACAAAACAGCCAACCACACAAAGATGAACATGTTGTTGCCTTGAAATTCAGCAATACACACTTCTGGTTTCATTGGTAGATCAGAAAAGTACTCTACTATTATTGTACAGTACTGGTTTCTATATATTTTTATGACTGTTTTATGGTCAATCTTCAAATATACTTTAAAAGAAATGGAATTACACGTAATAGTTGTTAGGCCTAATTTACACAACAATGATTTTAGGATGAAATGCAGAGGTTTTGTTTGCTTTTCGGCCTCCTGTTTACGCAGAAATATCATTTTAGATTACCTAAAACAGAACGTTTAGGAATTTTTCTCAAATTCAACAACCACTGTTGATGTGTCAACGGTAAAGCTGGAGTTTTCAGTGAAAACGGTGCATGCGCATTACTCTTTCATTCAAAGTGCTGTGTGTGGACCGGATGATAATAATAATAACGGCTGGATGTATTTCTATCCTACAAGGCAAAGGAAATACTTTTATATTTTTGGGCGAACTGTGTATAAACGTGTAAACAGGACTTTATTCTACTTGGACAAAGTAATTTAAATAATTACATTGTACTTTTAACTCTGTGTCTCATTCTGTTAACTGACATTTTAATTCTACCTAGAGTACCTAGTCAGACTGCTCTCAATAGAACAGAATTCATCAAAAAGTATTCAAATATAGCTTCAAACTGAATTTAGTGTATGTATACATTTGACCAAGAAACATAGGAAACAGGTTCTATATTTACTGCACTGTGACATTTAACCATCTCCCAGTTCAAATATATCGATCCAGTCACTTACTGCGTGTACACAGGCCCTCAGTGCAGTTTTTGCTCTCCATCATACTGCCGCTGCAGTGCTTGCCTCCGTTCCTGGGTGGGGGAGCCTGACACTCACGGCTGCGCCAGTGGGTGCACTCTGTCCCACAGGCTGACCACTTTGCCCACTCTGTCCAGCCTCCGTCCACTGGAATGAGCAAATGGAGATGTGAGTCATTGCAAAACTAACTATCTGCTAAATGCTCACATCTCTCCAGGGAGGAGTTAATGTAGAATAAAATTAAAACTAGCATTATAAAGATAGCTAATTAAATGAACCAAAAATGATATGAAAATGGAACAAAAACTACAAAGAACTGTGCAAAACAAAGCAGAAGTGCAGGTAAAGTAATTTTCGTTTTTGTTCTCCATGATTTGCTCTTTTGTTGCTATAAAATACCTTTAAAAACATTAATATTATGCACAATAGTAAAGTATGTTTGACATTCCAATTTAGCAAGTTGGATATTCTGTGTATTTTTCTGAAAATTACTTTGGATTGTGATGTGGTCTTGACTCACAGAGAATAACAATAGGTGCAAGAATTACATTTATCAGTAAATCAGACAGCACTGCGATCCTAATTAAATTAATTTCCATGAAGGAAATGAGATATTCTCTAAATGGAAAAACAAGACAAGGAGTAAATGCTATCAATTTATGTTCATTTGAAGTTATTTTAAGCCTAAAAGATGTGAACAATGTGGCTTCCTCTAAAGTTAAACCTTGAGGACGAACTACTGCTGAAGAATCCTGCGCAGTTTTAAAAATTAATTCTGGTGCTTCCTCTGAAATGGCCCATTTGGGAAATTTCTTGATTTTACAGTGCATTACTACTTTACCTGAAGATGTTATAAATAATTGAGGTGAATATGTCATTTATACCTGGGCAGAGTGTGGTGCAGGTCACTCTCTGAACGGGTGGGCCCTCACAGAAGGCTCCTCCATTGAGCGGTGCAGGATTAGTGCAGCTGCGCGTCCGTCGCTGCCAGCCTTGCCCACATCGAGCATTACACTCGGACCATTCAGTCCAAGAAGACCAACCTCCACTCACTGACAAAGACACAGATCATCCCAAAAGTTTAATCAGAAATGAACCACAGCAACACAACATTTGAGAGGTGAGAGGGTGGAAGACGAAGAGGTACGAGTGTGTTACCATAAACGATGAGAGTAGCTGTGCTGCTACGTCTTTTGGCCACCACATTACGAGCCACACAGGTGTAGTTGGCAGTATCTGAAAGCCTGGCCTGTTTGATAATTAGATCATGGTCAATGGTGATCAAGAAGTTGGAGTCCTGTGATGGGTCAATGACATCTTCATTCTTCAACCAGTCCACCTGGAGACACACACAAACACACACACACACACACACACACACGCAAAAGCCGGGATTTAGTGAAAAACTAAAACCTCTGCATTTTCAAATAGTTGTTACTAATTATGCAGTTCCACTGCGTAGCATTTCAAAATAAGACATTTCACAAATAGGCAGGTGTATATGCATAAACATGTGCCAGCGTGGCCCGTGCAGGTCCGCTCAGTAAACACTGTGAACCTGCAGGGTATTAAGGAGCTTGTGCCCTACATGTGGTAGTGATCAAACACTGTCATCCTTGGATTTATTTTTGTTTTGCTCTGGAACAAAAAAGTATTGTGTGTCTTGAGATCAAAATTTTGTTTGATTTTTGTCTCCTTACAAAGGAGTGAAGAATTATGAATAATAGAGTTATGATTTTGCATTTTACATATAAAATTCCATTTGACTGCTCTCCTGTGATCACATTACATAGGCATTTACAACTGTACTCTATGTACTTTAATGTAAGTTATAAAAACAACCACTGAAACACTACTTTTATTGTTTTAAATAAAATAAAAATTAATTAATAATGAATCTTTTATAGAACATTCTTCTACTCTGGTTTTATGAAAGGAGTAAGTTGTATGCTGTCCAGATATTGCAGAACAGCTTTGATGTAGGGCCAACAGTTGCTGGATGATAACAGTGGGGCAAAAACAGGTATGATATACCTCAGCGGCCGGCATGCCCTCTGGGGGGCGACACTGCAGCAGCACTTCTTGCTCTAGTCGCACCTCTCGGCCCAGTGGCTCCTGCTCGAAGTTCTTCCTCAGATCTACAGAGGACAATATAGATGCAGTCAGCAGTTTGTCAAGATCTGCCATATGACAGCAGAGTGACACCAAGTTTATCTCAGTCATGCCGGCTGTTATGGAAACACACGCAAATGAACACACACACACCAGACAAAGCCCCCAAAAGTGTCTGTCACCCTGTCTTTTTGGTAAATTCATACTCTCGTAAACATGGAAACTGCCAATCACCCTACAGCGCACACATTACCAAGGGGGACTAAGATGGAGTGCTGCAGCATGCAAATTTGCATATGCACTTAAGCTGACACATGTGACAAGTAAAAAGCTGAAAACATTTGCCCTTCTGCTGTCTTTCTGTCTTCCTTCTGTTACACAGTCACACACATAAACCTGGTCTTCTGTTGAAATAGAAACTAAGGAATAACAACCGATCCATAATTATGTAATCTTTGACCACAGGACATTTCAGAAAACTTTACTTTTTCCAATATTGTAAAAACTATTTAACTATTTATATGGCATAAATGATCATTCTGAATTATTGTGTTTTTATGCAGATAAACTGTATACAGCATCTGTTCTTTCAATCCTGCATGTACATCCCCCCAAGTTATCAAATAATAGGATAAATTACAATTTTTCCTTATGATAATTATGTCAAACTCTTATTACTTGATGTTATTACTGAATTATTGCCTTTTTTTATTATCATTTATTGTTATCGCCGATCTTTTCACTTGTTTTTCATTATGGTATGGTGTGTGCTGCTGACCTATTGGCCAGGTCCCCTTTGTAAAAGAGATCTCGATCTCAATGGGACTTTATCTGGTTAAATAAAGGTTAAATTAAAAAAATATATATTTTGGCTTTGTGTGGCCAACAATAATCTGTAGAGCAGTAGAAACCAATTAGTTCATTGGCCATTTATATTATAAAAGGGAAGTGGACTCTTGTGCACGTGTGTGTGTCTCGGGCATCACATAAAATCTGGAAAGAGCTGACTGCTGCAGTTTGGCATACTTATGTATTTTTGGTCAAGGAAGAAATTAAGGAAAACAGCAAGTTGTTAGGACCAATATTTTAGGAGATATTAATAATTTTGGAATACAATAGCCTTACAAGTCTTGCCCAGAATCATAGAATCATCACTGAAGTGGGTTACCTAGCAACAGATAAACAATAGGACCACCTTGCCATGGTGTCAAATTTCATGTGCAGAAATAGACATGCCAGCTGAGAGGTTATTGAATTATTAAATGCCATTGGAATTTACCAAGAAAGTAAAGAAAGTAAAGGAATGAACTGTATCAGAGGATCTAGAACTCGTGGTTCCCCACGGGTCAACGCACTTGTTTTCTTTTATTGTTCATTTCCTCCCCCTTTTGTGTGTTTGTTTTGTGCATGTGTGCTCATGTTGGACATTGAGTACTGTGACATAGATGTAAATTCAAACTGACTATGTGTGTGTTGCTCTCCTGACAAGTGCTGTTTTCCCTGTTTCAAAAAAACCAAACAAAACAAAAACAGACAAAAAGAGGTATTTACATGCAATGCGAACGTAGGCCCGGTTGCTCTTAGTGGTGCCAGCTGAGCTCCATGCCACACACTGACACCAGTAGTCCTCCAGCCCAAACAACTCCTCCACCTGGGTCCTTGACACTGAAATGTCCACCTCCCTAATCACTAAACCTGTGCAGAGGGAAAGACACAGAGAGGTAGAGACAGATTAGGGAGGGCATATTTTTCACAGTGCATATAAATAATGCATTGGACGCAGGCCAAATGCAGTTAACATGCACATAAAACCCTATAGGAGCTAATGGATTATGTAGCTGGAAATGATGTTTGTAATTGACAATGATGTTTATACCTGTGAAATAGAGGACAGCATTTAACCTTTACCCTGTCCACTAACACAACTACTGCTAGTGCCAGGTTGGACCTGATTCAACCTGTGATTTAAGAGCTAGTTTGCCATTCCACCAGCTACAGCCACTGCAGAGCAATTATTTCATCACAGTTTTGTCGGTTTTCATTGTAATGTAGGCCTCTAGTTTCCCCCACTATTAAAAAAAGGTATATAGGTTAATTCTCCTGTCAGTGCCCTTGACCACAGTACTGATGAAGATCTGGACTTGGTCCCTGAGTGCCTTCAATGGCAGCTCACTTCTCCTCATGTGTTCTAACTGTTAATGCTCAGTACTGTGTAAGTATCATGATGGCTAAAATGCAATGACTGAATTACCCTACAGTAATAATACAATGAATTAACCATAACATTACATTAGAAGAAATCACACTAATATTAACTATAGTTACCAAGTCATAATTATACTGATCTCATACTGTGCTGAGAAGAGCCTTACCTTGGCTACTTTATGTTTTCACATTATGTTAGGGTACACATAGGCAGGTTTTCTCCTCCATAAAGTCCACACACTGAAGCTGTGGTTTTAATTAGTCTTTAGATTACAAAGACTAGGCACTACTTTTGCTTAGTTTTTTTATTTATTTTTTCCCACACATCTTGTTCGCCCCTGATATGAGTGATTATAGATCAGCAGAGTCCTGAGCTGGAACCAGTTTTCCTGGTTTGATATTATATACTGGTGCAGATCTGGCCCTGGAACTGCCATGGTGGGGAAGAGGTAATTATGTGTATGTGTGTACAGTTGTGTTTACAGTACACCTCTTGTATGTGGGTGCCATTATTACCTGTGATCTGGTCCAAGCTCTCTCTTGTAATATGATCATTTTGATTGACCCATTCTCCGTTACATTTGAAGTAGATCTGTGTGGCTGGTGATGCTCGGCAGCGTAACTGGACCGGCCGGTTTTTCACAATAAAAGCGTCTTCTGGCTCAAGCAGGAATTCTGGTAGAGGCTCTGCTGGCGCTGATGGATATGAATCAGGGAGAGTCTCGGTCTCACTGTAGTCACTGCTCTCTAAAACACAACAACAGACACATATGATCACACATGGTGGTCCTGCCAAATGATCATATCACATTGGTTTTAATCACAACCATAATAAGTCACTTGAATAACAATCATCCTTCTCACTTTAGAAATGTAGTATGTACTAGCAGACACAGACTTCTTCAAAAAATCCAGCATGCCCCTTTTACAAATTCTGACACTTGACATAAAGGCGGGGAATGATGGGACTGGAATGAAGTTTGTTGTTAGACACATCATATCACAGATCTGCAGTCCACATTAGCACCACACGCCATATGGTGCCATGTAAATAGACTATACAGCTCTACTGGATGCATTTCTCTATTATTAAATTCCCTTTGAAGTTATGGTGTGAAGTTTAGAAATAGGAGAAGGACAGCATAATATGACAGGATTTCTGCAAATCACTGAAATGAGATTTTGTGGATCATGGTATAAAATTTGGATTAAGTTTACTGTCTTTAAAGCTGGAGTCTAAAAGCATCTGTCTTACTGGAGCCATACTCAAGCAGTTGAAGCAGAAATCTGGTCTGGCTGGCCTATTCTCTGACCTCAATGTTGAGGCTGTAAGAAAGAAGCAAAATGACAAGTTTCTCCCTTGGGGATCAATAAGCTATTGAATACCTAGAGGAAGTGTGTGTGTGTGTGTATGGGTATGTGTGTGTGTGGCAGCTTGTCTTGTGTGTCTCAATCTAGCTCCAGGGCATATGTGAACAAAACTGTCAGCACATTTTTTTCTGTATACATTAAGGCAACGCTGTTACTGTATTTCATGGAGACATTGAAGGTGGTGACAGTTGCACTGTAAATAGATGGGCAAGGTGACATTTTCTTTCCACTATATTTGCAGTAAACTGGACAATGCAGTCTTCCCTCTCTCTCTCTGGAAAAGTCCATGCCTCTCAGTTGGGAGGAGAACTGCTGACCTTCCGCAGCCAGGTCCTGTTGATCGCACATTATCCCTTGACATTTTCGATGTGACACATCCCTCCTGGCAATACTGCCAAGAGCTTCTCCTCACAGGAGGACACTGTTTTGACCCCTTTACTCTGACTTGTTACTTCCATAATGACAGGTAGATCCCAAGCTGTATATCAATACTGCTATGCTATTGGCTACTTCTGCTTTTCCACAGCAGTACTTCCATAAATTAAGATGTACTGAAAACTTTATCACTATAATAATAGCTTATAAAGGTGGCCTCTGGCCCATGAAGAATTATCTGCTTCATGTACCTTAATACATACTATATAGCGTATAAAGCAGGAAATTTTAACATCTTCTAACTTTAGGCCCACTTCAGAATTTTACAGGATTTCTCAGGATGGCTTTCACAAATAAATAAGAAAAAAAAAAACATAAAATGACAAAATATGAGAAAAAAAATCAACTGAACTGTAAATGTGTAATAGCTAGAATAAATATCTTGCTCATCACTATGAATTATTTAACACATTTAGATATAAAAATAACAACCTTTGTAAAAAAAAAATGTTGTAACATTTGGTGCTACATCTACCTTCACAACCTACCTTAGGTGGCACTCTGAGGCTGCAATAAGCATACAGATATAACTATAGGTTTTTAATACAATAAAAGTCAATTCAAAATGCTGGCAAAAGAGGCCTAATGTGATTTTTATTCATATGTGACTCACATACTGTAGAGTCTTTGGCCACCTTAAGCTTTATTGTTTTTGCAGGATTGAAATAAGCATACATATTTATTTCTCATTCTCCTTTCTTTTGATACAACAAGAAAATACAGGAACTATGTGCACAGCCTTTAAAGGCACACAAAAAACTGAACTAAATGGGTTGTAAAGGTTAAAGCCACCTTAAAGTCACACAGTTAGTTTAACCCCTTGACCCCATCTGACCTGGTATAAAACATCAGAAAATTAATGGAATAAATTTCATATTGACTGAACAAAAGGGTTACAGACATATTAAGAGCAAAGCAAGGTCATAATAAATACCACCACTTTGGTTTGTAGACACTGTTATTTCCCTGAAACGTTTGTTTTTACTGATGTACAAACTTCCTATATAGCCCTCTGGGTCCAGAGAGACTGGGAAATGCATATGTGTGGTCATTATAACTAGCAAAGCTAATGTTAACCCAAAAAAGAAAAAAACCAAAACAAAAATAAAACTCAAACTGAACAATGACATCAGATTGAATCACTAGATAAAAACTGTACCTAGCTTTAACTGAATTCTCATTATCCACTCATGGATTTGGAGGTGTCTTGTAAAGAAAAGCATCAACTTAAGTGACTTCCACATTCATTCCAGTACAACAGCAGACTGAAGCATGGGTGAACTTCTCTGTTGTACATTTGTACATGCAGATCAGGACACTTTCAAGACAAATGACACAAATGAAATCTGATTTGAGTCAGGTGTGAATGCAGTGTAAATGAACACGTGTCAAAGATTTACGAGCAGATTGTTAGAATCACATTCTGACTTTCCCTTAAGTTAATCCACATTATAAATTATTAATGGGTCTGAATTTCCAATAAAAAACTTTGCTCATGTCACGGATATAATTTGGATTCAATACGAGTTAAATGGAAGACTGGAGCAGAGTGCAAGGAATTGACAGGGTCTGTTCCAGTCAGGAGTCAGAAAAGTACAGGCACAACCAGCTACTCACACACAGAGCCAGACTTATACACAGAGGAATAGCTCAAAGGCATTGTGCTTTTCCTACAAAGCAGTCTCACAGCACTACAGTTCTTAAATCTCCTTAATACATACTGAAGAAAGAGGTATGAGGCAGCTGTTTTCATATAATGGAACCTAAACCAGCAGCATTCGGTTTTCAAAATGTATCAAGCCCAGCCTGATCAGTTATTCCACAGCCAGGGAACAAGAGAAACTACTTAGGAAGATACCATCTTCTATTTTAGGAGAGTGAGTGCTTCCTCGCCCCTTCTTCCCCCAGACAGATTCTGCTCTGAGACATCAGGAAAAAGCCAAGAGGATATTGAGGATAGGGGAGGAAGTTGTGGAAGTATTTAAACCAAAGCCAGTAGTATTCCAGGGGAAAGAGGAAACCATCTGCAGGTATAAGGACAACACCGTCTCTTAAGCCTAACTTCAGATAGAGTTGAGGAGCTGGTCTGGATGAAGAGGCTGCCCACGGCTCAAAGGCTGATAGTGCTGTGGCTACAGGATAGACAGAAAGGGCAGCAGCTGCTCCAGGCTCAACAGCCATCCAGGACAGACCCGTCATCCTCAATCTGTCTCTGCTTGTTTCTCGTCTGTCTCTTGCATCCTTCCCCAGTGAATCATTTACAAAGAACTTACAGACTACAGACATTCACAATACTGTGACCCTGAACTGAACCATCACAACTGAACTCTGCAGCCTCCACCCCACATGCACCCAACTGCTGAGCAAGAAAAGTGCAATTGCTTAGTCTGAAAGGCTTATAGTAATTCTAATGAAAAATGCAACAAGAGGGGATGCAAACCATGTGAGTGTACAAGAACTCCATGTCAAGACAGTGCAACAGTCATCAACATACACTTTCACATTCCCTGTTTTTTAACAGACTTGCACCTATAAACAAACTAGGTGTTAGGTGAGGACAATGTGCTTGAGTTCCCCCACATCATATTTTGTAGTGTGTTTCACAATAAAAGTTCTGTCTACTAAAATTCTAGAGGGCCTTTAATTTGAAAACAGGATGTGTTGTTTCTTTAGCAGCACAGCTTTACAGATCAAACACTGGATTTCATTAAATGTTAAGGTAGATAAAGGAAAAACTAAAGGATTACAGATGTTCACTCAGTCAGGTCAAGTTTCATAAAGACTGATGTGTTGCTTTTCGAGTTATTCTTCTCATGCATTCACAGATGGATGGGAGTGAAATCCTGTTAGCACCTGCTCTCCGTTAGCACACAGATAATTATCAATCACATTTCCTCAAAGTTTTAAAAGAATAATTAACAACAACCACACCTTACCAACATGGAACTTGAACGTGATGCAAAACAACAGCTCAAAAACTGTCATCTAATATTTACTGTGACTTCCAACAGTGCATCAGATATTTACAAAACACCAATTAACATACACTTGTTTCTGTTGCCAGGCTGGGCTTAATGGTGTGTACATGAAATGTCACTTACATGCACTCCATTAAGGATGTAGCCCAACACCACTAATCAGACAGTAACTTACAGTCACCTACCAACAAATAATCAAAGTTAATAAACTTAAAGTGATTCTTAACCGTGAACATGAATCACACTCATCTTCATTCTTTCACAATCCCCTCCTCTGTCTCTCTCTCTCCTCACATCCCTTTGCTCTCCTCTTACTAAGCTGTCGCCTACAGTCTTTCAGACTTTGAATTCTCTGTCAATAACCAATTGTGTTGCCCCTCCCCAACCCTCACCCCCGCTCTTTCTCTTTGTCCAGCATTGATCGCTCAGTGTTCAAACATCGGCTGAAAAACACAGCCTGTCATTCTTAGCCATGATGAAAGAGAGCACGGAGGGAAAGAAGAGGAAGGGAGAGGAAGAATGGCAAGAGAGACAAACAAACCTAGATAGACAGTTCACATGGAGACAGAATGGGAGGAGAGCCTTTAGTATTTGGATAAACCTCTCTGAGCGCAGAATGTGTGTGTTCTGGGGCCTGCCGAGTGGCACAGTTTAATTAAAACACTTTTGGATGACAGAGGTAGATGGAAGACAGACAGACAGCTTCTTTTTCTCCCTCTCTTCGTCTTTCTGGGATAATGGAGCTGGGGGTTTAAAGTGGAACCTGTGTTTTTGGGCCAGCATATAAACATCCATCAGGGCTCAGCAGCCAGCAATTTGTGTGGAATGGAGGAGCCTTAAAAACAAGAACTCCTCGCCATGCAGCACAGCATGTCTTTTATTACTCTAATGACAGACAGCAGACAGCTAGAAAGCAAACACAGGCTTCTGGGTATTCTTTTCTTGTGCTCACAAGGGCAGAAATACACAAACACATACACACACACACACACAAACAAGGTGACAACCTATGCTTATACAGTGTGTTTTCACTCACTCTTATTCATATATGTAAAAGTCAAACAGTGTAACTGAATACGTTGCCTTCCTTTGGTTACTGTGGTTGAACTTTACAACTGCGTAGCTGAGGCTTTGTTCACATTGGACAGAATGGATATTTTGCAAAAGGAACATTTTCCTTATTGTGTGGTTTTCTCATCCGCATGCAAATGCTGTTTCAGGTTTTTTAAACAGACTTCTTCTTTAACGCCTTCTGAAGTGCATATCTTAAAAAATGTAGGTTGGAAAAAGTTTGGGTCACAAATTGATTCGCATATGCCCATTGCTGCTTTGTGCGATGAGAATGTACCTTAAACTATGGATATATTTACACTGCCTACAGGTTTCTTCATGTATGGTAATCAGAAGCATATTTACATATTTAGAACTTTACTTCCACTGTTGCACCACTTTGCAGGCATACAAAAACATCTACATTTGTTGAGCATCAGAGTAATTTTTTTAAGGACAAACAAACAAATGTTTCCCATCCGGTTTCTTAGATTTTAATATGTTGTGGCATTTTTACCCCTTCGTGACTGAAAACTGTGTATCTTTGGCTTGTGGACCAAATAAAATTGAGGAAATTATCTCTGGAAGTGGTCAGCAACATTTTACAGACCAAACAACATATTAATTAATAGAGAAATTACTGAAAAAAAAAGAGTCAGAAATGAAAACAATCAGTAGATGCAGCCCGTGTCTGCAGTTTGTTTGCATTCAATTAGGCCATAGGTCATAATGTTCTTTACTAGTTTTTGTCATAGTACTGACGTAAGCTGGCATTTTTGTGTTCTAGTGTTTAGAGAAACAGAGGTGGTGTGAACAGAATTTTGCGGAAAAATATCTATATTAGTGTAGACAAAGCCTGAGGAGTGACAGCGGTGGAACGAGGCCACATTAGAAGGCAGGACAGCACGGCAGAAGAGGGAAAGCAAATCTGGACAAAGGTGACAAGATGGGAAGATAGGAAGGTTGGCCAAAGACAGGTCAAGAGACACTATTAGACAAGTGGAGAGGAGAGAGAAAAGATGGAGCGCACACAAAGTACACACTCACACAGAGAGCCGGTGTTGGACTGTGATAATAACTAGCAAGGAAAATGAATCACAGCAATGTCTGTCTTTGTCTCGGTCTGACTGGGAAACTGCCCTCTGTCTTTTCTCCATCCTCTCTTTTCTCCTTCCTCTCATTCTCACACACACATATGGACGACTGTAATTTTCTTAGCCCGAGCGCCTCTAGCCAGAGTGGAGACTAAAGCGCCTGTACTTTATCATTACCTTTACAGAGTTAGTCATTACTGTCCCCTCCAGTGCCCTCACTATCCCAACACTGAATTCAGAAGAAAGAGGGCAGGATAGAATAAAGTGTAGGACGATAAATACTTTGAAGAGGCAAAAAAGGCAAAGAGACAATATAAAAGAGAAGGGGTCAGGTTATGTTTGGCAAGATCAGGAACCTCTTTTATTCTTCCAGTTGTGTCTATGGGCATCCCATGAGGACACAAAAAAACAAACAAACAAACAACACTATATCTTCCTTTCCTTCCGCTTTCCAGTTTGGTGCCTGACATAGGAGTGTTTTTCTTCTTGCCCTCCTTTGACTCCGGTCCTCTTTCTATCCTGCCTGCTAGATTCAAAGCACTATGTGCAGCTCCAGTCGACTTCAAATGACATCCTACAGCCTAAAATGCAAACATGAGCGAAGAGAAAGAACTGTAGCCCACAGCTACAAGGCAGCTCCCTGAGCCTACAAACGACAGACAGCTGTGAGGACAGAAATCCAAATATGAAAACACTGCTGTGACAGATGAAACAAGGCCAATAAATAGAGTGATCAGCAGCCATTATGTATGATTGACGGGCTGACCATATCCATAATCCTCATCCAATCTACCTCATTATCATCATCATTCTTGTGAGGAAGCCCCGAGCTAGAGTAATCCACGCACACATGCAAACACACCCTTACACACACACACACACACACACACACACACACAAAGGCAGGTCAAAAGAGACAGAGATGGATGGAGGGAGGCAGTCTCTCCTTGCCTTCCTTAAAGGACAATTACATTGAGTGATTGATATTCAGACTGACCTCATCCTCATCAGCCTGAAAACAACTCACTACAGGAGAAGAGCTGAAACCGGCGAGGAGGGAAAAGATGAAGTGAAGAGACGTGAGGACTGGAAAAAGCAAGTGTGGCGATTTAGACCGAGGGCTTGATGGAAAATCACTAAATGTGTGAGCTGGACTGTGTGTGTGTGTGAGTGTGTGTGTGTGCATGCCTGTGCGTGTGTGCGCTGGCATCAGGCTGGGCACAAGGCATCATGAGTGCAGGTTAGAGCGACACAGCATCACTTCTCACATCAACAAAGGCAGACGGAGTGTGAGGAGTCATGCAGTTCACCCATCTGACTGAACACGTACACATACACACGTGCAGTGAGAGCGGCCCTTTTGAGCACAGACGGGGGGGGGGAAATTGGTCATCTTTTAATAGGAAAACGTTGTTAATTCACCAGCGACCGACAGACACACCATTATTTTCATTTCATCATGGTGGTTGTGAGGCAACAGGAGGCAGGATGCACAATTTGACGTCCTGCTACGAGTGACATGGATCTGACTCCATACGAACTCTCATAAAGCCTTCGACACGTTGGCCTTGAAAGTTCTCGTTTGGATATTTTGATACCACCACCAAGATGAGTACCTGTGGTGGCTCCACATGGCTCTGCCGCCTGTTTCTTTGTACTCGCGGTGCTGTCTCTATAACTAACAGACTTCATCTCTGACACACACACACACACACACACACACACACACACACACACATACACATACACATTCCTCCTCAGGTCCTCCATGATTCTTTCTTTTGCTTTTTCTTTCCAGTAGAGTAATACCTTTAACTGTAGCTAGAAATAACTCACAAGGATTTTAATGAAAAGTCCTGCAGATTGACT
The DNA here is from genome assembly GCA_037367365.1 of Apogon talboti. Taxonomy (NCBI): domain Eukaryota; kingdom Metazoa; phylum Chordata; class Actinopteri; order Kurtiformes; family Apogonidae; genus Apogon; species Apogon talboti. Next base: position 12,286,565 of record JAPQRQ010000008.1, read on the forward strand.
GAAAAAAAAAAAAACAGTCTTGTATGAAAGGAAAAGCACTGCCATTTAGCTAAGTGATACAAAGAGTGTGTTCACTGAAGCAACAGGTCCAGAGAATGAGTAAAAGCTCCTGCCTAATGTAGAACAAAGACAGTTTCAAGCATTTGTGATGTTGTATGACATGTAGAATCTTCACAGTATTTTAAAGAAAGCTGACAAAGCTTTGAATTCCTTAATGTGTCACTAAACCTATGTGATTATGTGTAAGGACTCATCACATCACCTCCTTGATAAAGCTAATAACTACTGGTTTATCATCGATCTTTATTGAGTCTCTGCTTTGGTCATGACAGGAAATAAACATGTAAGAGTTTTTCTGCTATTTAAGCACCTCATATAACTTTTAAAGACCTTTAACTATTTTGTGACCGCTTCCACATGAACGTTTCTCTACATTTAACCTTTCCTAAGTGATGTATCATCATTTATTATAATAATATCCTCTGCATTTTTTGCATTGAAAATCACTTATTTTCCTATATTTAATTTGCCAATCGAGATTAAGTAAGTAAATTGTAATGCTATTATATCAAAGCAGAGAAAACTGAGGAAAAAGTGACTTTCAGCAAAATATATCATTCACTGACCATAAAAACCTGTGTCTATGACCACAGCCATTTGTCATCCTACATGGGTTTTAATGGTGAATCAATGTTGCGGGAAATGACAGCGCTTCCATGTTCACTATGGAGCCTCTGAACATCCAAAACGAGACACATCTGATACTGCGGAAAAAGTGAGAAACAGCATTTTACCTGAAGTATATTGAGAGAAGTAGTGGTGCACAAGCTATCAAACATTTTACATCAGTGTTATGCTTTTGGTTGCCAGTGGCTGTTTATGTCTTTGAGGGTTAAAAAATGATTGCAAAAAGGCCAACTAAGAGTCACATAAATATACATTACCTTGTAAATGCAAAAGTCAGATACACATACAGTATGTTCTTGCATGTTTAGGTTGTAAGCTACATCTTGCTGGAGGCTCATTATAGGAGTGGAAATGTCACACCTCTTATTGGTTCCAGCATGTTAACACAGACACCTGTGGAGCCACTTTTTCTGTGTAGTGCAAACCCTCCCTTGTTTTACAGTGATAAGAGCATGAATGAAATTTACTGTGTAGAGCATGTGTGATAATGAGTGAGAATGATGGAATCTTAGTGCATCAGAAAAAGGCAGGAGAAGGTATAGAATAGGTGTGGATGTGTGTCTTTTTGTGTGTGTGAAGGGGAAGAGGGAGGTGACAGAAAGCTGAGAAGCAGATTGGCAGAGGGGGAAGGTTGAGCAGGTGATGGAGATGCACAGTGACAGAAATGCTTCGCATGTCCATCCAGCATGTCCGGGAGACAGGAGAGGAGAGAGAGAGTAAGCCCCGAGACAATGGTAACACACATAAACACACAGACATGTAGGCAAACAACAAATGCACAGGCTTGCATTTACAGTAGTGCGTTTAAAATAACATCATCTCACATTCTTCGCTTGAAGGCGTGTTGCCCTACAACTCACTGACTGTAAATTAAGTGTGACCTATTCTTTTTTTACAGGACGACACCTTCCGCTGTTTTTTTATTCATAAGCCGTTGGCATTAGAATACCATTTAACCAGCTCCGTCAGAGTTCATTCCAAGTGGAAAATACAAATATACACATTTATAGTTACTACATAACTCTACACCGATACAAACATACAGCGTCATTAGTGGTTTTCACTGATTTAGAGTAAATAGCATTGGATTTTGTGCTGCAAACTGTGAGAAGTAGGATGGGTGTGCTTGTAACAGACTGTGGATTATATTATATTTACCCACTGTGTATGCAAGGGGCGGCCTACTCCAAGTGAGATTGTTACTGTGTTTTTGAATGTGTGGGTGAGTGTGACTGCAAGAGTGGGAGCACTAAGAGGATTTGCGCTTATGTTATAGCAATGAGCCCACTGCTGCTCCTGCTGCATTTGAATTGACAGAGGGGGGCAGCTATACCGTGGCTGAAAGTGTGCGCTGTCACAGCTAGGGGGCGCCACCCCCCATGGAGCTCATTAATCATAGCCCATCAAAAAGTGGCCCTGTGCTGTTTGTGTGTGCCCCGACGACCACCTACTGCATGGGAACACAAGAACACACAAGCAGCACTATCAATCACTACCAGAGGTGGAGAGAGATGGCGAGAAAGGGTGAGGACTGAGGGAGACAGAGTGGGTGAGACAATGTTATTTTCCTATTATCCTCTCGAAATTACAGACCAATGTCACAACTATTACTTGGAGGTCAAACTTGTGGCAGAATGAGACTCTTCCTCTTCTCGTGTGTGTTTTGTGTGTGCAGACATAACTGTACGTGTTGAGTGTAAGGCGCCACTGCCTGTCTGCTTCACCACTACACAGCTGCTTGATGAGTATTGCGCAAATCTGCCCAGAGTGGCTGGTTGCCATGGCGGGTATTCACATGGAGCTGGCTCCTCTAGAGGACTGCAGTCTACGCAGGCCTTAACGATAGTGCACACATCATACCAGGCAGCACGTTTTGTCTGTAGTCATTTTTTAGCTCTTGTCACCTCACATATGGTCTACAATTTAGGCTCGGAACGAAGGTGGGCTGTGATTGTACTGTTTTAGTTCCAGCATTATTGAGTTCCATCACTATTAGGTGAATTGAGTCTGCACCAAACTATAAAAAACTCAACAAACCCACTGTTTTTAGGCTCTCTGATTACTGGTTTTGAATGCCGTTTGTCTGTTTTGCATCATTTTTAAGTCAACTTGTTTTTATTGTTAAGTTTTCTTGTGTTCTCATCACTTTGTAACTCCTGTGTTGAACTTTTCTTACTGACTTACTTATTCTTTTGTTGAAATTCTGTCCCCCTCTGTCCCTGATGTCTCACTGTTGTTGTGTGTGTACATACAGAGAATAGGTGAGCAGTACAGTGGGATGAGTGTTTGGAAGCCGGGGCCATTTAAATGGCAGTAATTACACAAGAAGATGAGCTGCATTCCTTCCTGAGGGCAGACTGATTACAGGCCTCCTCTTTCTGGGCCCCTGTAATTACCCACTCTACTCCCCCCCCCTCCCCTCCCCTCCCCTCCCCTCACCCATCATCCCACTGTACTGCCTCAGCAGGGCTGCAGTTGAGTTCACCCCACCTCCTCCTCTCCTCTGATTCACCTCTCTCCTAACTTCTGTAACACTCCCCATCCCCTCACCAGGTCACTCTGTCGCCTCTCATTGCTCCTCAAACTGATTGCTACTCTCGCACGCACACGCATACACATATTTAGAGACGACAAACAGAAGACGGTGCATCACAAACATGTAGTAATCACTGCCGTATCTACCTAAACATTTCCCCCAAAGCAATACTAAAAAACAAGTATTTTTGGCAGACACCTTCAAATCAGAAAACACAATGAACACTACTATTATAGGTATGTATTTATGTGTGTCGTCTGGGGGTGAAGAGTTTGTCTAAATGGCCTCTGCTTGAGAGAAAACACACTGACATTTTTTACTTTATAGGTAAATGTTGGCTTTCTTTCACCAAAACGTCTGTCTCAATCCAGACACACAACCAGACAGCCAAAATAAGGGTGTGGTGGTGAATATGACCTCACCCGTACACAAACCTTGGCAAAACCTGTAAGTCCACCCAAGTCAGGGATTCCAGTAAGACAGGAGACACACACAGACAGTCAAATTACATATCATTCACACAAACACCTTAAATTGTTACACCAACCGGTTTCAGTCCCTTCAGTCCCTGCTCCCTTTCATTTGCAGAGGAGGGAAGTAACAGAGGACAAATACTTCAAACCTGGGTACTTCTCATACCTGTAGTTTCCACATTTCAAAAAGGCACAGCAGCTTTAATGCATTTGAAGGGAATTATTCATTGCTACTGATTTCTACCTAAATTGATAGGAAAGTAATACATAAAAAAATTCCTTTGTGTATCCATCAGAATCCACAGGGAGACAATGTTTTGAGCTCTGTTGCTGACATTGAAAACTTATTTTGGAATGAATTATAATAAAGTTGATGTTCGTTATTTCCAGTACATGTTTTTTTTTTCGTTTTGTTTTTTTTTAAGTTACAGCAGGCACAGTTGGCAGAAATGTCCTTCAAATGATAGACACATTTCAGAACATATTCACTTTATTTACATATCTTATTATTTAAATATCTGTGAACCTATCAATAAAGAATGTGCGTATTGTTGTCACTTCTTGTCATTGCTCTGCACATTTACAATGCATCAATTAAAAAAATCATATCGCTTGGAGATGATGTCTCTGAGATGTGGTCTCTTCATATGATTCAGTGTTAAGTCAAGAGACATGAACTGTGATAGTGAGGAGGCAAAAGGCGTCATAACATGTGGTTTTTTTAAATTCTTTGATAGGACAACTCAGCTTCCTTGAGACAAGAAGCCAGCTGGATCAAACTCCTTGTATAAATCACATCAGACACTTGGAGCAGGTGATAATAAAGAGAGAGGGGAAGTTTTGGGGGTTTACAGACCTGAGAGAGAAACTAATACATCACATCAGCAATAGAAACAGATTTTTTTTTTTAAAAAAGTCTGCATTTTCTCAAGCGAAGTAGCGAGGAAGAGGAGGAGAAGCAAAAATAGCAGTAGTTTGTGGAATCTCAGGCAAACAGTAAAAAGGAAAAAATAATAGGAAAGATGCAAAGGTAAGTACAGGTAAAACTTACAGGAGCTAATGGAGGAAAGAAGAAGATTAATGATACCACTGTAAGCTGTAAGTGCCATGCTAGGGAGGAAGGAAGGGAGGAAGAAGGGAGGATGTGTTGACGGAAAAAGCAAGGGAGAAAGAGATGGAGAGAGACACAGAAACACTCCCTGGGTGCAGATCAAGTGCTACTCTTGATTGGTGTGTGTGCGTGCAAGAGTGCGTACTGTGGGCATTGGCTATGGTTGCCACGATTGCCAGTGCTATTAGAGATGCCTGCTGCTGTAATGTGTTGTGACAGGGGCTGATTCTTGTGACTAACTGCTTTGGCAGGAGAGCTCCTCTGTCATGCTAATGAACAGATGAGGAGATGAGCGGGATTGACAGCGGATCGACGGGCCATGCTCATGACTTCTCGCACACTTGCATAAACATAGGGTTAGAGTGGAGATACCGAGACACGAGCGGGCTTCGGTGTCATAGACATGTACAGCACATGACACGCTGATACTCATAATAACCACTCACCGAGCCAGAGTGACAGAGGTGACAACATACTGTACTAACAGAAAGTATGAGGGGGAAAAAAAAACATGTCCATGCGCAGATACATGATCACACCCTGCACAAACAGCAGGGTTGGCGTCACTCTGCTCCTTCATTGCGTCCCCTTGCATCAGAGAAATCCCTAGATGTGCAGTACACAACAAGCAACATGCTGTAGGCTAGCCTCCCTGCATGTAAGTGTATGTATACAGGGATAATAGATTGTGAGGTTTGGTAATTTGGCCAAAGAGATCGTGAAATTCAGCATAATATAGTATAAAAATGAAAATTGGGAAAAAAACAGGCTGCAGCTAAAAAAAAAATTTTAAAAATTAAATGTACCTGGGGACTGACAAAAGTAATATAATGTCAAAATGTGGGTGAAATGAATAAGCAGGCTTTGGATAATAGTGTATTCCAACAGGTACTCCTTAAGCATGAGTCACTTATAAAGTAGAAATAATAATGAAAAGGCAAAGATAGAAAAAGAGTAGGACAGAGATGTAGACCTAACAGAAAGATTAGGGCAGTAATAGGCAGAAAATCCATGTTGGAGGAGATAGATGATGAGAGGTGATTTGGCGATAGCAGAGGAGGACAAATGGAGAGGAAGAAGATCGAGGTGAGATTCAATCACCTCACCCCGCAGACTGTCGGGGTCTTGTAAGCAAAAGTAGTCCAGTGCAGAAGCTAATGGCTGTTTTATCCTTTTGATCTTTTTCCTTCAATCCCTTCACACCACGCTTCTCTCAAAATAAATTTCCCTCCCTGCCTCAACTCGGACACACTCGCTCAAATCAGGCCAACAGCAAAAAAGGAAGGGCTGACAGTAAAAAAAAAAAAAAAAAAAAATTCTAGGTCCAGTGCTTCCAGTGATTTTCATCAAAACCATGTATGTAGGTGACTCAGTCTACATCCTTTGTGTATTTGCTATCTTTTCATGTCCTTATTCCTTAAATTTTTGCCAACAGGGGTCTGTTTAACTGTTTTCTAATGGGTATTGTGATACTTCTTGTTTTTCCTCACCAACAGCAAGCAATAAAAATACCCCAATGTAAACCAGAGAGGGAGTTAACTTCAGAAGGAAATGTGCAGTTTAAGATAGGAAAGGAAAAAAAACACACACCACACTGTTTGACTGCCAGGTAATCTCAGTGCAGTACCAAAACATAAAAGCAATAACTACAACACAAGCACCTCACAGACTATCACATTGGGCCAGGCTAACGTTTCCTTATCTAGCAATCTCCGCTGCTAACAGATTGTGAAACAGTACACACTGACAATTCTGCATTACTTTGGTAGCATCACTGCAAAGCTACCTGCAACCTGGACAGCCTTTTGTGCATCTCTGCTCTACTCAAATGTAAATCTTGTTACGTTTCAGGTCAAAATATTGGTTCCTCCCCTTGTGTGATGACTCAGCAATTGCACATCAATCATTCATGAGGCAGTGGTTTCTCAAAGTTTTTCACTACTCCTCACTGCAGCTATGAAAATGTGTCCTTGACCCGAGGACAGGATGTGGACTGGGCTGGAATGGAATGGAGAAAGAGGACGTACCAGAACCCCAGGCCAGGACCAGTATGACTGGACTGGCATGAATGGCGGCGATGGAGAACAGTGATGAGGAGCACATGACGAAACTCCCCTCAGCATAGTTATATATTAAGCGGCTGCGAATGCGAGAGGAAATATGCTTACGAATGTGTGTGTATAAGCTGAAAAAAAGGAGAATAGATGGATGGATGAAGGGACAGAGTGTCACCCGCCGGGCGCCCAGGGCCAGAGCAGACTGATGGTGACACTGTGAGGCCAAAGTGTAAGACACTGTAACAATAATGATGAAAGACTTTTTCCCGGCCTCTCTAGTGTCGTCTACAACTCTGTTCCCTTTCTCTTTCTTCTGTCATGTCCTGCTTGGCGCTCTGATCCACAACCCGACCCTGCGTCTTCCCCTGTACCGGGTCAAGCAAAGTTCTGGAGAACCAATCATTTATAACACCTTTGAGGTTAAGACACATAGAAGTTTGTTTTTTTTTTACCCTATTGTGTAACACAGTGGTTCTCGAACTTTTTACAGTGGAGTACCCCCTGAAATACTTTTTTAGCCAAGTACCCCCGATTCTCACTTCAGCATTTTGTGCCAAAGGTGTCTGTTTTTATTTTCAAAACCTTGTAAACAAACAACATATATAACAAGTTTAATATATTAAAAATAAAAAATCTTTGAGTATATTTTGTGTGCAAAATGTAAACTGAAAAGTGCCCTCTTTCATTGATAAGAAATATAAAATAATTGGTCATTAATAGATAAATGAACCCTCCATCAACAAAAAATAATTACTGAATTACTCAAACTTGAATAATATAAAATACAAATGTTCTTAAAATGTCACCAAAGCTTAAACAAGATGACTGACAATAAAACTAGGAGTGTCAATTTTATTATACAGTATGCATGTATTTATTGTGTTTTATATTACAGCATGAATTCTCATTATTTATATTGTATTCAGTACATGATGACTTATTTAATACATTTTTCCAAAAAACTTTCAAGTACCCCCTGGGCTTATTCCAAGTACCCCCAGGGGTATGCATTTGAGACTGTTCAAAAACACCCAAAAATAACTGTGGTACATATCGTCTTTGTGTTTCTATATTATACTATCAGAAATCTGTTATGATATTCAGAGTTACAGACTCATTTGATCACATGCCGGTGACATCACATCATTACTAACCTTACTTAGGGCTATTTCATTAAAAAAAGCCACATAACATGCCCCTGAAGGTAATGTGAATAAATCTTTAATATTTTATCTCATCTGTAAACATGATTTGTAGGTCACGCCAGATACATTTTCATTGGCAGCAGTAATGAAAACTCCCATGACCCACTGCTCCTTCATGACATAATCAAACCACGTATTTTGTTATTGTTTTGAGAAGACACGCTCTGCATTTAAAACCTGAGACGAAGGCAACAAGCTTAAAGAATTAATAGAGAAACATCAATCCTGGCGACTCTTTTATGACTCTATTTAAGCTTCTGATGTTATACGACTTTCACAAAAGTGCCATTTTTTTGTCCCATCAATAATTTTTCGGGGGGTGG
>JAPQRQ010000008.1:12295056-12306714 GCA_037367365.1 Apogon talboti
GGGGGGGTTATGGTGGAGCAGAGGCACAGTGACAAGGATATATTGCGAGCAGAAAGCCAGAAATAGATGAATGATGATGATGTATTTCTATATCTGGTGGTTTTTTAAAATTTTAATTTCATACGTCCAACAAAATCAAATGGATAAGAATTATATGGAATGGAAGTAGGGGATGAGTCTTGCTCTTTTAGCTCCTTTACTTTTTTGGTCTGAGAGGCACCACATGGCCACATGGCTTTAGTGGACATCAGGACATTAGCTCTCCACAGACCTGATCCACTGAACATCTCACAAACCACAGTCAGGACTCCCCCATTCCACTCCCCACAGCATTGTTTGTTTACATTTTTCCGAGTTGCTCATTTGTGTATGTTGCGTGGATCGTGGTGTGTGTGGTCCCGACTAGTTGCTGAATGCTCTTGCTTCCTCTCTCTTTCTCTCTCTCTCTCTCTCCGACTTCACCCAGCTGAAACCATGGCAGCAATGCTGGTTAAGAGGTTTGTGTATCCCATTAGGATGATGAAGAGGCCTTTCATCAGCACACTCCCTCCGGCCAGGCGCTGACAGGAGCTTTACCTCGACAAGCCTCTCAAACACACCGCTCGACATGAGACAGCACCCAGCAAAGAGGTCCGCAGGCGGTACACATACTCACTGACAAACACTGACTACTGTTCACGCAGACTAACACACATTCACAGAGTCTGAGCATAGAAAGAAGCAAATATCAAGCGCTGGGACATTTTTTTGCAAACTTTTCACTTTCCCTGTAATATACATATGTAACATTATTCAGCAGAGTCCTGTGTAGGATGGGAGAAAAAAAAGAGGAGGCTGGAGAAAGAAGAAAAGTCTTGACTAATTCTGACTTCGTGCTCTGATCTATTTTTAATCACTGCCACACGAGGACTAATAGCGCATCGGCCGAGCAGCGCTGTGTCCAGATGGGCGAAGTAATTTTTCAGGGGGAGCGAGCGAAACGAAGAAGACAGGACGTGAGGACATAACAGGAAAAAGGAGACAGGAATAGAGAGGAAACAGACAAAGACAGAGAGAGAGAGAGAACAAGTGAGAGAGGAAAAGAAGGAGTCAGAGAGAGACAGAGATTGATAGACAACAGAGGATGCACGAGAACCGGAGACAGTAATGACACAGGAGCCCAGATGACCTGGATTCATACAACCTGTATTGATTACTAAAGAAGGAAAATCCAAAGAAAGAGCTGTGCTTATACTTTAGATAAATGAGCTTTCATACAGAGAGAAAGAAACACAGAAAAAGGGTAAAAAAAAAAAAAAAAAAAAGTACAGTATACATCCAGAATCTGACAAGAAGGAAGCAAGTCAGCCGCTTAATTCACTGCTATGATGGATAATGCAGTCTGTTAGATAATAAAGTGTGACCGGTACGGACTCAAACGGTTTGAGTGTAGGCTGGTACCACACAAAAACCGCATTAACCAGAGCACACATACAGCATATGGAAGCCCACAGGATTTGATTAGATTTTGTTTTGTGTGGGATTTGTGGACCAATCTGTAGCGGACGTATAGATGATATATGGGGGTTTGAAAACACACACAACCGACAAGCCCCTCTCGACTTCAGTCGTCTGGATTATTGTACGTCACGTAGATTAACTTTATGTAATCACTCTGAGATAACTCTTTTATATACTATAAAACTAAATACAGGTAAACATAATCTTCTGCCAAGCAGTTTCCTCTCTTCAGTTGTACGTACTGCACTCAAGGATGTGGATTTTTGATCCTAGAGCCTTTTCAGCACAGGCTCCTACACTTCTCTACGTTTCAAAATGCGCAAAGAAAATATGTTAATATGTGAGGCTTTGATAAAATAACCCTGGAGGTGTGAATCTTCACTACCCTCACAATCTGATTCAATTGCAATTCATCTGTCATTGATCTGAATGGACGGCAATTCTCGATTCATGTCACTGTATCATATCCACATTTTCTTTATTACTGTGCGTGGCTGCATTTTCTGCCTTTGAACTGAGAACTCTCTTTTACTTAGAAGGTGCTTTTAGATTACAATAGTATGTAATGTAAACGGCTGCATCTTTTCAATTTTAGTATCTTGGTGACAAACCACAGTATGTAAACAACACAAAAACAAATCAGAAATCCTTCCACAGTGCAGTACATAGAGAACAATAGTGGCCCATTCACTAGTGACAAGAAATGTACGAACCTGTTCTAATGGTATATGTGGAATGTAATGAGGAAGCAGTCGGTCTGTCTTTGAATTCAGCAAAGCAAGTGTTGATGCATAAGTAATAAATACAACATATTAAAGGTTCTTTGTGTAAGATTTGAGGCAATGTAAGAGGATCTAATAGTATATATTTACATTTTCATTAATGTATAATCACCTGATAATAAAAACTGTTGTGTTGTCACTACCCTATATATCTAGAATGTGTCGTCTATCTACAGAATGGGCAGGACCGCTCCTAGAAGTTCACAGAGTTACACTGCCGCATTTCAGCTCAGAATGGACTTCATATTTTAGCCTTTACGTCAGGTGGCGTCCATCATTAACCTGTGAAGGCCTCCCATTTGTGTTCAGTCGAAATCATTTCAATGTAACACAAAAACATGGATTCACTGATAGCAGAAGCTTCATTCGTATAAAACCAAGGTATGATCAGAAAACAGCAAAGGTAAGACAAAATTCGTAGTCATTGCTTCCTAATGTGCCCTTTATTTTTTCTTTTCCTCAGTTCATTTAGTGAGTTTTAGTGATAGAGAAATAGTACTTAGTAGCATTTTGTTTGGATAGTGTTTTTTTGTCGAACAAATTGGTTTTGTTGAGCCGTTAATTGATGTTCTTCTGTTTATGTGAATGCATAGAATTTGTATTTTGCTATGAGCATTGTGTAGTGTTACCATGGCAACACAGATGGAACTGTGGCTGCCCTGGTACCAAGGGCAACCAGGCTTAAGATGATATAGGTGCATCACCATCAACTAGTATGACTCAGCGTGGACAACAGTTATAATCCTCCTAACCCTGACTTTTTGGGTTTTGTGCGTTCTAGAAACCACTGTTGGGGAGGGTGAGGTGATGGGTATCCATATGTTGCACCTGTTGCAGTTTGGAACCTCACTGCTAGCTGTAACTACATCTTACACACTCTAAATAGAGTGGTAGATCTTAAAAAGTTCACAATATCCCAACTTTTTCTTTTCTTGTCTGAAATATTTGCTGGCTGCCCTCCATTTTACAGATGGCTTTGAACAGCCACACAGAGCTGCAAAACGCAAGAATAGAACTGCTTGACCCTCATATGGCTGCGGTCAGTTAGGTCATTTGTGAGGCACAATGGCAGGCTGCAAACATAAAGGTGTTTATATCTTTCCGACAATTTACAATTTATTCAGCATGACTGACTTCACAACTTCCATTTTCCGAGACAACAAAGAACCAGCTTTTGATGTGTGTGTGTGCAGTGAGTATAAAGGATGTATAGACCACGATTACAGCTCCGATCTGAGATACACAACTCTATTCAGTTAGTAATATGCACAACATTTGATGCAGCAAATGAAGTCTGAGGCTAGTTAACATGCTAGTCTCAGACCAAAAAAGCAAACAACAAATGATTGATGTGAATAAAATGAGCGGCTATGTGAGCAGCGTCTCTACAAACGTGCATTAAGCAGAATTTATGCTACACAGCACAGCTTTATCAACTGTACAGCATACTTAAGCTGGTTAATAACATTCAGGAATCGTATTTGGTTTTGTTATCATTGCTCATTCGGGTGCCATCATAATGCATCAACAAGTAGCCGGCGCTGCAAATTAGTATTCTGTAGGTCAGAGGTCACAGCCTTCTGTTAACCTCATCCCAGGCTCTACTGCTCCATTTTATTTCACTGTGATTGGTCTTTTGCACTAAGACCTCACGCTACACAGATAACAGAAGCGTGGCTTAATATACATGACTATAAAGTAGGTCTTTTGGCTTGCAGAACCGTTTGGGGACCGCCGAACTCTAATCTCCATCTGTGATAGGCTTCTCAAGGGTGGCCCCGCTATAATTTACAGAACCTATGACCACTTTGTATTGGTACACAAAAAACAACATATCACAATCTCAGTTTAATTACCCGACACTGAAGCTCACTACTGTGTTTTCTCCCCATGAAATATGATAGCATGCACAGCGAAACGACTCTAAAAGTACAAGCACATTAATATACATTACATAGTCTCCAATCATCTTAATGGCTGTGGAGACACTGAAAGCAATCAGTGGGGCAAATAAAAAAGAAAGAGAGCAGGATGGAAGACAGTGGAAAGCAAAAGGACGGAGCGAAGCTACCTGTGTATTTAAGGAGCAAGAAGATGAAAAAGAGAGAAAGTTAGCCGAGCAGACGAGGCAATTTTGGACGGTGTGAGATTCATCATGCCATCTTGTCTTAGACTCATCATGTTCTGAGGTGTTCCATATAACAAGGTGTGGAGATCAATAGCATCCATTTACTGAGGTGCAGCTCATCTAATCATCTGGCGCTCTGCTGCCCAAAGAAGGAGCTGCGACACAACCCTGGGCCTCTGGAGGAGAACAGACTAATGAAATGTACACTGCAGCCTGGTCTATCTTCCAGCTCCCAGCAGCAAGCACAAACACAGCCCCCACACCTCCCCTGTGTCACTTCCTTTATCTCCTCCCCTACACATATGAGCAATAAACCCGAGACTGTCCTCCTCTTGCCTCCCCCCTCTTCGTCTTTTCCACATGCTTTGATACCATATGTTTGGCTAAACTTGTGTGTTGTTCGGTTCATTAAGGACCTCAGTGTTTTCAGTCAGAAGGACCAAAATATCCACAGCACACGCCTGCTTCTCTCCCCAACTCAATGACTGAGCGCCTCAGGGTAACATCACAATAAGCGCTTCTTGTCCCTGCTCCCAGATGCAATTCTATAATTCATCTTAATTGAGCAAAACAAGCGACCAAAAAGAGAGAGCTGGAAAGAAGTTGAGCACAGGTCATGTATTTCTGGGACTGTGGGACGGAGTGTATGTTTTGTGTCTGTGGAAGGTGACTGTAGGTGCTTACCTTTGCAAAAATGTATTCACCTTTCTACCACAGTTATTGAGATGGCATTTTTCTCTGATGTTGACGAAAACAACAGGACAACATTTAGAGAAGAAGAAGTAAACCATAGTGAGGTTTGACACATTGATAAGCTTTTTTTGTTATTTTGATTTTGTGCATTCTATGAGCGAATAATTACTGCTTGTTCTTTTTTACCTAAAACAGCCGTAAAAAGGTGGAGATGCTGTACAAGATGCACTGCAGAACTTTCCACTCCCCTGAAATTAGATCTCAACATTGACAATACAGCTTTTACATCTAATTTCATTCTGATCACAATGCACTTATACATGCACTCATTTATTTTTCAGTCTTATATAATTAGTTATGAATATAAATATAATCATGTAAGATGTAAATGAGATTAATGTATTTTTCTGCCATTAGAATAAAAAGAATTAAGGACATACAGTATATGAAAAGAAAATGAGGAGAAAAAAACACCTGAAAATCATATATTCTCTGCTACAAATGTAGGGAGAAAAATTAAAATGTCTTAATTTTCTGGATGCGCTGCTGTGGTTTATACAAATATACACTATAATCTATTTTGGGTGCGGTTCAGATTTCATAGCTTACAGAAAGATTTAAAAGACAGCTGGTGTTTAAACAATGTCTTGAAAATTCAGACTAAACATAGCGTTTGAATATCAAACTGATGAGCGACTTTTATGCCAATATAGCTGCGCAAATACAGATGGAGCCACAGCTTTAACTGCACACGAGCAGACTTTTGTTTTAGGTAATTAGCAGAATATTCAGTTTTTGTTCCCTTTATGGCTGTTAAACTTAAATGAAAACTCACAGTAACTGTTTGGTCAACTCAAATCTTCTGTTGCAAGATAATGTTAAAAATTTTGGCATATAACAACATCCCTGCTGTTCTCATGCTGGATCAATGCAAGATGAATGCATAAAAGGTGGATTTATACATCGCTCGGCACGGTACTTGCGCATGTTTTTTTGACAGTTCTATTAAAAACGACATGTTTTTAGAGAATACTGCATTGTATTGTTGTGTTTGTGTTATTTTTTCATCCACTTTTCAGAGCCTGTGCTATCTAGGGCAGTGGTCAGCAGTTTTAATCAATTTTCCAAACCCAGGAGCACAACGGCAGTCAGGAAATCCCAACAGGACAGTAGGGGATGGACATAGCAATAATAATAACACAAAACCTAATCTGAATTATGCTCTAAAGAGATTAGGTCAGAATAATCCCCAGAATAAACAGAAAAAGGGGAGGGGAGCCCGCTCGTGATCAAATGCAGGGAGGGGAGATGCTCTGACGTTGTGAGGATGTTTTTATTCTACTGATTGTGGGATTTGTGTAAAGTTGTGCTTGATTTGGGTGTAAAAATGGTGGTGATGTTTATTTTGGGAAATGAGAGTATTTCTAAGGCTCAGATAGTAGCTATTATTAAAGTGGCCGGAAAGCATCCTACGGCCTGATCAAACAAAGAGATTATTATGGATTCCTAAAGATTATGAGTCAAATTGCGAGAATGGGGATATTTATTGTATCTGGGACTCTGGTTTAAAATACACCATTATTGAGTTAAACAGTGAGTTTAAACCATTAGTGACTTTTGGTCCAATTTCTGATTTAATGATTGAATAATTTATGTAAATGCACTACTTTCAGTTGGTCTCCTCACCAAGTAAATTCGGAAAAATGTAAAAAGTGAGGCAGGAGTTGCATAATGAGTATTTAATGTGACTGATTTAAGTGTGACGCACTGCAAAAACTTTTCGCTCTTTAGTTTATGTCCGTGGTTTGTAGTTTTTAAATCAAACGATGAGACGTCTCAAGCCTTTTGTACAATTATGTTTACAGCTCAAAAAATCTGATTTGGCTGATTTGTTCAAGTTACCGCAGGGTCAACACTATGGCCGCCCCAGTGCTGACTGTGTGTGGAGTGGGTTCAGGGATCAGAGTGGACAGGGTCGGAGGAGACCTCGAGGTCATCGGCTGCCTTTCTGCTGAGCAGGCCATTGTCCAGCAGCTGCATGCCGCACCACTCCAGGTCTTTTCACAGTCTATTCAGCAGCCTCAGCTAAGTGCAATGGAAGACCCCAATCTATTGTCTGACGCCAAGTCTGTTTGAGCTGCACCAGAACATTCACTTCATCTCCCAGTGAGTTCAGAGAAATAGTTAAGTCTCATTGAATAGGGGCGGATTTACACAAGTAAAAAGACACGTTAAACACATTCAGGCCCACTCCGACTTTAAAACAGAGAGGCGCTTGACCTAAGTGACCTCAAACCACACTGTATGACCTCCCTTTGGTTCTTCCAATGCAAAATTTTACCAAAAAATACAGAACGAACAGGGTAAAAAAATAAAGCCACTAATGGTGTGCAACATTTGTTTATGAGATTCATGACAAACAACCTATTAGTGTCGATACCTATTTTGTTTTTCTCCAAGCATGTCCTATTACTCTGGTATTATTTGCATTTCTCTTCTGCTGAGGGCATAAAATAAAAAGCAGTAAAAACAATATAAAGCAAAAATGGATAACAAGAGACCACTGGCATAGCTAGCAACTTAGCTATTCCCAAAGTATTGGTGTAAGTGTATGATCATGCACACAAAACGGCCATATCACACTCAGTAAAAAAGCCATCTGGAGGCATCAGCACTTCTATGAGCAGAATTAAGTCAGAGTGCAATGACTTTCTCATTTAAAGTGCCTCCAAAGAGCCCCATTATTACCTTCCCAGAATGCAAATGTGCGTTGGGCCAATTAGAGGTTGAGCCAATACCAATGTAAGCCCATAAAAATCCGCCCTTCCATAATCATTCAACAATATGACTCATGGGTAAGATTGGAACACCAGCCTTTAAATGTGTCACGATTATAACTCTGTACATAAAATGAATGGAGGAGCTGTGTATTTCATTCCCACGGTGCTGGAGCTGAGCCACGCATATGTTAGTGTCAGTGCTTCTAATGAAATAAATAGACTTGTGATAGTACTTATTAGGTCGGCATAAGTGGCAGGTAAAGACAAGGGCCCTGTGGTGGATCAAAGGCAGTTAAATGTCTCTTTTAGATCTCCCTCTATCAAGAGGTATTTAGGGGGAGAGGGGTTGCTTTTTTGTTTGTGGAGACAGACGCCCTCATCCAGGATGTCTCTGTGTAATTACACGCCACAGAAGACCTTCATTCCTCTTCTCCTCACAGAGAGAGATGAAAGACAAGAGAGACAGAGGCATGTAATCGCTCCTGCGACTGCAGGAGGGGGAGAGGAGGTGAGTAGCACAGAGAAAAGAAGGACAAAAGGATGGTGAGTGGTGCTGGGGTTTTAATAAACCTCCTCTGTCTCTTGTTTACAGAGTCTCTTGTCCCTCTCCTGATTTCTCTCCCTATCTACAGATACACTCTGACTTTATTCTCAAAGTTCTTAGCCTCAGGACAGATGTGTAAATTGTTGTGCTAATGTAAGGTCCACTGCTGAGAGCTTTGAAAGGAAGGAGATTTACACACTCCACACCACTGTATAACTGTCACTCACAAACTCACACTCACAATAGCATAAAGAGGGACGCCGTGAGCGACAGCATCTTAACACACGCACTCACCAGACCATGCACACATATGCAGGCATGCATACACACACACACACATCTCTGACAGAGGCGTGGGTGGACTTTCACACAAAGATGTTCCATTTCCTTCTGCCAGTCATAGTCTCCAAGCCAAAATCTAATAAAAGTCTTGCTCACCTCATCACAAATGGCTTAACAGCGGCATTGAAGTTACAATCTGTGGCTGTTCGACTGTAAAACTTCAATATTTTGAGTACAAGGCCTATTTACTCAACATGGTACAGAGCCCAACACACTGAAAAGATACCTGTTACTGATTTCTCACTGCATCTGGAGCTGTGTTAATGTGGTAATTTAACCTATTTTGTGTTCTGCTGTATACTTTGGTAACATCTGTTGTTTAACAACAATAAAACAACTGGCACAGCACAACTGTAAGGTACCTCTGAGAGCACATACACCTGTCACGGCCCCCACAGTCCCATCATTCAATCTAACCCTTTGCCATTATCTTAGAAAAAGTCATAAAAAAATTGAAGACAAATTTAATGCAAAAAGCCAATAGACTTATCACATAATGTCCTCAGCAGACAGCAGGTTAAAGAGCGGTATGATGTGACAAAAATCCCAACCTGGAATTACACTTTTAGCTGTAATGTTACACAGACTCTCTTTATAGAACAACAACAACAAAAAAACAATTCTGCAATTCAAAATCATATTTATCATTATAGAAAAAGACTCAGTTTTAGTTTCCATTAGCAAATACATGGTGAAAATAACTGTCTTGTAAGAAGTCTAATAAAAATGCTAATCTTATTAGTGTTGCTAGTGAAGTGTGCACTTATTGAAATGTAGTGATTTAATTTTTTGTATTTTTCTCTTCAAAAAAATAAAACAACAGCACAATAGACTTTCTGATCATTAAAATATGTGTATTAGCAGCTCATTTCTTTTACAGCATGAAGTATAAAGATATCACTCTTAACACCTTAGAGCAAATACATTAGTGAACCCCCCCTTAACTCATATTATTCCAAAATAACATTCAAAATTCATAACTAATCTGTTAATCTTTAAAAAAAATCAAGCAATAAGTCAGTGGGTGTGTGTAATTCTTAATTTACTGTTTGAAGTTTTCACTCTCCTGGTCATAACCCTGCTCCGTCTGGACGACACTGTGTGATTGACTACACTTCTGTCTGTCTGATGGTGCTGAGGCCTCTGAGGAGCTCCATACGACCCATCTGCCTGGGAATCTGCTGTCCGTCTGTCTGGCTGTCTGTCTCTCCACAGGTATGTCTGTCTCTCCCTGCACAATCCATGTTTCTTTTATCAAGCTGTGCCAGATGAAGGCTGGAGCTGGCTACAGCGTGAAGGTTGAAGCTATAGACAGAGACACCACTCAGTGTTTAATGACCCACTATAACTATACCTATTCATCTCCCCCAGCTGAGTGCTGAAATGCCATGGAAATGGTCCTCTGCTGAAGTTATTGCATCATGCTAACTCATAAGTCTTCACCTTGTACCATATGATGACACAAGACATGTTTCTTTTGGTGCTTTCCTTACATAAAATCCTTCCTTTGACAATAAATGAAACAAGGAATACGTTAATACTACGTAGCCTGGGTATTAATCCGACACAGTGACGTCACTGAACACAAAACAGCAAACAAAAACATGGGAGCCGCTGCACCACTTTCAAATAAACTAATCAGGCTGAGATTTCAAGCTCACATCAATCTCCGATCAATACCCATCACGCACACATCACCTCTTGTTGCTGAGAGAATTGGAGGCAAGTGATGCTGAGAAGCAGCAGTGGCAGAGTCAGAGCACAGCCACCCAGAGTTAATGAACCCTCACCAGTCAGCATGGCTGTCCATCTGCTTTCATAATCCCTATAAACAGCAGGCTGCAAGCTCTGCCCAATCACGTACACACACACAAAAACACCACATCGTCATCCTAAATATCCTACATGAAAAATAAGGGCTGTACATGAGCTATACAAGCGTGCGACCGGGTGTTGTTTAGAGGAGGGGTCGGGGGCTGGGGTGCCCATTTTAATGCCTGTGTGCCTTAGCTCAGCTCATCAGCTAATCTAAGCAGAGTGGTGGGGAGAGGTGAGGGTGAGGTCAGCTGTTGAGCCCATCTGGTCAGCAGCAGGTAAGAGGCTTGAAACACACACCCGCTGACACACTTGATGCGCATGAGTTAATACACTTAAATCTAACCTTAATTACATGCAGGTACATCTGCCATATTAGACCAAAACCTCAGTCACTACTTCACACGTGGCATTCATTTTTTAACTCCTCGCAGAGTGATGGCATTTTGTAGTATACGCTGCATACACCTGGCATTGGGAATGTACCAGGAGGATAAACCAGGTCTCCTCCTGCGCAATCAAAGCCACTGCCAGAGGAAGAAAGATGGGTGTGCGTGCTGGCTGTCTGCTGATTGAGACGGGGAGTGTGACCCTACTGTGACCCACGCTGAAAAGGGAGTAATACCTAAGTAATATGGCTGGCTTCCCATCAGCATGCGCCCATTGCACACATGCGCACACATACATGAAATGCACAAAGCAAGCCAAGACAAGCCTGTCAGCTCTTGATTAAGACCTGCATCTAAGGCGAGAGTCTTTACTGTATGTTTGGAGGCTCCAAAAGCCTTTGGAGGAGAAGTAGGAAATTAAGTCCTGAAGACGGGTGAACGATTTAAAAGGTGGATGAGGGCAGATTCTTTGACTCTTCTCTTTGCTATGGTTGTGATCCATGAGTGCATGAGCAGAGAGAGGGATTATTGCCCCTGCTGTGCATGTTTGTGAGAGTCTGCATATGTTTTTGGGATGAAGTCAGATACAACAGCACCAACCAGAGGAGAGGAGAGGAGAGGAGAGGAGAGGAGAGGAGAGGAGAGGAGATGAGAGTAGATGAGGGGAGGATGAGGAGAAGACCAC